>OY751453.1:192923-546713 GCA_963565745.1 Phengaris arion | reverse complement strand
ATACCAAAACCAAGTTGTACAGTCCGGAATATCTAGCGGCACTCAGAACTCCAGATGTGGGAAAATAGCTATAAGTCCATGTAATCGGTGCCTTGAACCCGGTGTATAGATCCCTGGAAAATCCATAAAAAACGTGTGGGTAGGAGTCCCGTCACACAGCGTGATCTTAACCCAAAACGATCAAAACCACGGGCTGTGTGACCATCACAATATAAATGATATATAAGAATAATTAAGGCATGGATACAAATATCCTAATATTTTAACAATGCAAGAACGGGAAGATGAAACTACAAATGATACCACGTGGTATGGCCAATCAAATAATTGACAACTAATTTTACCAAGATGATAGTTTACATGAAAGAATAATGTGTTTTAATACAAGCGTGATTTTCCAAATATTCACAACACAGATATAAAAGAAAACCCACCGTGAAAACGAGATTAAGAATATATAACGACTACATCTTGAGTCTATAGAAAATTTTATTCTAAAAGGAAATGTCATTAGAAGAAGTACCATATATACCCTTCTTCGTCTTTTTTTTTAAACTTTTGACAACTATAAACTAAAGCTGTAAAGATAAAAATCCAGAAATCAAAATAAAAAGATATTATATCAATAATCAATATATTATGTAATATAATAATGCAAATCTACTGTATTTTCATTATTAAAAACTAAATTATTGTTTTTCTAAGATTTAAGACGGAAGTAAAATCGTTTTATTAAGGACGTGCGCCGATAGATGGCGCTAAAGCCTCTGAATGAACAGAGGAAATGTAACTAACGTAGTTACACCAGTAATTTTAGGCATTTTAAACCCCATTCTGCGGAAAAGTCCCTAGAACTGAATTTTTGTATACACCTACCTCTATTACGGGATTGTAATGAAGATGTGAAAAATCGACATTGATACCGTGCCTCCGATATCCCCGGAAATACAGTATTCCCGCGGGATACTCGATAGTATATTTACGCGGGAGGAGCCGCGGTAAACAGTATATTTTTCTCAAAACGACCAAGTATCAGATATAGAAGTTTTTAAGACACTTACAAACATGAATAAAAAGCAATAAGTTTACGCCTTGGTGTTCGATATAAGTACATATTTTAATACAATACCGTATGTGAGTGCATATTAGTCTCTTTCTCAGCGCTCTACTCCGACGGTTAATTTTACAGAAAAATGCAAGAGGCATTTTTGTAGATAATTTCACGACAAACAATTTTTAAACTGATCTCCGCAATAGATCGCGAGATAATTGCGATTGATTTTCGTGACCTTTTGACCTTTATAACTTTTTAGCCGGCACGATATCAATGTCCATTCAATTTTTCAGTAGATAAAACCTAAAATATCTGGAGTATAGCTCCATGCTATTTCCTGACGAGTAACGGGGGATTTACGATTTGTCAAGCGACTCGCCGCACGCGGCACGGCGAAAATCGACCCATGTAAACCCCACAATGTTTCACATTTGAAGGGTACAGGGGAAAAAAGATCATTGTCAAAAGTGAATCATTGTGAGAAAATGGAAAAAACTTAATTAACTTTGCATCATTATTTATTAAACAATTTACTACAGCAGCAATTAAAACTGTTTATCATAGTATATATTATAATTTAGTTTTGAATTCTTTATTATTTATTTACTTGTAATTAACTTAAGGATAAAGAAAATTTAGAAAATATTACTTGTAACAAAGATCATAGTCAACTGACATTGATCTTTCTTTCCAAGTTTAGTATTTATTTATTTTAATTGTAGCACAATTTAATCAAAATATTCTAGCTATTTGTAATAAAAATATTATAATTACTGACAATTTAGAAGATAATATTTAAATTAGCTTAAGAAATAAACACGTAAAAAAGATCATAGTCAATGACTTTGATCCTAATAACATGTACACATACGTCATGCTCCAAAATGACTGATAAAAGTAATGTTATTTTTTAGCTAACTGGGCATAAAAAAGTTGTACTTCAGGTTTGCAAAACTTTTTTAAACATTGCAAGTTGTCATACTTTTCTTTAGATATTTTTCGTCGAAATTTTTCTAAGTGTTTTCGCCTTCCACACCCTATAACAGTTAGTAAATATAGTAGTACTAGTACTCTGACCCTCTAATTGCATAACTCTAATTAAATACCGCGAAAACCACATGTACGAAATAACAGACAGCCACTGACAGCCAGCTGTGAAACTAAAAAAGATCAATGTCCATAGACAATGATCTTTCTTTCTGCAACTAGGGTGACATTGATCTTTCTATGATACAGCCATACAATCTATTTTTGAGTCCCTTGTGCACGATGATCGTTTTAAGCGTTTTTCGTTAATATGGACAGAAAGGTTTTTCATTTTGCACTAGATGGCATTATTAGTTTGTTTTTATCGAAAAGTTGACAATGATCCTTCTTCCCCTGTACCCTTCATTTGTAATAGTAGTAAGATTGTGGCTTATGTGGGGCCCACATAAGCCACAATCTTACTACTATTATTTAAATGTGAAAGTTTGGGCTACCTTTTATCCCGAAATAGCACATTGTTCCCGTGGGATAACTTAATTACGCGAACGAAGCTGCGGGCAAAAGCCAGTAATTAAATATTTGATAATACGAAGACACCATGATCAAAATGCTAAACAATATCTTTTTTTCTGATACATCCTAGTAACGTACTTTTTGCCCGCATATAAGGGTCAATTTATACCGCGGCGATACGCAACGCGACGCTGCGCTGCAATTTTAAGATAGCTATTTATAGCAAAAGTTCGAATGTTATGTCAATCAAAGTCAATGGTTAAAGGCGCCGCTCTTGAATGAAACGTGTATCTTCTTGGGAGTGAATAAAGTTAAAATTTGAATACTTAGCTACTTAAAAAAAATGCAGCGCCGCGTCTTCTATAGTCTATACGCGACGCGGCGCTGCATTTTTTTTTCGTTTCGGTGTAAACTGACCCTGAGTAGTTGCCGACGTATTTAACTTTGAAAATATCAATGTCTTATTTAAAAAATAATCGGTTGTCTGTAAAGTCAGTTTACTGACGATAGTTGAACGTGACAACGTCATAAGAAAATACTGATGGATCGCTCACTCAAGTAGGAGAGGGACAGATGTCGAACGCTGCCGAACGCGGAGGCCGATTGTGCCTCTTTGTCGCTCGTTCCGCGCTCTCGCTTGCACTTCAAGCCTTAAATGGAACGCCTCAGAGCGAGGTAACGCCGCATGAGTCATGTTTTTTCGTGCGTGCAGCCGGCTCCATCGAATTATAAGACTTCACGTCAAACAAAGCTTTTACTGGCTTTTTTTCGTATTTTGTCACTAAAAAACTCTTCGCATTAATGAAAATGCCATTCTATTATTTTCAGCTTGCGTGCTAAATTCAAAATAATTTTTCATTTTCTATTGTTACAACTTGGCTTATTAAAATCGCTTCATCTTATGACATAGACTTGATTCCATTGAAAAACTAATGACAATTTAAAATGTAATCTACGTCCTTACAATAAAGCTCATTTTCGCTTGTGAGTAGTGCTTATATAATGAAAAACTAATTAATCTAAAATGTAACCTGCATTCCTACAATAAAGCTTATTTTAGCTTGCAAGTACCGTAGCCGTTTTTTATGAGTACCTTATGTCAATTTAAAATGTGGTGTACGCCCTTACAATAAAGCTTATTCCAGCTTGCTACTGCAGTGGTGGTTTCATAAGGGTATTTTTCATTTGCTAGATGGATATCATTGTAAGTCACCTAGATGGTCCTGGAAACCACTAGGATGTAGACTCTTACTAGGTTTTTATGATTGCCTAGTACTTTTTTTATGATTTTTTTTTTGGTGGTAAATTTTTCCAAGTTCCAACGATGATTGATTTACAAAATTAGTTGGGATTTTTTAAATCACATCACATAATAATAAATATTGCTGTGAAACATTTTGTGTGAGATAGAAATAAAGCCTTTAAATATTGTTTGGGGTTAAATTAAATATATATAAACTACCTTTTCCCCGCGGCTCCGCCCGCGTAAATATAGTATGGGGAATCCCAAGAGATCACTGTATTTTCGGGATGATAATAAAAATGCACAAAAAAGTATGAAATAAAACTTATTTTCTAAATAATTTTCCGTTTAAATTTGGCTGAAATTTTAACTATTTCCTTACTCAATCTTCATAATTTTGCAGTCGGTACCAGCCCGAACAAAATCCTGATAAAACAATATTTAAAATAGAACACACGTTCAAGTTGGCTGGTACCGACTTCAAAATTATGAAGATTGAGTAGAGAAATAGTTAAAATTTTAGCCAAATTTAAAATAAGAATTATTTAGAAAATAAGTTTTATTTCATACTTTTTTGTACATTTTTACTTTGGAAGTCGGTTTAATTTTTTGTTTAAAAATAATAATATTTTTTCCCTTTTTAGTGATATTTGTTAAATTATTATTAACACATTTTAAGAACGTTTAAAATAAACGATCGAATGTATAATTGAATACGCGCCAAGCTTCCATTAGGTATTGTATATAAGATAATGATGATGATTACTGTAAGTTATATAATGGCATATGCTTGCAGTTCTTTAAACAATGTCGAAATTTCCAAACGCGTATCTTTAAAGACTGATGAGTTCTGTTCAGTGCTCTTCTGTTTCTGTCGTTCTGTTTAGATCGAGGGTATACCTTGGTGCAGAATCTTACTTTTTGGTAGCATATTCTTGGGTTACTTCTGAAAAAGTCAAAATCACTATATATGTCTATATAGATTTCGAGGAGTTCCCTCGATTCCTCATGGATGCCATCATCAGGTCACCGTTTTGGTGACAACGAGACCAATTTTGGATTATACCCAATACATCAAAAAAATAATTTTGAAAATCGGGACATAAACGGCACAGTAATGTGTCGGTGTGAAATATTATGAGAAGTACCTATTATAATATCATCATTATGTCATGATTTATGGTGTGATGATGATGATTTATTATATAATATTATATATATATATAATAAAATTAAAGATATATATATTCTTTAATTGACATAGTGGCTTATGCTTGCAGTTGTTTGTTCTTTTTTCTATATATCCCGAAATCATCAAACATGTATCTGTCAGGAGTTCTATTCAGTACTTTTGGATCCAGGGTATACCTTGGTACAAAATGTTACTTTTTGATAGCATAATATGCTTGGGTTACTTCAGAAGAAGTTGAAATCACTATATGTGTCCACCACTTTTGTGAAAAAGCGACCAACTTCGAAGTATACCCTGTACGTCAAAAAAAGAATTTTGAAAATCGGTCAACAGACCGATAGTTGAGTTATCGTTGTTGTGGAGTTGTTGTTGAACATACAAAAGAAAACCATCCGAACGTATAACCGCCTCCTTTTTTTGGAAGTCGGTTATAAAGTAGCCTATGTTTTAATCCAGAGCCAAAACTACTACCATAACGAATTTCATTGAAATCCAGAAGTTTTTGCGTAAAAGAGAAACAAATATACATTCATGCATCCATCCATCATCACAAACTGTAGTAGGATATGTCTATCTCATTTTGTCGCAACTCGCAAGCTATATTTATTATCCTATGGATTTATAAAATGTTCTTCGATTTTCCGTTTTCTTTTCCAAATACATAAGTACTATATTTATTGCACTGCAGAGATTCCGTATTTTTTTTAAAACCTACTTTGACAATATTATATTCAATACAACATAGCATGTAGAATTTTAAGGCTCTCCGTTAAGCTTTTGTAAAGCTATATAATGCCTACCCCACGGGAACTTACGGCAAAAAAGGTTTTTCCAAATAGAAAATAGAAATGCTATGTCCCATTCAAATTCGTTCAGCCGTCACTGAGTAACAAACATTCGTAATATCCTGTTGCATATAATTTTAGTTTAAAATAAGAAATTAATAAGTATTATATTTTTTTTTTGTTTCAGATATCCAACTATGTTTAGGGCACAATGGTGAGTAAATCCTTCGAATCTAGACGAAATATTGAGGTTATGTTAAGACTTACATGGTTACAACTAGCTTTTGCCCGCAGCTTAGCCCGCGTGAAATTGGCTTTTAAACGATATCTTTTTAATTTATATCCTATTCGGGCTGAGTACCTGCATCGAGCGAGTCTTGAACTTTTTTTTCGCGCGTACTTTTTAATTTTACGATATCTCCTAAGACAGGGGTCGGCAACCTGCGGTTCGCGAGCCACATGCGGCTCTTTGAATGTGGAGCTGCGGCTCTTTAGCACTATACGCAAATATTGTTTATTTTATTTTTAAAAAAGTTTGAAAATTGTTCTGAATCGATGAACGAAGACAAGGTACCATTTCTACACACAGCTACTTCGGCTGGCTGGTTGCGGAGAAAATCGCTTTTCCCCGCAGCCAGAGACGGCGTAAGACGTGGGCTACGCAACGTGGATAACAACATAATATTATGTACTATATTATTTTGTACCAACGTTCTGTTTTAGGCTGTTGAGTTTATTGTATTTTCCTAGGTGTACATACAGTCTTTCGGGGTTTAAAGTTATACCTGTAAAATAGACAAAAAATTTCTCGCTCGCTCGCATTATAATTCAAAATAGCATGTTTCTTTGTAGGCTTTAATGGGCTCCCAACCCAAGACAGTTTAGTGTCTTCACCAGTTCTTATGAACAAATAGATTAGTTTATTATAAAAAAAAAAAAAAAAACTTTTGCTAGAAAGAAGAAACATGCTAGAATTCATTTATGTATTATTGGCAAGAAAAAAATTTGTGGCTCTTCGAAAACTTAGAAAAGTTGTAAATTGTAATTTTTTACTCTTCCGACTCAAAATGTTGCCGACCCCTGTCCTAAGATGTTAATGTAAAGGTTACGTTTTTTTTATAGTAACTATTTAGTAGAGTTTTGCCGGGGAATTTAATGGGTGACGTTATGGATTTTGCATTTCTTTCATAAGATTGTGTTATTTCGGTTCTTAATGTGTAATATTGGTAGAATATTAACCATTAAATATTCGTTAACGTGCACAAGTGTCGGCAAGTGGTACTTACAACTTCTAAAAACGTGCAATTTTGAGTTTCCCGCCAAAACTCCCTAGGAATTTACAGTAAAGCTTCTACCACTTTACTGAATCGACTGACATGACTCATGGACTGTACTGACTATTTATTTGGACCTTGACTAGACTTTAGACTTGACGATTTAGGTGTGTTTACGGTGTTGAAAATTGAAACGAAAGTTCTATTTCCGCCTTTTTAACTTGACACAAATGGTTGGCAAATGGTTATAAGCCGATTTCATAATATATAAATAATAATTAAAAAAAAACTATTTAGTAATCTGTGGTAAAGGACAATTATAATGTGTATGAAATTCTTAAAATGACAAACGTATTTCATTTGAAAATATTTAATAAAAATTACGTAGCCGAATCCAATTTAAAAGCATCGGATAATTTCGGATATAGATGGAGTAAAAATATACATAATGAATATATATGTTTATTTAATTTTTCGGCCGAACCGACTCACCAGCTTTTTAGGCCAAATAATTACCTAAACTTCCTCCTCCTCCCGTGACCCACGGTTGCTGGAAAGTAGCCGAAGCGTCGGAAAAAGAAAAGTGCACCGCGACACAATCCGTAAGTGTTTAAAACAATGAACAATGTTCGCGTAAACCTAAGAAATCAATACCTAAACTTGTAAATTGGAAATAAATATTTAACTATTTACATTTCATTTACATTTGTCATTAACCATTCATATCCGCAACCGAAATTATCCGAAAGTAACGGATAATCCGAAATAATTTAATTTACTTTCGAAACCAATAAAAAATTTTCCTATATCCGTATCCAGATCCGAAATGTCATATGATTAATATTTCTGCAACCTTCTTATTTCATTCTTATTGACTTTCTCTACCGATTAAATGCGTATTGAAGATACATAAAATTTAGTTGTTTGTAATGACTTTACCCGAGAAATTTCCAGGAATGAGACCAGACACCCTGATGTTAGGATGTATGCTGTGAACTGTTAAATTTTAAAAACAAATGAAGTGCGTTCGAATTTCGTATGCATTCAAATTTCAATATGTCTGTTGCTTTGGTTTTCCACAAAAGCGCGGGAAAGCGTTACTTTTGAATAAAAACGCGCCAACCCTCGCGAGACTTCGACACTTGAATGTTGACATTTTGAAGCGATTTCAAAACGCGCCTCTGAACTGAAACTAGTATATCAACGAGCGTATTCAGGCGAAACTGACGACCATGTTTTTTAATGCGCCATATTAAATGAAAGAGACGGCGCGGTTCCGGTTCGCCTTTCCTCTCTGTTTGTTTATTTGAATGAACATTTTCACGGCATTCGTATACCTACATAATATGTTCAAAAGTTCATAACAGAAACATTATTTTCTGATGATGCTTTGTATGATGATGATAATAATAAACCTTTCAGTCCCCAGTCCCCACCAGTAGCCACGCCGAGACGCTCTGCGAGTCGTAAACTTTTTCGACACTTCTCGCTCTGTTTGGGTCTGAAGCTCAACACGATACTGGAGATCGCCCTGTGGTCGAAATTCGACCATAATGAGGGTTTTTAAATTCGTGACATCTGACAGCTTTTTGACACGACAAGGACCGTCGGGCTACCGAACGCCGCCTGGTGACAGAAAAAAAATCGAAAATTCTTATTGACCGTTTTTGATACCACTTACCCTACCAGATGACGCTTTGTGTGCGTTGGCTCTGCCTTAGCGGCAAAAAAAATATCAAACACTCATTGATAAAATTAATAAAAAAAAAATAACTTAACTTACTATAATAAAGGTTTGGACTCTCTCTCTCTCTGTCTCTCTCTCTCTGTCTCTCTCTCTCTCTCTCTCTCTCTCTCTCTCTGTACATTTACCTACGCTAAGTTTAATTCCGACCATAAAATATAGCCTAGTTGCTAACAAAGTCACGCGACTAGAAAAATTTAATTTCCAAAATAAAATCTCGACTCGACACAAATTATGATTTCAAACGAAATCGGAGCGAATCTTATAATTATTTTAATGAGGTGGTTTCGAGTTTGCGTTTTTTTAACGTGAGTAGGGTTACCATTTGGCAATTTAAAAAGTCGGACTGTTAAAAAAAATCCGATGAAAAAAAAATGTTTTAGTCATTAAGTATTAAAATTTACACACACCAATTGGAAACTGGCGCTAGGCCGGAACTATATTGTCCGGAATCCGGAACGCCGGTGAAAATTCCGAGCATTTAAAATATAACTTTGCGCATATAAAATATAGTTGAAAATGGAAGTTGCGGGCGTCCAGCTGTCATATAATATGATATTGACATTCGACTCGACACTTGTGTTTTCGATTTTCAGCTCTATTGTATTAGCGCAGAGGTTTATTTTCAATGCTCTAAATTTTCTCCGGCGTTCCGGATTCCGGATCATATAGTCCCAGGTTTACTTAATAACCTTTCCCGAACTACAGAACTCTAAGCCCGGCGTCGTCGTCCACAGTTTTTGTTCCCACTTCAACGAAACCATCCCATTGTCTATCGTCGGTATTCGCTATTGTCGTAGTTTTTTATTTCAAAATACCCGCATTTGTGAGTGCGTACTGATTAGCCAAATGGTGCCGGGATCCGTCATTCGTGCATAAGTTGGAGTTTCTAAATATAGCTATGCATCTCCAGCTGAAATGTAGGGATCAGAGGATGAGAGATTTTAAAACAGTCAGCTTAAAGGCATGAATCGGTCAGCTCAAAGTGTATATAATGCGTTGAAATCCATAAGAAATACACTACAATGCTACCGATTTAAATGGCACTTATACCGCTCAATATATTTTTTAATATATTTTTTTTGTTTACGTTGATATTAGACGGCGATTTATTATAATTATACTTTTAACAATGTACAACATTAAAATTATTATACTTAATATAATATAATAAAATATAATTAGTATTAAAATGAAAATTTTAATATTAATCACAAAAGAACTCAGAAGTATAAAATTACGCAACTTAAATTATACTACTATTCGACGGTAACAAATGGCCATCCAGAGTCCAGACTTAATATTTGAGTAGCATTCAACATAATTCGCGTTCGCAACTGAAATTCGTAAAGAATGTATGAGTAGTCGCTTATTTTCGCAAAGAATAGTGAGTAGAAGACTTTGGTATAAAATAGTGAGTAGGAAAAGACTTATTTTCGTAAAGAATGTGAAGTGCCCATTGACGTTTTTCATTCAGATGTAGAAAGTGTAATTTTAATATTGTGAACGTTTTCTTAATTAGAGAGCGTTGTGAATGGCCCGGGCTTGAGCTGCTTGACGCAAGTGCCGGGCTTTAGTTTTGACGGTAGGGATGGGACATGTCGATAGTTAGACAATACCGTACATTCTGTTTAGATCCGATTAAATACGATTAAAATAATGTGGTAGAATATTTGTTTATTTCACGGTAAATAAGCTATATTTAAATAAGTAGCATTATAGTTTAAAGCCCAAAATTGTTCTCTTTGTTAACGTTACTAACCTCGAACCCCCGGTGCTCTTGTCGGGTCTTAGTCAAAGCATAAATATTTGAAGTTTTTCACCCTTTGTTTGACTCGAGTCCGATATCCGCTTCTATTGGATCGATTAGGCAAATCCCGAAACAGATATATTTTACTTTTGACGTTTGGCCGAAAAGGTAGGAACTAGGTTTCAGTAAAAAGTCTTTGGTCAAAGGCCGAAATTGGAATTTATTTCGAGGTTTGGCCGAAGATTTTGGATTTTTGTCATTCCGGGAAGCGCGTCCTTAATTGTTCCGAAATTGCTGCAGGCTAAAGTTAATTATAAATAGTTCTAAGACACAGTATAGATAATAAGTTTTGGCCAAAAGTTGGTTATTTACAATGATAGTTAATATTATATTTACTTTGAATTTTATTATTGGTCGCCATATCGAATAGAAAAATGTGTTCACGAAATTGTGTATCATATCTAATTTAAAATAAACTTCCGTTGCGACTTGCGCCGTAATTATTGTCGATGTAAAAAAATTGTCAAGTAGCTGTTTGTCTTAAGACCTAAATATCGATATAATTTTCTACACACATCGATATCGACATCCGATTACGTCACATCACTACGTCATCGACTAGTGCGGTGCGGTTCGTCGCCTCGCGAATACCCTATGACCCTCTCTCTATCACTCCTATAATGTTAGAGCGAGACAGGGCACCGATTGCATATTAATGCAAGGATGATTGGTGGCAGATTAAAAACTGGCGTGAATAGACAAACATCTAAACAAACGTACACTATCTTGCCCCTGGTTGTTGGTAAATACGAGCACTGTCGTTCGAGTGTCTTTTCGTATTAATGTGCTATCAGCGATGAATACTAGGGTATCAGGAAATAGTAGGATGTTGATTGTAAATAGTATGGCTAGGTCTGCGATGTTCGCGAAGCGACGTTTAAGTGGACGGTTCATAAAGAGCACAATGTAATGTTATTTATCCGAGGACTAAGCACAAAAAATTGCCAAGTTCGTATTCGTAACGTTATTGAATGTCAATTGTCTAACAAATTCTGCCATCATTTTCATACAATTGTCTTTCGATAACGTTACGAATACTTAGTAGCCAATTTTTCGTGCACTGTAATGTATACATTTTTTTCGAGTTTTATTAAGTTACTAGATTATGCCCGCGGCTTCGCCCGCGTAAATACTGTACCGGTATATTTTCCCGCTATAAGAAGTAGCCCATGTCCTTCCCCTGTCTGTCCTCTTTTTAATATTAGTATAGATTTATTTTTATCGCAGATTTTAAATCTCAGTTAGTAAGGCCGTAATACTTAACCTTTGCTAGCTGATATTTAAATTGACAAAGAAGGAAAAAAAGCGATGTGCACTTTTTGTTTACAAAAGTATAATTTTCCTTCTTTGTTACTTTTAGTTTACATAAGTATGAAATTGGATCTGAACCAGAGTATGCAAGTTGTAACACCAATATCCACCAGTCCACCAGGTATTGTAGAAAAACGTTTAGTTTACACATATACACCCTATTCCAAAAATTCAAATTCCGAACCCAACATGGCGGGCGGGCCATTGTTTCAAAAGCCCGCCGAATAATTGATGACTTATATTTTTTTTATTCGTTATAGAGGATTAGAAATTTTTCCGGAGAGCTTTTCAACTAAATGGCAGTTTATCTAACTTTTTTCAGAATGTTTTGTATGAAACGGGCGGCGATTTTTCGCTTTTGGGAGTTGAATGGAAGTTTAGCCGAATTTAGAGTTTAGCTAAATTCGAATAGTTTTCAAGTATGATTATTGATATTCTGAAACATTCTTTATGGGATATCCTACTAATATTATAAATGTGAAAGTTTGTGAGGATGTATGGATGTTTGTTACTCTTTCACACAAGAACTACTGAACGAATCTTGAATAAATTTGGTATGGTAGTATTTTAGGCTCTGGATTAAAACATACGCTACTTTTTATCCCGGAAAAGAACAGTATTCCCGCTACCCGATAGCAGGGGGGTGTCACTACGCCGTTCCGCCGCCGAGCTACAAGTACATACCGAGACTCCCCAACGTTGGGGCGATTCAATGGTTGCCACTTGCCATGCACTGACCGGCCGTGGCGCACGCGCGCGCCTCTTACGCAGTACGACTCACTTTACGTCGCAAACGCGTGTCATATTTTAATTGGCAAAAATATGTATCCAAAAAAATACTGCATTGCAGCCGATTGTCGGAACAATGAAAAAAATAGCAATTGTCAGTTTTTCTCGGTTCCGGCAAGTGAGAAAGATAGCGAATGGTACGATAATCATTACTCATTTATATCTACTGTCATGGTACCTAAATCTATAACAATAATTATTAAATATACACACAAAAGTTTTATATTATATGCTTATTTATAGGTGGTAGGTAGCTGCATATACATACATATAATCCATACAGACCTACATCAAAAGAGAATCACGTGTCGTGTCTGTGTAAACTGATTTATATGTTCGGTATTCATTTACCTAATAGGTACATAGGTATAACAGTTTCCGCTTGTATACCTTGCGTGGTATTTATGTTCGGTCGGTATGTTGTATGGTATCTATATAATATGTATTATATATATACATATCATCATATCATTATTATATATTATATCGTCGTCTAGTATAAATCTGATAGTATAATCTAAGATATTTAATAAAAACTATTGACAAGTGACAACCCTATTTTCGGAATATCTGACAAGGTGTGTAATAATGTCGACCTTCGCGCGGCGCCAGAGAGCTCAATTTCGGCTGCTCGCGTGCGGTCCGTTTGTTAATAATAATTATATAGGCACATAAAAAGGCGGCATTTGTGAAGATCAAAACAGAGAGACTTCTGTACCTTGTACTATTATATATTCTGTGCCGATAGTATATTTACTCGGGCGGAGCCGCGGAAAACTGCTACTAATTGATAATTTAATGATACCCAACAACAACAGCAGCAACATCGTTTCTTAGCAACAGCTAAGGCTGGGACTATAATATTAATACGAAATCCGGGAGCATGGGAAAAATTCAGAGCGCTGAAAATAGAAATCTGCGCTAATAACACAATAGGTCTGAAAATCGAACACACACGTGTCGAGTCAACGTCATATATTATTATGACATATCGACACTCGACACTTCGATTTTGAACTCCATTGATTTAGCGCAGAGTTCTATTTTCAGTGCTCTGTATTTTCGCCGGCATTCCGGATTCCCGATCACATAGTCCCAGCCTATAGGACTTTATAGACGGGCTTTAGCCCGTCCAAAGTTATTTTACCTCTGACAGGACCTTTAAACCGACGACATAAGGATCACCCTCGTAGAAACTCCCGATATTTCAGAAGTCTGAACGGAGTAATTTAACGTTTGAAGTATGTAGTTAGATTAGAAGTTTTTTACGAGTTGTCACTGGTTTCCGCGAGGCCGTGGTTATAGGTATTATTTGCCGGCAGCCGAAGCCAATCTGTCTGTCCACGGATAATATAGACGCTGAGGAAGTGTAATTATATCCTGACGGAGTCTGCGCGCCGTATCCGGGTCGCGCGTGACCGGAATATACCAGGCTACCATAAGATGGTGGCTGAGGCAGCCGGCAGGGCTAAGGACAATAAGTAAGGGATAAGAACAATTTACTAGGATCTTTAATATACTATACCTATTATGAAAATTATTTTTTTATTTCCAAATGAAACTTCACAAGCTCTTCTCGGAACCGGCGAAACTAATTCGGACATTACACTTGTGTACGGAGTACGGATTACGTTGTAACTATTTATTCATGTGGTACGGATTTCATTGCTAATGCCAAACTCCTAAAAATCTTACCAGTTGATGATAATATTATGCAGTATGTTCAACGTATGGCTGTATAGTGTACTGCCAAAGTTGGGGTATTATCACGGCAAAATGTACGGTTCCGCGGATGGCGAATATAAAAAATCTTTTCATATTAACGAAGTCCCGTTTAATGTTAGATGATTGGCGTGAATAACGCAGTCCACTGGTCCAGGTTGACGTGGGGAGGAGTCTACTGTGTAATACTCATTTCTATTTCGCTGGTGCGAATACAGCACTAATAAAGACACGTTTGGCGCGTAAATTGAATTTCGAACGACGCGGTGGCCATTTTGTATTATTTTCAGTAGAGTAGTGTTTGAACTGCTAACTTGCTAAAATTGAGTCTCCAGATAAATGAGGTAATGTTGAATGTACCAGGGTAGCAGGAATATTAGATCCTTAGTTTTCTGTCGTATTATAAATAAATATATTCGTGATATTAGAGAAAGATAATTTGTATGAGAATTACCCACACAATTGACATTCGATTGTTCCTGCCTGGGCTACAGATCCAATTATAATATTATCAGGGAAACAAAATTCTACCAAAATTATGTGTCATTGTACCTATTTCCTTATAGCACGGTAAATAACTGACATTTAAATTGGTAGCATTAAAAGGCGCTATAGTTTCTTTGTTCTTTATTATGCTGGAAGACACCGCATATCCTGTGCAGTGAGCCTTATGACCTATCCTGCTGGCTGCTAGGGTCCTGAAGAGACACCCCGCAATTCCCCTCACGTACACAACGCTCGCGCGAGCTCGCGGCACGCGACTTGGTACTTGGTTCATAACATAGTCGTATATGAATGTAGGGACCGGGCATGTCAAGGCTAAAATCGTCCTTACTTCGAGTACCCCATTGGGGCATTTATATTACCTATAGGTAAAATAAATGCCCCAATGGGGGCATTGCCCAAAATATAAAAAAAACGTATTTCCATAAAGCAACGTTTATGGAATTGTCCCCACGTGATGCCTACCACCGGTTCGGGAACTAACCCGGCGTGAAGAACCGGCGTAAGAAACTCGCACGGGGCCATCTTTTAGCAAAAAGATGGAAAATTGTTCTTTAAAAAAAATATATATTAGGTCTTACCTATGAAATTGCCGTTTTGTATGAAAAAATTTAAACTTATTTTTTTCATGTATATTTTATTTCTATTAGTCGAAGTAATCACCCATGCAATCAATGCATCTTTGCCAACGCAGTGGCAGTTTATTGATGCCCTTCTTAAAGAAATCAGCTGGTTGGGAGCCAACAAATTCTTCAATGGCATTTTGTACTGCCTCTCGGGTATTGATTTTTTTCCGGCCAAGAAGTTATCCAAATTCTGGAAAAAGTAGTAGTGTGTAGGCGCAAGGTCTGGTGAGTAGGGCGGATGACGGAGAGATTCCAACCCCAGTTCTTGCAACTTGGAGACCGTCTGCTGTGCAGTATGAGGTCGCGCATTGTCGTGCAGGAGCAGCGGAGATGAGCGATTGACCAATGCTGGTTGGAGATGTGCCAGCTTCTCCATCATTGTGTTCAGTTCTTCACAGTACACATCTGCAGTAATGCTCACCCCGTTTGGTAAGAAGCTGTGATGAATCACACCGGCGCTAGACCACCAAACAGTTACCATCATTTTTCTTGGGGTAAGTTTTCGTTTAGGGCATAGTTTAGGTGCTGAACGAGGATCCAACCAACTTACTGAGCGCTTGCGGTTATCAAACAGAATCCATTTTTCATCGCAGGTGACAATGCGGTTCAAAATTCCTACATTTGTGTGTCTGTTGAGCAGTGCAAGGCACGTCTCGACGCGTACTTCGCGCTGGCGATTATTGAGTTCGTGGGGCACCCATTTGTTAAGCTTTTTTATCTTGCCAATTTGACGCAAATGGACCAATATTGTTTTGACGCTAACGTCGAAAGCTGCTGCTAATTCAGCCGTAGATTGTGTATCATCAGCTTCCACATTCGCCTTTAATTCGTCATTGTCGACCAAAGTCTTCGGACGACCGCGAGGTTCATTTTTCAAGTCGAAATTTCCAGAACGGAAGCGAGCAAACCAATAATAGGTGGTGCGTTGGTTTGTAGTGTTAGCTCCGTAAACGTCGTTGATGTTGCGTGCCGCTTGTGCCGCGTTGCTGCCACGACGGTACTCATATTCCATAATTACTCGAATTTTTAACGTATCCATGATGACGAAAAAGATTGAAATGCGATGAAAATGTAACACTAATCAATAAACAAATGACTACTTTTGGAAAAATAAATTCCATGTTTTTAAAATAAAATTAATTTGAAATTAGAATTCTTAGCCAAACACAAATTATTTTGATTTGAAATGGCCAGTACTGCAGAACGGCAATTTCATAGGTAAATTACCTATGAAACCTATTATTTATTTTTACAATATGTAAACTTAGTCTATATAATATTAACAAAAGTCAGATGCATATAGTACATAGAAGCAGCCGTGCAGAGGGGTCATCTTATTCCCTAGGTGTGCAATCGTTAATGTAATCACTGACCTTTTATCAAGCTTTAGCGCACAAACGTTCTTTAACTACTTTTTTTAAATTTATTAATGGAAAGATTTTGAACGTTTTCTGGGATTCTGTTGTTATACATTGACCTTTAAAATATTTACTTACTTTGCTAAGTCTGATCACCGGTATTTCTAATTTGTTCTTATTTCTAGTATTTCTACAATAGTTGTCGCTTTTCTTTTTGAAATTATTTAGTTTATATTATTTATTGTCCAAAATGTATTGAGAAGCGACGGTCAGAATACCCTATATCTTTAAACTTTTCTCTCAGAGATTCAAAATATGACATCTTATAAATAGATATAGCTCGCTTCTGCAGCACAAATATTGTGTTAATGTCCGCAGCGTTTCCCCGTAGAAGGATGCCGTATGACATTATACTATGAAAATAACTAAAATAAACTAGTCGCGCTGTGTCGTCATCGGAAATTTCTCGAATTTTTTTGACTGCATATGCTGCAGAACTGAGCCTATCTGCCAGATTTGCAATATAGGGATCCCACTGTAATTTACAATCTAGTGTTATTCCTAGAAATACAGTGTTGTCCACTAAGTTCATTTTCTCATCGTTTAATAGTACATTGGTTTGTGCCTGCCCAACATTTGGCAGACCAAACTATAAACATTTTGTTTTATTGAAATTTAAAAGTAAATTATTAACATTAAACCAATGTACCATTTTTGAGAGAGCACTATTTACCTCGTCATAATTTTACTGTCTTCGCTTCACATTAAAAATTAGTGAAGTGTCATCAGCAAAAAGTACTATCTCATGCTCATCTTTAACTAGATAAGGAAGGTCATTTATATAGATGAGAAAAAGAAACTGGCCTAAAATTGACCCTTGTGGTACACCTAGTTCGATTTTGGTCCCAGTAGACCTTGTAGAATTTCCTTCTCTGCGTTCTATTTTTAATATAAGAACTTAAAAGTTTAAGTGCCGTGTCCCTTATACCATAAGGGTATAATTTTCTGACCAACGTAGCATGCTCGACATAGTCGAAAGCCTTTGATAGATCACGAAAGACACCAAGTGCATCATGCGATACCTCCCAGACCCCAAATATGCTGCACAGAATAGTGATGCCTGCGTCTGTTGTAGACCGACCTTCATTAAACCCAAATTGATTCCTATGTAATAAATTATTTAAGTTAAAGTGAACTATCAATTGATTAAAGATTATTTTATTATTATAGATTATAGTATAGACATAAAACAAAGTTACGAAGGCTACTTCTAGACTGTTGATATAATTTTATTTTCATTCAATGTTTATGTTGTAGTATGTATAGTAGTATGTATCTATATTACGAGGGCGGGTCAATAAGTCCATGACTTTTGGAATAAAACACAGATTTTTTGATAAATAAATCATTTTATTTTTCAACGTAGTCCCCCTTGAGCTCTATACACTTTGTCCAACGCTTCTCCAATTTTTTTATCCCTTCCAAAAAATATGATTTGTCGAGGTCCTCAAAATAGGCCTTTGTTTGCGAGATGACTTCATCATTGGAGTCAAATCTTTTTCCACCGAGCCACTTTTTCAGGTTTGGGAACAAGAAGTAGTCACTCGGAGCCAAATCTTGAGAATAGGGTGGATGTGGGAGCAATTCATAGCCCAATTCATGGATTTTTGCCATGGCAACTGCACATGTGTGCACCCTTGCATTGTCTTAGTGAAAAAGAACTTTTTTCTTTGCCAAATGAGGTCGGTTTTTTTTCAAATCCTCATTGAAGCGGTCCAATAAGTTGGAATAATATTCCCCATTAATTGTTCTTCCCTTTTGAAGATAGTCAATGTGGATTATCCCACGTGCATCCCAAAAAACAGTCGCCATAACTTTATTGGCTGACAAACCCACCTTGGCCTTCTTTGGCGCCGATTCACCCTTAGAAACACACTGTTTTGACTGTTGTTTGGTCTCTGGTGTATTGTGATGGATCCATGTTTCGTCCACGGTTAAAAAACTCCTCCATATTGTGATTAAACAACGCCAAACCTTCCTGTGAAGTTGTTACACGATTGCGTTTGTGGTCGACTGTGAGCAAACGCGGCACCCATCTTGCGGAAAGCTTTCTCATGCCCAAGTGATCATTCAAAATTGAAACCACTGAGCCATGCGAGATGCCTATGGCTTCCACAATCTCTTGCACTTTCAATCTTCGGTCGGCCAACACCATATCGTGAATTTTTTCGATTGTTTCGGGTGTAGAGACCTCAACTGGGCGTCCAGGACGTTCGGCATCTTCAGTGCTTGTAAGGCCACAACGAAATTCAGTAAACCACTTTTTTACCATTGAAATCGATGGTGTAGAGTCCCCATAGTATTTATCAAGCTTAGCCTTGGTCTCGGTAATGGTTTTTTTTCGCAAAAAATAATGCTTAATAAGCACACGAAATTCACTTTTTTCCATTGTTTCCTTAAGTTACTGGATAGTCTGATAAAGATAGCTGTAAAACACAAACTAACTGACGCAGCAAGTTCAAATTTTGATAGGAGTCAACTGACAGATGCCTGTTGACAGGAGTAGTGTTGCTTTTTCAGTAAGGAGGTTAGAAATTCAAAAAGTCACGGACTTATTGACCCGCCTTAGTATGAACATTGAATGTAGATAAAAATAAAAAAATAACAAAGAAATTGAATTTGCTGTGTGTAATAAATGAATATATAATATTTTATTCAAGTGTAGTGGTTAAGTCAACATGTAACTGTATTGTGGTATCTGTGTAGGAAATGAGCGCATCTCGCCCTCAAACGTCATGGTTTGGCGAGGTTATTTAATATGTAACATCACAGTAAAATGTATTTTTTATTATTAATAAAAAAATAATAAAAAAAAATCTTTTCGAAGATAGTCGCAACCTCTAGGTTAGAATTTACCTTTGTATCATTAACACGTAAGTTCAAATTTAGCGTAACGACTGCCTCTGCCTTTTCCAGTCTCATCTGCAATTATCTTCCATGCTGTTTTTACTTTATTTTTAGCGGTCATTATTTTTTCTTTTATGTGAAGTGCCTTCCCTGCTTGACAGACTTTTTTGAACATTTTTATATATTTCTTGACATACAGTTTAAAAGATTTACTCCTATTAAATGTATTTTTATTGTACAAATCATATAATCTTTACCTACTTTCTATAATGTCTGCAGTTGCCCAGTTTTTAAATTACTTTTTCTATTATTTAAATTGACCGTTTTAGAAGTAAATAGAGAGTTAAACTGAGTTCTTATTATTTTAAATAGTTTATTAAACGCTTCATCTGTGTTATTTAACCCATCTAACTGTTGAATATTTGAAACTAATTTACCTCTAAATAATACAAGCTTCTCCTGAGGGTTATTATCACAATCAATATTAAATGAAGCAAACTGTCCATAGTGATCAGAGCTAAGCACATTAATTATTTCTTTTTTATAAGGAGTAGTATTGGGGAAAATGTTATCAATACAGTAGCTGTTGTCACATATTGTTGTCGTTTCATAAAGTAAATTAACGAGGTCATACGATTTTAACAATGATGTGAATCTAACAGTGGTGCAGTTCTTTCTCAGCGCTCTACTCCGAAAACGGATAATATTACAGAAAAATGCAAGAGGCATTTTTGTAGATATACGACAAACAAATTTTACAATGACCTCCGAGCAACAGGTCGCGAGATATTTGCAAAAAACGGATTATCGTGACTATTTGACCATTATAATTTTTTTAGCCGGCGCGATATCAATGTCGATTTTTCGCATCTTCATTACAATCCCGTAATAAAGGTATTTTTCCGCAGATTAGGGTTTAAAATGTCTAAAATTACTGGTTATTATTTAATTATTACTATTATTATATAATACTAGCTGTTGCCCGTGGCTCCGCCCGCGTAAATATACTATCCCTCGGGAACACTTTCCGGGATAAAAAGTAGCCTATGTTTTAATCCAGAGCCTAAACTACTACCATACCAAATTTCATCGAAATACGTCCAGTAGTTTTTGCGTGAAAGAGTAACAAACATCCATCCATCCGTACAAACTTTCACATTTATAATATAAGTAGGATTAATACTAGTTAGCTGTCCCGACACACGTCGTTCTATCTTAAATATGAACTGGAATAAATAAATAACTTCGCCTACATCTACAATCTTCACCTACATCTGCACCTACCGAGGCCGGCAGATTTTTTATTTAACGTGGGAGAGCCATGCTTCGGCACGAATGGGCGGGCTCGACCGAATAAATATCACAGCCTCGCAGAAAACCGGTGGGAAGTAACGCTCGCGTTGTGTTTCGCCGAGTGAGTGAATGAGGATTTTAAGCACAAGGAATGCAAGTGCTCAACACCAGTGGAGTTACAATTAGTGTTACTCCTCTGGTGTTGCGAGTGTCCATGCCCGTTTCCTGGCCCATTGTATCTGAGAGGATAAGCAGGAAATCATGTGCCCGAAATTTCTATAATTGATTTAAAAAAAACGTTATATTTACGTGTTCTTTGCCAGTACTTGAACAACATAATTGGCTCGCGTCAAGTGTCATCATATGTGTCTGTTTATGTCACACACTCCGCCAGGGGGTTAACCCTAAACCCCCAACCCCCCGCCCCCGTTATGGCGGGACTCATTAAAACAGTCATAAAAAGTCGCGCCTGTGACGTTTTAATTTAGTTTTACGCGAGGGGGCGAAGGGGGGGGGGGTTTATGGGTTAAAATTACACAAGTTGGGAGTAATTATTATGTTTGGAATTTAATAGGGTGAGAGGTTTGGTGTTTAATAATTAAATTGTAAAGTTTTTGTATAGTATCTTCCTAATAAGGCCCCAAAGGCATAGAGTAAGTATGTAACTAAAATATATCAAAGCTCTAGAAATTTATCCACTCACTAATAAAAATATGGTAAATATACGTTACACAACGGATAAGCTACCGATTCAATGTTGCTGTCTTTGTCTGTCGAGTGACTTTCCAACGTGGCGTGATACGTTAGACAGCTGCTGTTTTATCTCCGCCACCCGACCCGCGAATCCTGCGGGAACCATACATTTTGGCGCGATAAAACAGCCTTTGTCTAGTCTATATCTGTGCCAAAATTACATGCAAATCGGTCTAGTAGTTTCGGTATTCGGAGCCTATTCAATGCTAGCAAACAAACTAACAAATCTTTCCTCTTTATAATATTAGTAGTTTGTCGTCGGCTTATTAGCAATAGTTTTTGGTAATTTTGAATAATAATAACGTTTAGATTCAATTAGATATGAACACTGATGTCATATTTTGCAATGATAACAGATAACCTGATTTGAATTGATTTTAAGATGAGTTTAGCAAAGTTTAGTTTGAGACATTAAGTATCTACATGTCAATATTTAAATGCTAGAATCGAACCCGCTACCCAGCCGTTTAAAGGGCCTCCCGACCATCCAGCCTGCAAATCCAGCAACCTGTCAGTGTAAAATTCAAGCGGACTAGTATTCAAACTTCAACAAAACTAACACTGATGACGGCCATAAGTAATGGCGCTGGATTTGCAGGCTGGATGATCATTGTTCAGGATGCCCTTTTAAGTCTGCGCACCGATGATTAAGTGCTTCCACAGCTCGTTCGCTATGTGGGAATAGTGGACGCCCCAAAGGCAGACACATCCGACCAAGCGAGGTGCTATGCTCGGTCAGGCCGAAGCCCATTTGTAAGTGTTTTGAGATGTTGTATATATAGCGCCGAACTGTGAAAACTTCGATAGCGCGATTCAGGATCGTCGCCCTGAATAGTCCGCCACAGCTCCAACAGCGAAATCTTCAACGATTAAGCGCCCCCTGACGGCTACTACATTAATGGCGGGGTTGCCATGGCGATGCGGTCGTAAAATTTTACGATCTTCAACCCCCTACTGTATAAGCTCTAAATACGAGCCTGAGAATATCTTGCTAGAGAAACTTCAACCGTATATATGTATGCGCTAGAGTTGATTTTAAATTGACACACCGTAATACAAGGATTTGTGAAATATATGCCATGCTAATTTGCCCTTTGCATCGCTTGTTTTAAAGTCGATATTTCCAATACATACAATGTTAACAGGTGATGCTACTACAAGTAACGGGTAGGTAATTTGAACTTTAGGAAAGTGGATATAAGGTTGAGTATGTCTCGATAAGGGTTTTTCATGATTTAAGTACTAATGCAATGATGGTAGGTACCATGAAGTGAAGCAGCTACAGATTCTATACAAGTGGTATTTGATTTTGTTTGGCGACGTGTAAGGTTTTTTTACATGAATTTGGGTTTTATGACTTGTAAATATCTAGTTTCTGGGTTTCAGAGCTTGAAGATGGGTTTATTGGTTTAAAATGGGTATTAATATATACAAATAAATAAAATTGAAGCGTCTGTTTGTAATTTTAAATTAAGAGCTTGCGTAATGCGTATTGAAGTATGTACTATGTATACGGTACAAACAATTTTTTTTAAAACTTAAATATACGTATAATTAAAGTATTAAATATACTTCCCGTTTTCTGGTACCTGTAACACAAGTTCTTCGGATGCTTAGCACGGGGCTAGAATTGACGTGGTGTGAAGCGTCCATAGACATTATTATTATTATACGATAAAAAATAAATTTTCAAAATATTGATACTAGTCCTCGACAGTGGCGAAGGCTTGTTCTCTTTCATAGGGAAGGCCTAACCTGTATAATAGGTAGATTTGGATAAGGGTCTTTAAAAGGTAACTGGTAAGTGAGGCGACAGCAATGGAGTTATAGGAACCCCTGGTGCTCGATATTGCTACTAATAGTTGTTTAGATAATTGTTCGGAACCCTTAGTCCGCGAGTCCGACTCGTACTTGGCCGGTTTTCCTGATTTAAACGTCCAAATGAAAGGCAAATCTTGTTCGTATATTCTATTCCTACTTCCTATCCAATTCAATCCAAACATATTAACAACAAGATTAAATTTAGTGAATAGAATCGGGCGTTACTTTGCGGAAATCCATAGCATACAATTTAATTAATTTAATATTAAATCTAGCAATATCCTGCGAAAAAATACCCACAACCTGCAAGCAAATGTGTGAGTGCACGCATAAGTATGCGTAAAGAACCTCTATCCTCCCACGCTGCTTATGCGTACACTCAGAAACAAGATCGTGCAAACGCCACCACCACACAAGCAATAATGTCAGCAAGATCGTGCAAGGCCCCACACCACCATGCAGGTTGCAAAACTCGACGCGCGTTTCGCCCCAAACCCGGAGCATCCTCAGGAAGTGGACCTGCAGTGTGGGAGGAGGGACTGAGGGAGGTGCTTTACGCATGCTTATGCGTGCACTCACACATTTGCTTGATGGTTGTGGATATGTTTTCGCGGGGTATTGCTAGATATAATATTAATTAAAGTGCATGATTAAATTTGACCAAGGTAATGTATTGATTATTGTATTTCTTTAGGTGAATAAAGTGATATCTATATTGGTAGCATTCTGCGTTCTATTGTTATCTTTGTTTACGTTTTTAACAGGTGTACACGTTATACGTAGAATATGGACAAAGTTCCTGCTCGACCAGTTTCTAAACATTTTCCTTTGCACTAGGACGCCTCAAAATATTTTAACGCAAAGGATGTCAACGCAACGACTGCACGTGGCCACGTAGTTGAACTTCGTAATTACACGAGTGTATTGTGTGCTGTTAAGCGCTGTTCATCTTATGCTTGGTCGAGCGGCAACTTATTCGATAGCACGCACCTATTTGGTATTTGCCCCCCCAGAATCGAACTCCACCCTCAGAGTATTCGATCTAACCACTGGACTACGACTACAGGCCCAAAAAGGTCGGAACTCGGAAGGCGATTGTTGCTATATATAGTTTTCTTTGAAATCGGCCACAGGAGGTGTTTATGGGATTGAGTGTTTTTGTGTGGTAAACACATAAACAGGTGTTCTGTCCTATACTCTGTTCAGATAAAATTTAATGCAAACGTAAACAAAGAAACAATAGCTCACTATAGGTAATGCTACCAAAATTTAGATTAAATTATAATTATCTAAGTAAGTGTATATTATGATACCTATCATTAAAAAAAACAACATTTAAAAGGACATTGGCGAATCCTGCCCGATTTTCCATCAAGAGCGGCCAAGTTTCAAACATATGTGGTTTTATAGTACTTAAAAAGTTATTATATAAAAAAAATACATTACATGTTTTGGACATGGGAATAAAAAGTTATGAATCTCTGAATATCAGAGAATTCATGTGCAAAATACGTACTTATCTGTGGTAATCGTTGTCATCATATCTGTATAGTCTATGGTTATCATGCTGTAAATTGTCAATTTGAGACGTAAAAGCTCCATCTAGTGGTCCAATAGATATATTTATTTTTTATTGGAGTATAAAGTTATTTTCATTTTCTATAGTTCAGCAGTTTAGTACTAGTTTTTTGAAAAAAAAATTATTAAGGGTGTGAAATAGATCCCTCTATATACTACCTATTTATATTTATACCAAGAAAAATAATTATTATGTTTTTGGTTTTCGTAACGTGAAAGCGACATCTATCATTAATCTGTGAGCACAATGCATTTCCAAACAAATAAGTTATTAATTTCAATACATAGTTGACATCACCACTAATAGATGTCGCTTTTCTGTAAACCGCAACTAGGGCAATTTATTGAACAATAGGTTAGGTTATATGTAATCAATTATCTTTTATCCCCCGAGTTTGATGTATAATATTATTGCTTTTTTGTTCCTATGTTCATAAAGTACAACTTATAAACAAATTAATATTTTTTTGTTTGTGATGTGGCGACTTACCGGTCTGCTTTCTGTCTGTCCGTCTGTCTGTTTGTTCCCGCTAATTTCTGAAACGGGATTTACGGGACGGATTGGACGGGATAATTCCTATTTAGCGGGAAAAGTCCCGCTAAATAGGCCCGGCCGGCCGACTGGCAAATAGCTGAATAAGCTGATGTTATAATGAGGCTAATTTTATCTTAGGGTTCCGTTAAAAAAATAGAGTTCCGTTTCCGTTAGTTCTACGCAAACGAATTTGCGGGCACCAGCGAGTTTTAAAACCGATATTATGAACCTTCCTCTTGAATCACTCCATCTGTTGTTGAAAACTGCATTCAAATCTGTCGAGTAGTTTAAGAGATCTAAGCGAACAGGAAAGGAAGTGACTTCATTTTATACTAAGCTATGTAAAGAAATTGAAAATGCTGCGACGACACCATTGGCTACCTCGCGCACGGCCTCACATAAAACCGGAGTGAAATAACGCTTGGGTTGTTTGGACGAGTGAGTACACCGAATTAACGGAGGCCCAAGGGGGTTTTATTGAAACGCACTTCCAACTTTGGTGTTGCATCTGTCCATGCGCGCCAATTGCATACCATCAGGCTATCCGTCTGCTCGTTTTTAACTAATATTGATGGATCCGTGTACCATAATCCAAACATTCACGTTCCGGCGCCATATTGTTTGTAGTCCCGAATCCCGACGAGTGACGGACTATCTGCGGCGGTGCTGAATGATGGACACCAGATGTGTAGGGTGTGTGCGATGTGCGGTGTTGGCGGGATATGTCCTGATCCTGATATATGAGCTATTCCTAGTAGTAACTTTGTTCGTGTGGTACAATTTAAAATAAAATCGCACAGTATAAGTACATATTAGAAAATATATTATTATACTTACGTTTAGATAAGCAGCTTTCATAGAACGATCCAAATCGATCCAAAAGCTCTATTGTATTAGATCTATTTTCAATGCTCTGAATTTTGCCCGGCCTACCGGTTTCTGTACGATATAGTTCCAGCCTTAGTCGTGAACGATTCAGGTCTTTACAATCTTTTGCGCTTATATTACAATCTTTTGCGCTTATATTATGTTACTGGGATAATGACGTCATCCGTTTTATTTGCTTGCTTTTAAATGTAAATAAATGAAACTAAAAACCTCCACCTTTTTTTGAAAGTCGGTTAAAAAATAGGATAACCGGAAGTACTGGTATAATTTAAGTATCGGGACTGTCCCGCCTATTACCGCATGTATGGTCACCACTCACTACTACAGGGCTACCGCACGGCTTTGATGTGTGTTTGTTTACGTCCACGTGGTACAGAACAGCTGGCTGTCGGATGCGAAGGGTTTTTGGTGGAATAGGACCAAACGAGCGGCCGGATCACCTGATTGTAAGCTCATGCTAACACGAGGAGTTACAAGTGTCTCCTCGGCATTTTAAACCCTTATCCTTTGTTCTAGCTCCATGCCCCTACTCTTGGGCAGTAGGTACTTGGAAATTTATGGGAAACACAATCCTACTAATATTATAAATGTGAAAGTTTGTGAGGATGGATGGATGGATGTTTCTTACTCTTTCACGCAAAAACTAGTGAACGGATTCTGATGAAATTTCGTGTGATGGTAGTAGTTTAGGCTCTGGATTAACACATAGCTACTTTTTACGCCAAAAAAGTACAGTGTTCCCGTGGGATACTGTATTTACGTGGGTGGAGCCGCGGGCAAAAACCGAGTCATATTGTATAGAGTTTTTTTTCGTTATTTCAGAAGCGGCACATCACGGGCATGGACACGCTCACAAGTCGAGGAGACACCGAGCTGCCAATGGTAAATTCATAACGTTTAGCAAAATCAATTAAGTACACAAACTTTGGGTAAATAACTAAAAATTTTATGAAAAAAAAAACTATAATCTGACAACGTAAATTATATAGCCTATGTTATCCGGGCTATTATTACGAATCTATTGACACCTCATAAAATCGGATCAGTAGTTTAGGCGCTACGGTGGAACAAACGTACATACATAATACATACATAGACTTCCAAAATAATTACCCTTCCTTTTGGCTTCGCCGTAGTTGGATAAAAAAATGATATTCGAATAAAACTACATCTGATTTCAATTGATTAAAGTTAATTGAATTTATAAATATTAATAAAATTATTTTGAAATCGTTCGAGGTCATTGACATCACAGGGTCATCTATTTATCTATTTAATTGAGACGCAATTTTTTTGTTTGAAAGCTGACATAATAATTGAGATTTGTGAGTGTTCTTAGTTATAACTCATCATCATTAGCTCGCTTACTGCTTGATAAAATCGAGAGATACTTATTTAATTTTGTTTATTATCTTAACAGACACCACTCTGCGCTTCGAACCCGCGCCCTACGGCAAGAAGTTGGAACTGGGCAGCGCGGGCAAGATACACTGTAAAGTCGCCGGGGGTGTTGCCCCACAAGTGAACTGGTACCGGGTAAGTGCTGGGGGGCTCGCAGGTGTGGTATACAGTTGGAACTGGGCAGCGCGGGCAAGATACACTGTAAAGTCGCCGGGGGTGTTGCGCCACAAGTGAACTGGTACCGGGTAAGTGCTGGGGAGCTCGCAGGTGTGGTATACAGTTGGAACTGGGCAGCGCGGGCAAGATACACTGTAAAGTCGCCGGGGGTGTTGCCCCACAAGTGAATTGGTACCGGGTAAGTGCTAGGGGGCCCGCAGGTGCGGTATACAGTTGGAACTGGGCAGCGCGGGCAAGATACACTGTAAAGTCGCCGGGGGTGTTGCCCCACAAGTGAATTGGTACCGGGTAAGTGCTGGGGAGCTCGCAGGTGCGGCATACAGTTGGAACTGGGCAGCGCGGGCAAGATACACTGTAAAGTCGCCGGGGGTGTTGCCCCACAAGTGAATTGGTGCCGGGTAAGTGCTGGGGAGCTCGCAGGTGCGGCATACAGTTGGAACTGGGCAGCGCGGGCAAGATACACTGTAAAGTCGCCGGGGGTGTTGCCCCACAAGTGAATTGGTACCGGGTAAGTGCTGGGGAGCTCGCAGGTGCGGCATACAGTTGGAACTGGGCAGCGCGGGCAAGATACACTGTAAAGTCGCCGGGGGTGTTGCCCCACAAGTGAATTGGTACCGGGTAAGTGCTGGGGAGCTCGCAGGTGCGGCATACAGTTGGAACTGGGCAGCGCGGGCAAGATACACTGTAAAGTCGCCGGGGGTGTTGCCCCACAAGTGAATTGGTACCGGGTAAGTGCTGGGGAGCTCGCAGGTGCGGCATACAGTTGGAACTGGGCAGCGCGGGCAAGATACACTGTAAAGTCGCCGGGGGTGTTGCCCCACAAGTGAATTGGTACCGGGTAAGTGCTAGGGGGCCCGCAGGTGCGGTATACAGTTGGAACTGGGCAGCGCGGGCAAGATACACTGTAAAGTCGCCGGGGGTGTTGCCCCACAAGTGAATTGGTGCCGGGTAAGTGCTGGGGAGCTCGCAGGTGCGGCATACAGTTGGAACTGGGCAGCGCGGGCAAGATACACTGTAAAGTCGCCGGGGGTGTTGCCCCACAAGTGAATTGGTACCGGGTAAGTGCTGGGGAGCTCGCAGGTGCGGCATACAGTTGGAACTGGGCAGCGCGGGCAAGATACACTGTAAAGTCGCCGGGGGTGTTGCCCCACAAGTGAATTGGTACCGGGTAAGTGCTGGGGAGCTCGCAGGTGCGGCATACAGTTGGAACTGGGCAGCGCGGGCAAGATACACTGTAAAGTCGCCGGGGGTGTTGCCCCACAAGTGAATTGGTACCGGGTAAGTGCTGGGGAGCTCGCAGGTGCGGCATACAGTTGGAACTGGGCAGCGCGGGCAAGATACACTGTAAAGTCGCCGGGGGTGTTGCCCCACAAGTGAATTGGTGCCGGGTAAGTGCTGGGGAGCTCGCAGGTGCGGCATACAGTTGGAACTGGGCAGCGCGGGCAAAATGCTCTTATAATCTAACACTATAATTATCGTTTACCTCAATTCCTGTCTTAAAATATTACTCGTTTATATAATGAGAGGGACTGTGGCACATTGAGTGCCACTTGCGCAGATCTGTGTTGAAGTTAACCCTGGGTTAAAATTCATGCCTTCTTTCATAAATACGTAGAACGAGAGAGATAACATGATATTTAACACTTAACTTTATTCTGTGTAGCCCAGATCTGCGCAAATGGGCATTGGTCTAATGTATGTAGATGTACACTTCTTTACTTATTTACAAGTTTGCTTTATATTATATGGTTAGTGTACTAGAGTAACATAAACAACATGGTGTTCCGTGTTTCAGAACGACTCGGCCCCGCTGCCCGCGGGCGTGACGTCAGCTAACGGTACGCTGTTGGTGGCGGAGGCGACCCGCGACCATGCCGGCGCGTACACTTGTCGCGCGACCGACGGCGAGCGCAGTATTGAGAGTCGCGTGAACGTCGATATTGTGGGTAAGTGTAATATGTCGTAGTAGTATGTTATGAGCCTAAGGCATGGACTACATGCCTTATATATTTGAATCTGGAACGCCGGTGATGTTCAGAGCAGTAAAATTAGAGCTCTGGATTATTACAATAGAGTTGAAAAGTTAGCACTTGAGTGTCGAGTCGAATGTCAATGTCAAATCTGACAACTCGACACTTGTGTGTTCTATTTTCAGCTCTAGTGTTTTAGCACAGAGTTCTATTTTCAGAGCTCTGAACATTCTCCGGCCTGTCACGTTTTAAATGGACATTTTTCTTACAGTCTTGCCGCGTGTGATCGAGCCGGCGCGCGGCCAGCAGCTACATGTCGTGATAGGCGGTCGCGCGACACTAACTTGTCGCGCCGCCGGCGACCCGCCGCCAGTAACGCACTGGGACAGAGGCGCAGCGCCGCTGGGAAGTGGTGGGCTTTATTTTACAAAGACAACTTTTAAGCGATAGTAAAATAATCATAAAAAAGGTGGTCCCTGACTAGAAATATAAAATTTTGCAATAAGCGTTTACGAATACTTCGGACACATGATTTGTTCCTTACGTAAGGACGTTTAGGCAAAAAAAAAAGTTCATTGACCTTATACTGTGACACGTCTGGTTTCAAGACGCAAGTTTTTAATAATAAAAACTTTTTGAAATCAGCTGTGTCAATGGACTTCTCATTGTGTCAGCAATCAGCCAGTATAAACTATTTTACAATCCACAGATGGCGCCGACGCCGACAATGCTGCCAACGTGACGTCATCAAGGTAGGCCACTTTCATCTCTATTTCTTCTCGCAAAATTGTCTAGATAAATAAAAATCACTAATAAGAAGAAATAAATACACTTGACGACCTCTGTGGCTCAGTTGGTTAGCGCGTCGGCGCTTAATCCGGAGGTCGCGGGGGTCGAATCCCGCCGTAGGAAAGTTATTTAACTTTTTGTTTCTTCGGCGGGATTCGAGTGCTCCTGGGTTATGGATGTGCGTTAAATATGTGTATAATATAATAAAAAACAAATATATGTATAGTATAAAAGTATTACTTAAATATACTTCCCGTTGTCTGGTCCACGTAACACGATTTTTTTTCTTTATTGGGGACATCCAGCAGTGGTCACACAAATACAAAATCTTATAAACTAGTATTCCGTTACATATTAATAAATGTTCTTACGCATGAAAAAATATTGTAACAAAATTAAAAGCGTTTGTGTACAGTCCGTTCAAAGCTATTTTACCTCTGACAGGACCTTTATCCCGACGACATAAGGACCACTCTGATAGAAACCCCGAGGTAATATAACTCTGAACGGACCTAAACAAATATTTTTCAACTTCGAATGAATTCTTTTCCTTTTTTACTATCTGTACATTACCTCTGTGATGCCTCATATTTTCTGTGGTCGATATTCCAGGATCGAAGTCCTGAACAACGGCTCCATCGTTATAACCAACGTGTCGGAGGCGGATGCGGGGCAGTACGGCTGTACAGCGGGCAACGCGGCCGGGCTCGACAGGGAGGAGCTCACCGTAGTGGTGCATGCTGGTGAGTGACGTCACACCACAGTGTGAGTGACGTACTCATGTCGCAGATGTGACGTTGTGGCGGTTTCGCTGAGTGACGTATTCGTAACGCCGATGGTGCCGAGTGGCGTATTCACAGTGGATTTGTGTAGTCTTACATAGACGTATATATTATAGACGAGGCATGTCGAGGCAAAAACTGTCCCCACTTAAATGGGATGGGGGATGTCCCCACTTTTGGGAATTTTGAGGCCATTTTAATATTTCCGGTATGGTGAAATCTAGATGGTGTAACTTTTTCTTGTATGAAGTTCTGGTATGAGGTTCTGATCCAGTGGCGTATTTACAGCGGGCGAGATACAGACGGACGGCGGCGGCGTGGCGGGGCGCGCGGTGCTGGTGTCGGTGGCGGTGGCGGCCGCGTACATGGTGCTGGTGCTGGCGCTGATGCTGTACTGCCGCAGGCGCCGGCTGCGGCGGCGGGCGCGCGGTGAGTGTGACGGAGTGCACGCGTTACGTAATGGACGAGTGACGTAATGGATGCGTGATGGTGGACGAGTGACGTAATGGACACGTTACGTAGTGGACGCGTGTGGTAACTGGTCATGGACGCGTGTGGTAATGGATGCGTGACGTAGTGGACACGTGACGCAGTGGACGTAAAAACCTATGTCTGTTGTATATTACGTTTATAAATGCTTTCTAATATATAGTATATTGTTTTTATCAATAAATTATCAAATTAAAAAAAAAAGTATTGTTTACCTCAGGGGAGAAAGAGGAGCTGGAGATGTGCGATGGACGGGAGAAGCTCGTGGAGGAGGGGGTGGAGGGCGAGGGGAAGGAGAAAGTGAAGCCCGCGCAGAACGGCCGCCTGCTGACGCACGACAAGGACAGTGGTGAGTACGCCACTGATTATTGTATACTTACAATAGTGACGTCATCTTATACTGAAAATGAGACAATATTGTATATATATAAATGAAATTTAGTATGCAGGGAGTAATGGGGGAGAAAAATCGATTTAGTCGATAATAGGTCTTATCCCTAGGAAACTGCGCATTTTTAAGTTATATATGTTTTTTCTTTCGTCATGCAACAATATATATGAATAATATCGACTGTATTATGTCAGTCTGATTGGCAGTTTGGTATGCGTATGTATAATTTTTCGGAATATGGTGGGTTCGAATTCTGGTCAAATAAATATTTTTGTTTTTTTTTTTTTTTTCATTGTGTAAATAATATATGATTTTGTGATGTTTGTATTAAAAAAAAACTGCCTTAATTTATAACTATTTTACTGATTTATCTTTAGCTACACACCGTATAGATCGTTACTTACCTCTGTCTATCTGTTATATTACCATGTATTTTAATGATTCATATTCAATGTATCGACATTGATTTTCTTTTTTTTTTCAAATCTTAAAAACTAGTGCTTAATTCACATTAATAAATGTGACACCCACATCGTTCTCCACATAATATTCTATATTGTGGTGTACTCGAAAGAAAAAAAAAGTTACATTAATTATCAGATACAAATTAGTTAAGTAATTGGTTTAAAAATGATCACAATAGCTCTGGATATAAGCCTACTAATATAATAAATGTGTGTGTTTGCATCACGTTACGAAAGGGACATATTATATTATTGTTATCGTCTGACTGACTGACGTGTCACAGCTCGTTACCTAAATGTCATTCGTTACCAAGTGTCATGAGATGTGGTGTGACATAAGGCTACGTTCCCACGAGATTTTTTTTGTGGTCGCGACATAAAAAACTGCACTGTATTTATTGTGTCGAGTTGACAAATCTGACATTTGACACTTGACACTTCGATTTTCAGCTCTATTGTATTAGTACAGAGTTCTATTAACAGTGCAGTTTATTCTGTCGCAACCACAAAAAAACTCTCGGCAAAATGTCATGACGTGTAATATGTGACATGACGTGTGACACAGTGGCATGGTGTGTGACGCAGGCGCGGACAACTCGGAGGTGTCGGGCGTGTCGCGCGCGTCGCGGCGCTCCGGCCAGTACGAGCAGCTGAGCATTCCGCGCGCGCTGCTCACCGAACAGATCATGCTGGGTGAGTGCCAGAGAGAGAGGGAACCTTGGTGTATCCGCTATATGACTGATTGAGTGTACTGTTGGTTTTTGGCGGAAATTCATGTTTATAAAAATAACACAACTTTTTATACAATTTCTTCATTCTATTTAGGTGATTTCAATATATTTTTTTAGAAATAACAACATAAAATTATTGTACAAGCCTAAATAATGTGGAAAAGTTGTGTTTATTAATTATTATTATGTAACCACTATTGTCGATTCGCGATCGCAAATGTCTTGACCAATGATTCGTGCGCGCACGTATTGAATGACTTACTTCTATTGGTGAATATGAATACGGCGTAAGCGTCATTGCTCATTGCGCTGGTGACTCACTTCAAACTTAATGTGGGGGTTTGGCTAGTAAAATCAAATGTGTTCCCGAACATAAAGATTTTATTAATTGTCCCACATAAGATTGATATATGCTATAAAGGTGCTAGGGGAGCACGCGCGGTGCTTGCTAATTATGAACGCGTACTGACGGTAAAATGCATTGTGATGTGAAAAATGCTGCGGTGTGATTTATGACACCGTACATACTCCCGAGCCGAAAAGATACAAAAAACTAGGTTGATTTTGGGGGAAAATTACATCTGGCAGATATAGGGGAGGTTGCTATGTCCCTCGTGATATTTACACTACACACTTCACTCGGCTGACGGTCAGCCGTACTCTGCTTTCGCTTTCGCGCACTAAACACTACACTAGGTTCTGCTTGCGGGGAGACATTGCTGAATCTTTTCCTATACTTCTTCCACAGTATGAATGACGCTGCTATAACCACGACAGCGAGCAGGCTGTATGAGATACTGTATTGATGAACGTCGTGACCCGATATTTGACTATCTGATGCCTTTAAATCTTTAGTGGCGACCTTCAACTCTTCAACTTGCTTGCCTAAATCACTGATGGAGTTGTTTATATCAATTTCGCTGTTATCAAGGATGTTCGAATATTGCAAGTGTGATTGGTTGATCATATGATTAATATTATGAAGTTTGGGAGCTATAACGCCCAAATCCGAATAGATCTCATTCCTGGAATTGGTCTGAGAGTACATAGTAAAGTCTCGGCCCTTTATCATGCAGTTAGGCTCGATGCTCAATATACCAGCCCCATTCAGCTGATCTGTGCTAACACGATCTGAACATATGATTCTGACCTGATATGTATTACAGCAAAAATAAAAATATTGGGACTCATCCTTCAGCTGAATCCACTGATCACTGCATGCTGATTTGCTGACGAGACATTGTTTAGTTCTTACGTCGATCTTACAGAACCTCTCATCTGGTGGGAGATAATGTATGGGCTTGCTGAGATGACATAAGTAAGTTTGCTCATTATTGAAACATAGTTGAAGCTCAAATGTGGAAAGGATAAAATAGGAATCCTTTCCTAAATTGATTGCTACATAATCATCTACTGGGAGGTCAGTGATCGCATTTCCTGCTATCTGCTTAGGAATCGAAATAATTTTGTAAACGTTGTATGCTTCTCTATTAGTTAATGGAAACGATATTTCGAATATAAAATAATCCTTTAACATTCTTGCTTTAATTCTAAGGAAACTGTAAACGTTCTGTAAGTCTGATTGTATGTTGTCAATGGGTAACGTGATATCCTTTGTCAACTGACTTCCTATGAATTGTAATTCGCTTTTAATTTGTTCCGGAGTTAATAAATGCATATTAAACTTGCCATGTGAAATATCTGTGATGGTATCTAAAATCGTGTCCTGAATTCTTTTCAGGTTTTGAAATAAGTTCATCGCCGTGAATGACGACAATAAAAAATGTTGAACGTCCGAAATCTGAATATGTTCCGACTTGAGAGAATTTGTAAAATTATACAAATCTTCATGATGGTTATTTATCGATTTATGCTGAAGTTGAATCGATTGTTCTGTGCGTTTCAGTAAATTGTATTGTGCCTCGACGACTGATGTTTGATTCTGTATCAAGTTGTTAAGGTGATGCTCATTCTGTCTGATAAGCTCGATGTCGTTCCTATACTGTTCCGCAAATTTCTCGTCTAATACTCCGAACAGATAGTTGGCGGCGTAACCGACACCATTGATAAGCGCCCGGCGCTTCCTCGCACGCGCCTTAAAACGCTGATTTAATAACAAACGATTGTAGTGATCCAGTACCTCGAACTCGTGCTGTAATTGTAGCGTGATTGTTGAACAATAGTCATAGTCGGGTATATAACTACATATTATATTTGTATAATTAATGAACTTTTTTGCTGCGGTGAATCCTTCCCAGTACGGAGACATATTGTAGTATGCTATGAGAGTCCACTTATCCCGAATGATCTTTGCACTTCCGGTATAATCGAAATATAGAGACATGTTGCTTGGTAACCTTTCAGCTGTATAAGAAGTCGTCACAATCGACATAAATAATATAAATGCTATCGCCATGGACGTGAAACTATTCTGCTTGATAGGTTTTCTTTGATTTTTCTCTTCTTTTTGTGCCTCAGATTCTTCTTCACGGTCGCTGCTTGCTGCGTTAGAGATAGGCAACAATGATAATTTAACTACTGGCCTTTTGATAATTCCGTTTTTTGTTTTCAGAGTGACGGCACGAACCAATCCGTCCTCTCCGGGATGCTGCTCCAATACCCTCCCCATGAGCCATTTGCCGGGGGCATATTCTCGTCCTGAATAGTGACTAAATCGCCAACTTGAAGATTATTTCGTGCTCTTAACCATTTCGATCTTACTGAGAGCTGAGTCATATATTCGATCCTCCATCTCTTCCACAAATCGAAAAATATTTTTGATATTAAATACCATCTTGACCTAGCATCCTGCTCCGTTTCTATGATAGTTAACTCTGCTCTGCCGACTAGAAAGTGTGCTGGTGTCAAATAGTCTAAGTCCTCTGGGTCCTCTGTGAGCGCGCAGAGGGGCCTAGAGTTTAAGATTGCTTCTATCTTTGCTAATAGGGTGGCGTATTCCTCATATGTAAGTTTTTGCTCACCCACAACCCTTTTTAAATGATGCTTTAAGCTCCTTATATTTCTTTCCCATAAACCTGATGCTTGGCACCATTTCGCTACATTGAAATGCCAAGTGATATTCATGCTTGCTATCTCTCCTAAAGTGTTGTCATCGAAAATGTTCTGAAATTGCTCCTGCATCAATCTGTTTGCTCCTACAAAATTAGTGCCATTGTCACTGAAGATGTGACGAGGCGTGCCGCGACGAGCGTGGAACTCGTGAGGTCTGATACCATTTCTATATGTACTGCTTTCGTGACCATGCAAATGAATAATGCTATGTATCCTTTCATGGTTTTGATACCTCGTCCTTTATTTGCTTTTACATCGATGTATCCTGTAAAATCTACACCGGTGTTATAAAATGCTGGCCTCGGGTTAACACGTGCTGTTGGAAGATCGCCCATGAGCTGCTGACCTAAAATAGGTGTGTTTTTCCTACAGGTCACGCACTTTCTGATATGCTTTTGGTTGCTCTTATACCACCAATGATCCAATATTTTTGTCTAAGATTGGCCAATGTAATTCGTGGACCGCCATGGAATGTTAGTTCATGTGCTTGCTGTATCAGTAAAATTGTAAGTCGACTTTCGTAAGGTATGATGAGGGGATTTTTTATTTCGGTACTTACACTCGCGTTCTTGAGACGGCCGCCAACTCGTAAAATTTTGTCGTCATTAAAAATCGGATTTAAATTTAAAATTTTGCTTTTTGATTGTAACGGTCTTTTATTTGATAATAGTTTAATTTCTTCATTAAAGTGCTCCAGCTGTACATTCCTTACAATAAGCATTTTTGCGTGTTGTAATTCTCGTAATGTGAGATATCCTTCGCGGCGTTGTTTGCGCTTTGTTATTCGTAATATCCATGCAAGTATGCGGATAACTCGAGTTATGTTGCTATGCTTATTTAATAATTGTTCGATGATGTTTAATGCTTGAGGATCCGTATGAATTATAGTATTAGATTGTTTGTATTGATGTTTTAGCTCTAATGTAGTCTCGTATAATGTTGGCTCTTTAACTGTTAATGACGGCAACCATGATGGGCCGTTCCACCATAGCTTATCCTTTTTAAGCTGAGTCACGTTTAAGCCGCGACTAGCTGAATCAGACGGGTTTTCGTCAGTTTTAACGTAGTGCCAACATGATTTTGGCATTACTAGCGTTATTGCTCTGACTCGATTGGATATAAATGTTTTCCATCGTGATGTGTCTCCCTGTATCCATCCTAAAACTGCTGTAGAATCTGTCCAGCCATACACTTCTGCTTTGTATTGATGTAAACATTTTTGAACCTTGCTCATCAATTTTGATAATAGTTCAGCTCCCATTAATTCCAACCTAGGGATGGTCTGAACTTTGCTTGATGGTGCGAGTCTTGCTTTGGCTGCTAATAATGATACTGATGATTTGCCATTTTTTATGACCTTACAGTAAATTACTGCCGAAAATGCTTTGCTAGAGGCGTCGGAAAATCCATGAAACTCGATCTTGTCGTTTTCAGAAGTCCCGATCCACCGTTGTATTTTAAATGTGTCTATATTTTGCAACTCTTGGCGTAAATCTAACCATTTTGTTTTAATATTCTGCGGGAGATTATCATCCCATTCTATTTTCGATAACCACACATTTTGAAATAATAATTTCAGTGTCGTGCTCAATGGCGTAAGCCAACCTAAGGGGTCGTATAACCTTGATATTTCGGACAATAAAGATCTCTTAGTTGGTGCTGCTTCAGAATATTCTATTTTGCATTAAAATGTAAACACGTCACCTTGGGGATCCCAGCTTAGACCTAAGGTTTTCGTCGACTCTATATGCTTAAATTCGTACGTCTGCTTGTCACACTGCTCTGTATCTAAATCTGCTAGAAGTTGCTGGTCATTTGACTTCCATTTTCGTAAATTAAAACCTCCTAATTTTAGAAGCTCAATTAAATCTGCTTGTAATTGCTTGCTCTGCTGTAAAGTATGATGACCTCCACAAAAGTCGTCTACGAAGAAGCTTTATTCTACTTCTTTCGCTGCCTCTGGATACTTCGTCTTCTCTTCTGCTGCTAACTGCTGTAAACAATTTATTGCTAAGAAACTTGCTGCTTTTTCTCCGTAAGTTACTGTTTTCAATTGATACGCTTGCACGGGTTGGTCTTTAGACTCCCGCCAAAATACCTTCTGATATGCTTGATCTTCGGGAAAGACCCAAATTTGCCTGTACATCTTTTCGATGTCTGCTGTATAAGCAAATTTAAACTGACGCCATTTCAAAATTATCTGCTGTAGATCCTGCTGAAGATTGGGCCCCTTATACATTATATCATTTAAGCTATATCCACTCGAAGACTTTGCTGATGCGTTGAATACTACGCGTAGCTTCGTTGTAGTGGAGCTGTCTCGGATGACTCCATGATGAGGTAAGTAGAACTCCATTTTTCTTTCAGATGCTGATCGTTCCATATGATCTAAGTCCATGTACTCCTGCATGAACTTTTTATAGTCATTTGCTAATGCTGTATTTCGACGCAATCTTCTTTCTAAACTCTGATACTGTGCTAATGCTGTAGTTTTTGATGACCCTAATTTATGCTTCAATTCTTTTATGATAGGTAAACGCACCTCAAATCTTCCATCCTCCAACCTTCTAGTCGTTTTAGAAAAATATTGAAGACAAAATTCATCTTCTGACGTCATCTCCTTTTCTTGGGAAATGTCTTCGCATTCCCAGAGTCTTTGCAAGTCGTCATAATTGTTATGTAACATGACGTTGCACTGATATGATTTGACGGAGCCGCAGAGGATCCAGCCAAGATAAGTCTGCTGTGCTATGGGTTCCTCGCTAGTCGAACCTCTCAAAATACCATCCAATAAAATTTTTGAGTAGACATCTGCTCCTAAAAGTAAGTCTACCGGACGTTTTACATAATATTTTGGATCTGCTAAATTAATGTTTTCGATGTATGACCACGAAGGCTTAGGTATATTTACATTTGGAAGACTTTTGATAAGATTGCTCATGATGATGACGTCTATGCTAAATGTGAAATTATTATGCAATGATTTGCATTGTATAGTAAGCATTCCTTTGCTGCTGCTTTCATGCTCGCAGACGCCGAAAATAGTGCCCTTGCACCTACGTCGTTTTAATCCTAAAAACTGCGCTGCTCTCTCTGTAATAACTGAAATTTGAGAACCCGAATCTATGAGGGCTCTAAGATGATGCTGATCTCCATTTGCTGTTTTCACACCAACCATTGCCGTTGCTAGTAAGACCTCACACGTGTTGGGTTGAGACACGTGGTGGGCCTTCGCCACATGGTTCGAAGAAGTGCTGGGTTTGGGTTTTGTGCATGCATCGTGCAATAAGCTATTGTGAAATACTGCGCATAAGCGGCACCTTTTACTGGAAAAAAATTCTTTAGTATCGTGTTCGTATAAACAATTCACACAATAACGCAACCGGCTTACGGTTTTCAATTTCTGATCGCATGGCATTTCTTGAAACCTTGAACAATTGAATAAACCATGTTCGCCTTTGCAAAGTCCGCAAATTACCTTGGTTGCATGCAAAGCCTTAAATTTTGACTTATGATTAAAATAAAAATTATTGTTGCTAGATTTAAAGTTGCTCGGAGGAAGTCTTCGTTGATACGAAAAATTCTGCTGCTGATTCGATGATGCTGGTTGCTTAAATACGCCCTGCTCTTGTTTTCTGCGCGATGATTCGAGTACAGTGAATTTCGTTTCCAAAAAATTCATGAATTCCTCTAGAATTGGCAATTCTCGAGGATTCTTGACTGATTCCAAATACTCTGTATACGACTCACTGTCCAATTTTTGCCCTAACAGGTGGACCAATAAGGGGTCCCATGAGCTGATATTGACTCCCAGGTTCTTTAGTGCATTCAAACATTCTTTAGTTTAGTCTAGTCTTAGTAGTCTTTAGTTTAGTATTTTGGTTAAGAATTTCCCAAGATATATTATAATTAGCCGATGTAATTTGTAAATGTTGTATGAGTCTTTCAGCTTCGCCTGTTAATTTACTCCTTAAAAACTGCATTTTTTGGGCCTGAGACAGTGAGGGATTGTTATGAATGGCCATTCACTGAATAAATCTTGGAATGACATCCATTGATGATAATTACCGCTAAATGTAGGGATATCTAATTTAGGGGTTGATTTTTCCCTATGAGACGTTGACCACATTTTTTTGTTAATGCTCTCCTTGATGAAATTAAATTTCTTCTCATGTGCTGTAAATTGATTTTCGTTGTCTAGGTTAGACCCGTTTAATTCATTACCGAGCTCCCAATGCTGAGCGTCGATTGCTGTCCATCTCATCTGTAACTGCTGCAACGTGTCTTCAAACTGCCACCTTTCTGTTAATGCTTCCAGGTCAATGTTGCTTACCGTTCGTGAAAATGCTTTGAAGTTCGTCATCTGCTTACGTAACATTTCTGCTGTTTTGCTGTCGACTCCTTGGGAGATTGTCCTCGACACCCGTTCTGCTGATGTTGCTGTTGACGGACCAGGGATAGGTAACGGGCTTGCTCCACGACTTGGGACCTCAAGTACCTTACCCTCTGAGTGTGCTACTGCTGGTGAAGTCACCTGCGAGAGATACTGCTGCAAAGTTGACTTTGTGATCTCGTAGTTTCTGGTAGCCCGTTCATTGAGACTTTTCATAGGCTCAGAATTTTCATCTACGTATCCTGCTAATTGCTGTCGATTCTGCTTAAATTCTTCCCAATATTCGTCAAGGGTTTGTGACTTTCGCTTAACGTAATCTACTGTCCTACGATCTCGCCCCGTCTTCTTGAAAGACGCAAGCAACTGCTCTATCGCACCTACTAACTGCTCTTGATTTTCGTAAATATCCTCCATTATGGTAACTTATTGTTCAAAGTGAAAAAATGGAAAGATCTTACTTGATTGCTCGGGAACCTTTCTGCTGCTGCTGCCCACGCCCTGAAGAGCGTGATGGTCTGCTGATGAGATGTTGAAGCGATGCTAATGCTGATGCTGCTGTCTGCTGTTTGCAGACAGGAACCACACTGCTATGCTGAATACTGCTGCTGCTGATGCTCGTCTTCCCCTACCACAACATTGATTCGCCAGAAACTGTTTTACTATATAACTACACCACCGATCTGCTACACTGTTATGCTACTCCACAGTACTGCTGTTCTGTTACGCTGTTGTGCTATTTCACTTTACCACTGCTGTACTATCTTCTGATTTTACCGAACTGATTTTCTGATAGTCACTGATAGTCCTCACTCGCGAATGATCCTGCTTTGGCCAAATCGCGGAAGGTCACAAAGCTGGAAGGACCATATTATGTGGGGGTTTGGCTAGTAAAATCAAATGTGTTCCCGAACATAAAGATTTTATTAATTGTCCCACATAAGATTGATATATGCTATAAAGATGCTAGGGGAGCACGCGCGGTGCTTGCTAATTATGAACGCGTACTGACGGTAAAATGCATTGTGATGTGAAAAATGCTGCGGTGTGATTTATGACACCGTACACTTAACGCGAATAGAGTATAGTTGCAACAGGCAACGGATGTATTCTTTTTTTTGTTCGGATGATATATTGTCACACTGTTATATGAGATTACAGTGTGACAAAATATCGTCACATACTGCTATGCTGTGGTACTGGTTTTGAAATTATAATTATTATAGTAAATTCAACACGTTGTTCATGTTGATGTTTTTAGTTTTGCTAATTTCGAATGTGTTCATTCAGGTCGCGGCGAGTTCGGCGACGTGTTGCTCGCCAAAGTCGACATCAACCAGCTGCGGCGGCTGCGCGCGGGCGCCGGTGCTGCGGCGGCGGTGGCGGAGGGCGAGCCGCAGATGAGGCCCGTGCTCATGAAGCTGCTGAGCACCACTGATGAGGTGAGTGACGAAGTGGACGTTGTGACAAAGTGGACGGTGTGACGAAGTCGACGGTGTGGCGAAGTGCACGTTGTGGTGAAGTGGACGGTGTGACGAAGTGGACGTTGTGACGAAGTGGACGGTGTTACAAAGTGGACGGTGTGACGAAGTCGACGGTGTGGCGAAGTGCACGATGTGGTAAAGTGGAAGGTGAAACAAAGTGGACGGTGTGACGAAATCGACGGTGTGGCGAAGTGCATGTTGTGGTGAAGTGGACGGTGTGACGAATTGGACGTTGTGACAAAGTCGACGGTGTGGCGAAGTGCACATTGTGCTGAAGTGGACTGTGTGACGAAGTGGACGGTGTGACGAAATCGGCGGTGTGGCGAAGTGCACGTTGTGGTGAAGTGGACGGTGTGACGAAGTGGACGGTGTGACGAAGCGGATGTTGTGACCAAATGGACGGTGTTACAAAGTGCACGTTGTGACGAAGTGGACGTTGTGACGAAGTGGACGGTATGTCACATCACGTGTCAGTGTTGACGTTGACATGGGTCGTGAGTCGTGCCGCAGTTGTGAGTTGTACTAAAAAGACGTGAAGCATTTTTGTGACAATTTACTCTAGTAAGTTTTAGAAACATAATTATTGTGACCAAGACGTGTTTTTCCAGAGTAGATGACTAGTTATTTGTTTAATATATTTACCTTTCACCCCCTTCTCTCCCGCAGACGCAGCTCGCGGAGTTCCGTCGCCAGCTGGAGTTGTTCCGCGCGGCGCGGCACGAGCACGTCGCGCGCCTGTTCGGCCTGTGCACGGACCGCGAGCCGCACGCCCTCGTGCTCGAACACACCGACTGGGTACGGCCAGCTGCCTTGCGAATCTGCCTAGTTATGAATATGTCAAGTTGCGAGTCAAGTCTAGTTGAGAGTATATCTAGTTACGAACCTGCCCAGTTGAGAATATGTCAAGTTGCAAATCAGTCTAGTTGAATCTGTCTAGTAGAGAATTTGTCCAGCACGCTTAGCGTGACCACCATAGAAATGCGTTTTGTCACACAATAGACTTCTGACAGGTTAGTAATATGGGCAAAATTACAGCTTTCTTTGTCAAACTGTCATTTTGTTTATTCTTCCGAAGAAAGAAACTATTTCTACAGTGATTATGCGATTATGCTAAGCGTGCAGTTGCGAATTGGCCCAGTGGCAACGAAGGGACACCCAGTCACAGTGGCAACTGTCTGCTGGAGCTGGTCGTACTACAAAGTGTTATATTAATTTTCATGAACAGGGTGACCTCAAATCCTTCCTCCTGGCGACCCGGACGCCGCCGGAGTCCATGTCGGGCGGTGACGTCACGCCGGCCGCGCCGCTCGCGCCCGCGCACCGCCTGCTGCTGGCGGCGCAGCTCGCGGCCGCGGCGGACAGGCTGGCGGCGAAGCGGCTTACGCACAGGTACGCGGATAGGCGTCGACTGGCGGTATCGTGTTACGCCCCGAGGACAACTGATTTTAGTAAATAATGACCAGCTGTCAAAATGCTGTCGAAATAAAACTAATCCTAACTGAAATAACCTTGAAGTAACATGCAGTGCAGTGTGTCATTTCAAATTTAATAGCAATTTTACTTAGTCAGATTGTCTGGCTCATAAATCGAAAACATTGGATGCACAGCTCGGCTCAGACTTTTTCAAAAGTTTTGACATTGTTCATTTGTAGATACGTGGCAGATAATATTATCTGGAGGTATTCATTCGAATCTAATACTAAACAAGACAGGTTTGTTATTCAAGTTAATAACGAAGTAACGAACCTGTGTTATTTTTCAGTAAGTTTCAAAGGTTGCGAACCCCCGAATGTTTATTTACATTTTTATTTATTCTGGCGCGCGATATTAAAAATAACAATGAAAACGTTTGGTATAGGTTCAACTTAGTACGGGATTAGATTGATGTTATATATATATGAAACTCGTTCTGTTACAGGGACATCGCCGCGCGCAACTGCTGCATTACCTCCAAATTTCAGCTGAAGCTGTCCCTGCCCGCGCTCACCCGCGGCCCTCACCAGCACGAGTACCACAAGCGCCACGACCAGGTAGCGAGTTCGATCTGTTACGTAAGGGACGTCAGCTACGACACGGACATACTATTACGCTACGTAACGGGGGCTTAAACAAAGTAAAAATGCAAAAAACGAAATCTGAGTTCGAAAAGAGTGAATTGTATGCGATTGACGTATTTCGTCGCTAAACCAGGTGGATACTTTCGATATTGAACTCAATCCAAGGCTTGGCCTTAAACCAAGTTGCCATCGCTAATCGCTAGATGACAGCGATGCCTCTGATGTCAAATCCCATACATTTTTGTTCTTGAACTTCTTCGTCGTAATTAGCAATAGCAACTTGGCTAATCGCTCTGGCTCGAAGGATATCGAAGGAAAGATTTCGTTTGCTTAAATTTAATCCTCATGAATAATACAAGCGCCACGACCAGGAAGCGTAGCGAGACCACCGTAGCATACGTTTTGTCTTTACAAGAATAGAAATACTGACAGATCGTATGGGGAAAATAACAGCTTTCCTTTGTCAATCGGTCATTTTGTATATTCTTCCGTACCATGTCTATGGTAGTTATACTAGTAGCAACGGGTTTGAATTCATTACGAAACGGACTTTCGGCAAAGAATATTACTAACGTAAAGAATCTTCATTCCACCGATTTACATGAATGACAGCTCGTGGCTGTGTGTGCGTGGCTGCGCGAATGCGGAGGCGGTCGGGGAGGAACTTCTTCCCAGCCTGGACGACGGCTCACGGGGCTGGCCGCTGGTCGTTTTGTGCTTTGACATAATTGACAACATAATTTCATAAAATCTATGATAGATTTGTCTGACGCGACATTTGAAACTATTTTGGTGTCAACCTTAGGCTTACGTCGACATGGCTGACATTTGCCGGTGCTCGAGCTGTCATTAATTTTGTAGAGTGTCGGTCGCCCCTGTGCTGAGGTACGGACCGGAATGTCATCCGTTACAAAGCGTTCATCGCCAGCAAACTTATGCAGGCGATTTTTAAAATTTTACATTTATATGCATAGTATGTAAAAAATTGTTTTTATCTTTTGGAAATAAAAAAATATGTCATTCGTTACTCGACTACTAGAAAAAATGCTCAGAAACGTATGAACCGATTTTTATCTATCTTTTTGCTTAAAAACTGACGTGATCGAGATGTTTCTTAGCTATAATTCATCATCATCAGCTCGCTTACTGCTCGACAATGACGGGGATTACATACATTTTTTTAATTTTGTTTAACATATCAGGTGATACCTCTGCGCTGGCTGCCGGCGGAGGCGGCGCTCGAGGGAGAATACTCCACTAAGTCCGACGTGTATATGTACGCAGCTACAGTTTGGGAGGTGAGTTCACAGTTTAATGTCTGGGTAGACTGTGAAATGTCTAGACAGATGCCTGAATGGCCGAGGGGTCACCGGGCAGTTTATTAAATGCTTGGGCTTATTGTGGTATGCATGGGCTTATTGCCGAATATCTGGGTTTATTGCAGAATGTCTGGCAAAATTATGGAATGTGTAGGCTTATTAGGCCTTCCAAAAAAATGTGTACAAACACTTTTTTACTTCATTACCTTATTGTACATACCGCACCACCTAAAACATTATTTTAAACATTACTCTAATTTTATTTTGCTTTATTTGTTATTATAATATTTGATTTTGTATTATTAGTATTGTTAATGTTGTATCTTGTTAAATTTGTTTTTATACTCGTGTCTATAATATTATTAGTGCGAACAGGAAAGGAAGCGACTTCGCTTTATACTTATATAAAGAAAATTGTATTATTTTGTATTTATTACAATTTCAGATTTACACCAAAGCGGAGCTGCCTTTCGTGAAGCTGAACGACAACTCCGTGCTGGAGAGACTCAAGAGCGGCAATCTTGAGTGGAGCGCGCCGCCGGACGCGCCGGAGAGATTGGTCGCGTTGTTGGTGAGTTTTCAAGTCGCAGTTGGGTTCCAGTGTCCGAGTATGTGTATGCTATAAACAAAATGACATATTCACATAGCGGGGTCAGTATTGATTCTCATTCCAAAAATGTAATAATAATATCCCTGTGGACGCTTCACACCACGTCAATCTGGTTTCGTGGTAAGTTCTCGAAGAACTTGTGTTACAGGTATCAGACAACGGAAATATATTTAATACTTTTATACTATAGACCAGTGGCGAAGGCTGGTTCTCCATCATAGAGAAGCCCTGGCCTTCATTATAGGGATTTGGACTAGGGTCTTCAAAAGGCAAGTGGTAAGTGAAGCTGATAGGAATGGAGTTATAGGAACCCCACGCCACTGCTATACACATATTTAATACACATATTATTTTAATGACTTTAATAATAAAAACTTTTTGTTCCTTTGGCGGGATTCGAACCCGCGACCCCCGGCTTGAACCCCAACACGCTCAACCACTGAGCCACAAGGGTCGTCGAAATGTATCATTTGACCTTCTATTTTGAATTAAATCCTTAAAAAATAATTGTGTCGTCTAATAACAGAATCCGTCAGATCCAAAAAGGTAAATTTTACAGTAAATGAATTCTTTCCCCTGCCATAGTTACAAAGACATACCGTTTTATAAATAAAGTAAAAAAATTGTAGATTCGAATCTTCGCCTCATTTAAGTTTAATTATTGTTAGTTTTTAAATAAATAAAATAAATATAAATAAAAAATAAGCATGTACCAAAGAGTGATTCATGACTCGAGGCATTATTAATCTTAGTCCACACCTCGCTTCCTAGCCTGATTAGGCGGAACTTTTTCTATTTTATAAGTGGATCTGGCGGATATTGATACTAGACGACACAATTAATGTAATTGTTTTATAAGATATATCGTCACTGAGGCTTCAAAGGCAGTGTGTGATCGTCCACGCGTTTCTAGATTTTTCAGGAAATCTTAATCTACTACTACTAATATTTTTCTGTAAATTTAATAATTTTCAGTAATGCATACTGTCATTACTTACGTAATATTGCTGGGTAAAATGTATCATTCGGATAAAACTACACGCTGTTTATTTATCGAACATTCCAGAAACGGTGCTGGCACACCTCTCCCGCCGAGCGTCCACAGTTCTCCGAAGTACATGAGGAGGTAACAGCCCTCATAGCGGAGGCCACCGCCGCTGACAAACAAGCAGAAGAGAAGAAGGAGGAGTAAAACTTCAAAGTGAATATCAGTGACAGGTGACTGATGTCAACGCCTTCTTTTTGTTTTGGCGACAGAAAATTTTGCCAGCGTTTGGCTGCGATAGCATACTTATGTTAATTCAAATATTGAAACATCAATCGAAATGTTTGATTTAGGCATAATTCACCTAAAAATAAAAAATCGAATCCCAGTGTTTTATTATTGAATAAATCAACTGGAAATATTTATATTTATGTAACTTCTTACGTTCTTGCCAAGCAGTGAGTAAATTAGTGCGTGTTTTGTTTAGTTTAGTTGAATTTTAATTATTATTAGATAGGGTAGTAACACTAGTAACATGTATTATGTGGACATAGGATTTTATTTAACTTTGAAATATAATGTTCGAGGCAAAAGTTAAAACTGCTAAAGCATAAATTCTGTTTCGGCTTTTTTTTCTTGTAACTTTTCTGAGCGAAGCCTAAAAATTACAGTTCTTATTGGTATTGTAACAAGCTCGAAATACTTCGAAAATATCAATGACTCATTAAAAAAGTATTGATTTCTTTTTTTATGACTAACAGCTGTTAATAATTTTTATTGACTTATCTATAGTCAAAGGTACTGACTATAATGCTCAATAGTCATTTTGGATGCATTTACACAATTTTAGCATTAGATAATGTATGTAAATATTAATTGTCTGATACTCAAGATAAGATTCAAGATTATATTGAATAAGAAAACAGCTGGAAAAGAATATAGAACTGTCAATATGACATACAGAACTGTCTATATTTTTTTCTGTGTTGGTTTTAGACGTAAGTTTTTTTATATATCTATATTTATATATACATATTTTAAGAGATTGCATTAAAAAAGTATTCATTGTATTTTAACAATTTTAGGCCTATGAATTTTATTTTTACATTTTTTTCTATGAAATGGCTTTAAATTTTCGGACATTTTTTTGTAAAAACGTTTATAAAATGTTTTTTTTTTAATTTAGCTTTAAGTTATAACTATTTAGACTGTATTTAATAATAAATTATTATTAAGCTTTGTAACTTTTTAATATTTTTAAATAAAATAAAATATCCCAGTGTTTATATTTTAAAGAGATAGTTTTAACATAAGATGGGATTCGACTCTCTAGGATATTTTTTATTTTATGTTATTTTTTATTTTGTTTTTATCTAAAAATATTAAAACAATATGTTACAAAGGAACACAAGAGCTAAACAAAACTGCCATACTGTATATAGACTTAGGTTTAGTTTAGACTTAAGATTAAAACTTGTGACCTAAATGGAAAACGTATGTATGTGCTTTGCGGCATCGTCATATCACATAATATGTGATATGTAATTAATATAAGATTGTTCAAAATTAATAACGAATATTTTGGGCACATAATCTACTACTTATGTAAAAACGTTTATGCACAACAATATTTAAAAAAAAATTAAAGAAAAAATATTTTAACCGAATAAAATTACATTGCTCTTTCTTAGGCGTTGAGGTCATTGACCGCAGAGAAACAGCTGATTTAAAGGGGAAGCAAAGACTTTGCCTAAATAACATCAATACAATCAGATGTGTGAGGCGCAGCACCGTGAAGAGAGTGCTGAAATTTTACTTAGTATTTTTTTTCTGCCTAAACGTCTTTACATAAGCAGTAGATCATGTGCCCAAAATATTCGTAATTGATTATGAACGACCCCATATATCCCTTCCATATAGTTATTAATCAATAATATCTATTTAAACTCGTGCGTATCTCAGTTCGGTCACAATCTCATTAAGACTGATGTCGTACGTTAGTATTATATTTTCGTCCAAAATTCTACGTTCGTCCGATTTGAATCGAAATCCTTAGGTTTTTAGATGTTTTAGTGGAGTTTAGGTTAGGCGAAGTGAATGATTTGACTACATAGACGAGAGCATTCGTAGACTATAGAGGAACGCATGCTGTCTGTGCATACAGGAGCATAGACTATAGACTTCAATCTGTAACTTCATTGGGCATGGACAAACGTTTGTGTAGAGAAATTTCTAACTCTATGTTCTTGACAAAATAATCAACACTATGCAAATTAAAATGATATAAGGTTTCGTAAAATCAATTAATTTGGGCTTAATAATGATGATTTACTATTTATACAAAGATGTTTTGGGTAGAAAAACAATAAAAAAATAAATAAAATAGTATTGATGAGTCTACAGCTCTGACCGTCGTTGACCTCAAACTGTCCCACAGCTGATTCCAAAACTTTTTTTTATTAATAAAGTAGGTTTACGTTTAAAATTGTTTTTCGGCCTAAACCTCTTGTTAACAGTTTCTGTAGGTAAAATTGATATTGTGAAAACTTCTGCGGAAAATATATGATTTTTTATAAAAGTTTTGGCTGAATGTAAAACAGTGGTCAAATCTAGACGTTTCTACGTATATGTACATTATAAAGCTACCAGAAATTGCATTTATAGAATAGGACTTAGGTAAGTTCCTACATTTAGTAATTTTTGTTGGGTAATAGCGCCCTCCACACGTACAGTTCGGAAGGCTGTAAATAGCCCGCGCCGTTCCAACCTTCGCTGCGAAATATGAATGTGTTGATACGCAGGGCTGACTGACCGATCTGGCATGTCGATGCGAGCGCGGGTTTCGCATCACGCGTGAACGCAAAATATAACATGTCGGCTTGGAGCGTCGACTTAAGTTTTGCTGTCAGTAGGACAGCAGAACTTTTAGAATTTATAACGTACCGCTCGCCAGTCCAAACTGCTGTCTTACCTCTTGAAAACTGTGAGCGTATTTTTAATCATGACTATCACGAGATTTATATGCAGGCCAAATCGCACAGATCCATTCGCGCTTTGGAACGTAGTCTCAGATGCACGGTCCTAACTGTACCGTGTGGAGCTTATAATATACTAGCTGCATCTTTTGAGGGTAGCAGAAAAAATATTTTACAATACTTTATTTGTTTATAATATTCATTGGATATATATATATATTTAATTTGACTGGTTTTGGCGTACAAAATATCCATAAAAAATATTTCTTAAAATACATAATTTTTTTATTGTTCTGATAGACTTTTAGTCGCCCACTAGGGTTTTTTATAGTATAGCAGCTAGATAGTGTAGTTAATATTCAATATTAGTATAATGAAGTCAGTTTTGAACTGACTAGGTTATGATTTAGTGCCAGAATATTATTTTCAATCCTAATATTGGCGTATAGATTTCCTTATTAACACTTTTTTTATTCATTACATCGGGTAAGAGTGTACTTATTCTCTCTGTGTTAATAGCAACATACTTTGTGTATGTCCTCTGTATCTTACCTCGTCTGACTATTCAGAAAATAAGTTATTACATTGTAAAACTATATAATAAAAATAATAATTTTCCATCTTTTTGCTAAAAGCACGGGGCTACCGTGCGAATTTACTACGCCGGTTCTTCTCGCCGGGTTGGTTCCCGAACCGATCGTAGGCATCACGTAGAGATAATTCCGTAAGTGTATTATTTAACCTATATATGGAAATAAAAACTATTTGAATTTGTCAAGATTATTCTATATAATACTAGCTGACCCGGCAAACCTTGTTTTGGCATTATATGGATATTTTAATGTCACATCATATGAAAATAAAAATAAATTGTCGAAAAAATAATTATTTAGGGGTAGGTCACCCTTAGCATTAGAGGTTGAAAAAATTAATTACGTCCGATTCTCAGACCTACCGAATATGCAAAAAAAAATACCGCATATGCATATGAATCGGTCAAGCCGTTTCGGAGGAGTGTGTCCCCTAACACTATAACACAAGAATTTTATATATTAGTTATGTTTTGATAGTTTTACCAGCTGCAGTAGTCTAGCCTGGTACTATAATCCTATCTCAACTTGAGAAGAGGATGATGTCATAATGACAACATTCTGGTAAGAAACTTGAATAGTTGACTTCCAATTATTATTACTTGCTTTTGCCCGCGGCTTCGCTCGCGTAAATACAGTATCCCACGGGAACAATATATTTTCACGCGATAAAAAGGAGCCTATGTCCTTCCCCGTGGTATACTCTATATCTGTTCTAAATTTCATGATGATCGGTGAAGTAGTTTTTACGTGAAATCGTAACAACCAAACAAACATGCTACTAATATTAGTAAGGATTAATTTATGTTCTGGATCTTATTTATGATTATGAAAAAATCTGTACTCCTGTTTTAACATACTAAGGTTTTGTACTTGTCAATTGTAATATATGAGGTTTGAATAAATATACGGCCGAATACTCAAAGGCTTATTTAAGTTAAGAGTCTCTCAAGACGTATGCCTGTTCTCGGCGTTATGACGCGGGACTTAGGAGGCTCCTAATTTCAAGTAGCGCAAGAGAATTGGTATGTTATTATAAGTTAGGTAATTAGGTATTTTTAAAGTAATTTCTGACGTTTTGATGTACAGTATGCTGGATGTGTGAATACGCCCTTAAGTAAGGCTCGGTTCACAATATTTGTAAATACTTTGCGATCGGCTAGATTTGTTAACGGAAGTCAAAAGTGAGATGTAACCATAGACGAGTAATATATTAAAGACGAGGCATGTCGAGGCAAAAACTGTTCCCACTTAAATGGCCCCACTTTTGGGGTTTTTAATAATAAATAATTATAAATAATAATAAATAAATAACGTTTATTTCGGGCGGCATAGGCCTATATTATAAATACCTAACACACTAACATACATATTATTATTATATAATTAAATTACACTTTATCACGTGTTGTCGGCGACGTGATGCGCGCTTCGTTCCGGAGTCTCCCCTGGAAGCTCCTGTAGACCACACCCGTCGGCCAGAACTCTTCCACCTCGAAGGTCGACAAAAGATGCGTCTGCACTCTCACCACAAAGGAACTGAAGTTGACCTTATTGCGAGACTCCAGACGTTCGACCCTCAAGGCGATGGACGTCTTCTTGCGGATGTAGTCCACGACGTCCTCGACCTCCAGTGCAGGCGGGATCGTACCCCTCCTCATCGCACCTCCTGCTCTCGTCTTTACCAGGTCGCGGAGGCTCAGCCTTGCGGCTCTCCACAGCCATGTGGCTCTCTTTCTCTCCCTTTGTCTTCGCCCGCGGGGCAGGTGCGGGGCGACCGGCGACAGTCGCAAAATGTTTCTGCTGAGTCGCTTGTTGACTCGGCGTCTGTACGATCCGGAGAGGAAGGCGGGTGGGGGCGGCGGCGATCGCCGACTCTTCGGATTCCGCTGACACGCAAAACGATGTGTCAGCTCGCGCGCCGCCATGACGTGTGTTGACAAAGGCGGACGTGGAGACGTCGACGTGGTCCATCATTACCATCGGCAGTTTGTGGAGATCTTTCGCCACAAAGGCCGGCACGTCCTCTGGATCCGTCTGCTTCAGCAGGGAGATGATGTCCTGCATGCTTCGTTCGCCGATATCTTAACTCCGTGATGGCATGTTCGCGCTCTGGCCGAGCGTCTCGTAGAGCAGCTACTTGCCCGTGCAAATCTCCTTGCTGGTGAAGGAAGAGTTGCATATCTGCATGATGCTGACCTCGTCCATAGTGTCGATGGCATGCTGGATGAACGCCAGCAACTCGTTGGTTACCAACGCCATGGTGCACGTGCAGCGGCGTAGCCGCGCGACTCGCAAACAATTAAATTTGCTTCGTGTGTAATGCGGAGCGCGACCGTTCTATAGCGCTCAACGCACGACACATTTTTGGGGCCATTTTGACATTTGAGATATGGTGAAATCAAGATTGCTGACATTTGAGGTATGGTGAAATCCAGATGGTGTAACTTTTTCTTGTATGAAGATTTGTTCTGTCAAATGTACGACATAACCCATCCTTAGTTTTGAAACCTTTGGATGTAACACCATAGTCAATATACGGGTGAATGTCCAAGAAAATTTATTTTGTTCTGTATATATTACTCTATCAATAGGGCGTTATTATGACTGAACAAAATATATTTTCTTGAAAATTTATCCTCACCTCATATTTTAGCACTTAACTGTGTATCTAGTTCCAACATTCTATACTTTTTGATAGCAACAAAAATATTGATATTTTGTGGAGTTCGACTACAAGTTTAGCCAATCGTGAAGTATTGTTTTTACTATAGTATGCAAAGTGTAGATAATTTTACACGAAACTAGTTGTAATTTCGTTTATGTATTGTTTAAGCACGAATACAATTTAGTAGTTTAAAGTAAGATAGCATTAGTTTCCGTTTCATTTACATTTTTTTAAATAGTTTGTCTCGGACTATACGATCCGGAATCGGGAACGCCGGTGAAAATTCAGAGCACTGAAAATAGAACTGCGTTACTACAATAAAATTGAAAGTGAAAGTTTTGATTGGAGAGTTTTGCCGGGGAATTCAATGGGTGACGTTGTGGATTTTGCATTTCTTTCATAAATTTGTGTTATTTCGGTTCTTAATGTGTAATATTGGTAGAATATTAACCATTAAATATTCGTTAACGTGCACAGGTGTGGACAAGTGGTACAACTTCTAAAAACGTGCTATTTTGAGTTCCAAAACTCCCTAGGAACTTTCAGTAAAGCTTCTACCACTTTACTGAATTAACTGACATGACTCGCGGACGGCACTGACTATTTATTTGGACTTTGACGATACTTTTAGACTTGACGATTTAGGAATACGGTGTTGAAAATTGAAACGAAAATTCTATTTCCCGCCTTTTAAACTTGACACTGGCAAATGGTTATAAGCCGATGCCATATATAAATTAAAAAAAAAATCATGTGTCGAACTGTCATATATGACATTGACATTTGACTCGACACTTTGTATTAGCGCAGATTTCTATATTCAGTACTCTTAATTTTTTTACGGCCTTCCGGATTCCGGAGCGTATAGTCCCAACCTAACAGTAGGCTACTTTGTAACCATAAATATACATTTATTTCGTAGACTGAAGTGACAAGTTATAATTTATATGCGTGAAAGACACAGAACGATAATTCTATCTCTTTCGCACGCGTCCATTTGACAGATCACGTCTCTCTTGTCTATGGTTTATTTTTGTGATATCGACTGATTTTTTTTACAATTAGAACTTTTTGGCATAGGATTTGTATCGTATTTTTTACATTTTGCAACTTTTAATAAATATTTCGTATGAAATGCGATATTTTTTATTTATATTTTATCCCATTTGCAATTTGTTAAAGTATCTACAGTATACAGCACGGAGCCGGCTTCATTGAATGTGATGGCGGCGAGCGCTGCGGCGTCACAGAGCGGTGTAGGTGCGTGGGCCCACCTCAGCAGCCTAGAGCGGGCGCGCGCTCGCGCTTTTACCTGCCAAACGTTCCGTGGGGCCGAATGGCATACCTCCTTTTATATTTAAAGACTGTGGGAGAACATTAGTCGATAATTTGCTGCATCTGTTTAACTGTAACACCTACCGTTTTTAGTATAAAAAAAAGATCGGTGTTCAATTAAAAATTTAATTTACCAAGGTACAGCAGTGATTAAAACCGGTATGTGAGACACAAAATTTAATACAGGGTCGTGGTATAAAGCCTACTTATGATTCTGCCACTTAGGATATGTAGGGCTACTCTCCTGATACAACCACAACCGTGGAGGGAAGGCGAAGGTTCCGGCATAGCTAGGACGCTGGAGGGACTCCGCATCCAGACGGGTGAAGGCAGCAACGGTGTTGGCCTCCGAAAAGACGCTGTAGATTTCTGGGTTGCGTGGACGCTCCACGCTCGTATTATCGACTCGGAGCAAGGTTCCCTAAGACGGGAATTCTCCAATATATATCCAACTGGGTGATTTAGGATCCAGTTAATATTAGTACTTTAAGCAAATAAATGCTGAACAAATGATATAGGTTAATATTATAATCGGCGGCGCTGCGGTCAAGCACAATAATTGGTAACGTAGTAGCAGCTTAGCAGTCTAGCGCCGAATGCCCCAGCGCCTCTGCGGCGGCGCCCGAGTCGATGACAACCGGTTCTATTGTTCGATCCGAGGTGTACAGTCACTAACAAATGCTTAACTAATTATTTTATTAAATTTTAATAAGACGTATTATATCGGAAGCAAATCGAACGTTCACTTTAACTTTATTAGTAGGTATATTTTATTGATAATATTATGTAAATATTGTTAGGGATTAAAATGTAAATAAATTAGTGAGTAAGATTAGTACATATTGTTAGTAAAGATTTGATTTTGTAAAGTTTATGAAAATATTTTAAAGTAATATCAATAAAACGAAGTCATGTAACGTTCCGTTACATTACCCGCCTCGCCCCGCAAGGATTTTATCATATTTACTATGACAAAATCCGAACTCAAAGCATAGAAGCAGGTAAGCAACTTACGCAGATTTAGCAGATAAAGAAAACATAACCTATGTGTTACGGCCAACCATTTTTAGGTCCTTAATATGCCAAGTACCTAAATCTTTTCTCGACATATTTTCTAAGACGTAAACGAGGAGGGACATCTTTTGAGTCACGCGACATTTGATAAATTTTGGAGCTAACTTCTTACTGAAGTATTTATCCTTGTCACTCAGTACATATGCTCGCTTATAAACAATATCACCAACTTCAAACTCGAATGCCTTCCTCCGCAAATTATAATGGGATGTGTTTTTCACGTGTGCATGGTACAAGGATTTTTGGACCTTATCAAAAATTGCAGCTAAACAACCACGATTTTCCACATATTCTTCGCGAGGCAAGAACACAACCTCCTTACCCAACTCGGTGTCTGTGTAATGAGTACCACATAACACCAATTCTCGGCCAAATACACAGAGAAGTTCACAGAGTTATTTATCGCAAATTGTACTTTTGGGATGAATAAGTCCCAAGTTCTATGATCGCCCTCGACGAACGTGGAGAGACAGGTGATGATTGTTTTATTGTAACGTTCCACTGTATTAATCTGAGGAGTATATTTGGGTGTAAAGAACACGTTCGGTATTTTATATTTATCGAACAAGGTTTTGGTCTGCTCGCTAATAAACTGACTGCCATTATCCATAAAGATACTTTGAGGGACACCATGGACTAGGAAGACTTGTTCCTCAAGGATCCTGATAATAACCTCAGAAGTGGCTCTTTTAATAGGAAAAATCTGGCAAAACTTCGAAAAACAGCACGTAACTACTAGAATGTAGCTATTTTGTTTGCGTGTTACAGGGAGAGGACCCATCAAATCTATTGAGATCATCTGGTAAGGACGAGAGCACTGTTTTGGACGTCCCATTTCTCCAAGTGTTGCATGATTTTGTGGTTTGTACGCGAGACATACGGAGCAGGAACTGACAAATTTAGAAATACCGCTGTGCATATTGGGCCAGTAGTACCTGAGCGCAACACGTCTATATGTTTTAAAAATTCCCATATGACCTGCTGTAGGCTCATTATGGTTTTCAGCAATAATCTTATCGCGTAATTCTAATGGGACCACTTCTTTCCATGAGAACTCATCTGTAAGTTGTTGTTTATTTTTGCTAAGCCGAAAGAGGATATCATTTTTAATTTGGAAATTTGGAAAGGTATCTGGTTTGTCGCGGCAGCCATTATAAATATTTTTATACCAATCGTCACTAGAAGTCGCGACAGAATTGGCAGTAGTGACTGCTGAAACAGGGACTGCTCTGGACAAAGCGTCAGGGATAACATTATCTACACCACGACGGTGTTTCAAAATAAAATTGAAGGATGAGAGACGAACTCCCCAGCGAGCAAGCCTACCTGTTGGGTTATCTAATGAAAGGAACCACTTAAGCGCGCTGTGGTCTGTATAGACTGTGTGAGTTTGACCGTTCTCTAAATAGCATCGCCAATGTTCCAGGGCTACGAGAACAGCCAAAGTCTCACGCTCAGTGATGCTATAATTCTTTTCTGGCCCAGTTAAGGATCTGCTCATGTAAGCTATGGGGTGCTCCTTTCCATTAATGGTTTGAGTGAGCATTGCACCAACCCCATAGTTACTAGCATCTGTATGCACTTCGAATGGAAGGTCATAATTGGGACAGGAAAGAATAGGCGCCGAGACCAAGCATTCTTTAAGTTTCTTAAATGCTACGTCAGCTTCCTCAGTCCACTGGAAAGGAGGTGCAGACTTTTTATTGGAAGTTAGCTTATTGAGCGGTCCAGCTAACGTGCTAAAATTTGGAACAAACCGGCGGTACCAAGTTGCCGTGCCTAGAAAACGTTTAAGATCCTTGCGGCACGTAGGAGTTGGGTAGTTTAGTATGGCCGCTACTTTGTCAGGGTCGGTCCGCAAACCATTCGCGTCAACCACATATCCTAGATATTTAAGCTGACTTCGAAAGAATTCACATTTGTCCAGGTTGACTGTTAGGTTAGCTTGACGTAGCTTCTCAAAGACGCGTTGAAGAAGAGATACGTGCTCTTCAAATGTACGACTTATTAGTACAATGTCGTCGAGATATGCAAAGGCCTGATGGTCCATGTTGCCGAATAGTCGGTCCACTAATCGTTGCTGCGTGGACGGCGCATTAGTCAATCCAAACGGAGTAGTTTTAAAACGAAACGTACCTCGGCCCGGGACGTAAAATGCCGTCTTATCCCTATCCTCAGGAGCTATTGGTATCTGCCAAAACGCCTTCGACAAATCTATGCTACTTAAGTATCTAGCGTCACGTAAATTATCTAAGATTTCGGATATGTAAGGCAAGTTATACGCGTCCCGTTTTGTGACTGAGTTAAGTTTTCTGCTGTCCAAACAAAAACGAGGCTGGCCGTTCTTCTTTGTGACTAGTAGAACTGGAGATTGCCATGCACTTTCGCAAGGTTCCACCACATCAAGCTGCAGCATTTCATCTACCTGTTCGGTTAAAATTTTTTGCTTAACAGGCGATAGCCTATAATAGCGTTGCCTTACAGGAGGTAAGTCGCCAGTGTCGATGTGGTGAGTTATTAAGTGCGTACGACCCAATCCTACACGTTCAAAGGATATATCTTTAAACATCTGTGTGATGTTGTCAGCAATAACCTTCTGCGAATTATCTAAATTGTCGTATGACTGTATGAAAGTTGTTGGACTATCTGAATGCAAGTCAGCTAGAGGAGCCTTAGTTACAATAAGAGAGCTCAAGTATTTAGGACAAACTTTGAAAGCGCGCCAGAAGTCAATCCCTAAAATCAGCGATGATTGAACTTCTGGAACTACATGTGTCTTAATAATGTGGAACTGATTATCAAAATGGACGGGCAAATTTATGTAACCTAAGCTGCACAGGTTCTGTCCACCAGCTGCCACGATTGTTACCAAATCATCGGTACACAACTCCAAACCACGACTAACTAAAGCGGTATGAGCATTGTTGCCTAGAATGGTAACAGCTGATCCTGAGTCTAGAAGGCCTGAAGCTGTCATGTTATTAATTTTATTATTGACACAAGGTCTTGTGTCATTAGTTGGTTTAGTGTGTAGAATTGTAGCAACCTTGTATCCACTGAAAAATAAACGAACAGACTTAACCCAGTTATTCCACTCTTGTTTACTAGTTCGGATAATATTATCATTATTCAGTGTAGAGTTGCCACAATTCTGCCTAATTAGTTTTTTTGTATTCTGATTATTAGTGCAATTAGGGCAATCCGGCTTCTTAACGCCCTTATGGCCACATTTGAAACACTTGATTTCAGTGTTAGTGCACTGCCTCAAATTGTGTGTATTATTACGACACCTAGGACAGTACGGCATACTTTTGTTAGTTTGAGATGTGCTTTTTGTAATACTATGTAAATATTTTTCGTTAGTGTTAATATTTTGTTTTATATTAGTGTTAGTTTTATAATCATTATTAGATTTTAGTTTTGGATGTTTGTATGCAAATTCTGGTGCTAAGGTATCAGAAGTTGCTGCTGACGGTTCTCTAAAGTGAGCAAGACGAGATTGGACGGTTTCATAATTCCTGCACAAGGTTCTCACCTGATTAATATCCCGAATATCAGTTACGGAAGCTAGAGTGCTTGCGTAGCAATGGCGTATATTGTGCAAAACAATCTCGAGTTTGTCCTCCCTCGACAACGGCTTTGAAAGTCTCGAAAACATTCCTGACAGAATCGATAAGTAAATTGTTATATTTTCCGTCTCGCCCTGAGTTCTAGCGCGGATCTCGGATAATAGGCGATAGTCATAATCAGGCTTATCGAAATCCTGTTTTAAAAGGATAATAAGATCATCCCAAGATGGTACCTGGTCCCTTATACTTCGAAACCAATGTAAGGCGTCATCTGTAAATATTTCTGTAGCGAATGAAATTAATTTCGTGTCAGAAATGCTTCGAGATTCACTAAATTCGCTGACACGTTGAATAAAGGACCGAACGCACGACTTACCATCGAATTTTAATTTACCTAACTCAGCGGTAATGCTTTTGTCACAAGTGACTGCTACGTTAATTGGTGCTTGTCTACTAGAAAATGCAGTAGCTGAGTTTGACGATTCAACTTTAAGTGGGTCTATTGATTCATTTAGGGTTTTAAGATACAATTCGTAACAATCTCGATACAAACTACTACAAGCCGCGTGTGTATCCTTTGCGTCGCCTGAGTCTATTCTATTCAACCTATAATAGAGGTGATGCAAAATATTTTCCGTACGCGTAAGTGTTCCTTTGTCGCACGCGCCTGACTCAAGAGTATTATGAACTTTATTTAATAATTCTGACACAGACCGTAGGTCGTCTACTGGGTCAAGGTGAGAAGAAGCTATTTCCTCAGCTGGAAATAGTTGTACTAATTTAGTGATCTGTTTCCTGAGTTCAGCAACAGTACTGCCCGGTGTTTCGCCTCTAAGCGCAACCTCATATTCTAATTCTGGTTTTTGTAAGGAAAGGTACTTAATTGAAATAACAGACATACTGCAGTAACTTTTAAACTACCTATCTTAGCGAAAATTTTAAGTAGCACACGAATAATACAAAATAATAATTATTGCTTCGTTCTGTTATAATAGCTGTAGACTCTTTAAACACCAACAAATAAAAATATTTTAAGAAAAACAAAAAAATAATATCAAAATCTGTTTCCGACTGTACTTTACATGTGTTTATAACTTCGTAAAATATAGGCCTTTTTTTAAAAAAAAAAAAAATACAGAATGGTTTTATTTTATTATACAGAGCGTAATTGTAGTTATTTATTTAATAATATTATAACAGGGATAAACAGAAACATACAATATTACACATACCTAGATATTAAGACAAAACACACGATGACACAATTTTTACAATAAAAACGCACAAATTACATACATTTAACACAATAGACTAAACAACAGACACAAACAATCCGCTACCACTTCCAAAAGTGACAAAATCTATTAAAACCACGTTGTGGGCGCCAGTGTAACGTCTACCGTTTTTTAGTATAAAAAAAAAGATCGGTGTTCAATTAAAAATTTAATTTACCAAGGTACAGCAGTGATTAAAACCGGTATGTGAGACACAAAATTTAATACAGGGTCGTGGTATAAAGCCTACTTATGATTCTGCCACTTAGGATATGTAGGGCTACTCTCCTGATACAACCACAACCGTGGAGGGAAGGCGAAGGTTCCGGCATAGCTAGGACGCTGGAGGGACTCCGCAACCAGACGGGTGAAGGCAGCAACGGTGTTGGCCTCCGAAAAGACGCTGTAGATTTCTGGGTTGCGTGGACGCTCCACGCTCGTATTATCGACTCGGAGCAAGGTTCCCTAAGACGGGAATTCTCCAATATATATCCAACTGGGTGATTTAGGATCCAGTTAATATTAGTATTTTAAGCAAATAAATGCTGAACAAATGATATAGGTTAATATTATAATCGGCGGCGCTGCGGTCAAGCACAATAATTGGTAACGTAGTAGCAGCTTAGCAGTCTAGCGCCGAATGCCCCAGCGCCTCTGCGGCGGCGCCCGAGTCGATGACAACCGGTTCTATTGTTCGATCCGAGGTGTACAGTCACTAACAAATGCTTAACTAATTATTTTATTAAATTTTAATAAGACGTATTATATCGGAAGCAAATCGAACGTTCACTTTAACTTTATTAGTAGGTATATTTTATTGATAATATTATGTAAATATTGTTAGGGATTAAAATGTAAATAAATTAGTGAGTAAGATTAGTACATATTGTTAGTAAAGATTTGATTTTGTAAAGTTTATGAAAATATTTTAAAGTAATATCAATAAAACGAAGTCATGTAACGTTCCGTTACATAACGCATGTATTGCGCAATTTCCCGACCTTTGGAAGCTGACGTGGATGGTGCCGGCACCTAAAGGTAAGGTACGTAAGGAAACCAGTGATTATAGACCGGTGGCTTTATTTTCAACACCTGCAAAGGTATTCGAGGCGGCTATCCACACATGTACCCCCAGGTGGATTGCCACTTATCTAATGCACAGCATGGTTTCCGGCGGGGAAGAGGTACGACAGGCAAACTACCTAACCAGATGATAACCTTGATTCCGGCAGTTGACGCGGGGCTGCAGGTGGATGTGGCATACTTTGTAAGCTGGCAGATAAGATTTTTCAGTTACATTCCTCACACGCTTAAGTTCTTTGTGAGCTACCTGCGCGGAAGATGTCAATTTGTCGACTGTAGCGGATCTGAGCCTTGCTGCACTTTATCTGGAGTCAGTCAAGGAACTAATTTGGGACCGTTTCTTTTTAATATACTGATTAATGACCTACCAGAAATAATAGAGGAGTGCCTATCTCTACTGTATGCTGACGACCTCAAAATAATCAAGGTTATCAAGGATAAGGCCAAGGATCATTGCGTACTGCAGCGGGACTTAGACAGGGTTGTAGATTGGAGTAAAAGGAACAAATTGTGTTTTAACAATAATACGAGGGGAGGTCCAAAAGTTCGCGGAATGGAGGGGATGGAGTGGGGATAGGGTAGCTCGCTTAGTGTCATACTAATTGAGCACTCATAATTAGTATATATATAAAATCTCAACCCTATAGCGCCATTCGTTTACGAGTACTCGCCTGCTAAACAAGTCAATCCGGAAGCAAACTGCAACTATGGAGAAAATTGAACATCGCGCTGTGATAAAATTCCTTACCAAGCAAGGAAAAAACGTTCAAACCATTTTAAATGAAATGGAAGCCGTTTATGGAGATCAGTGCCCTGGTAAAACAATGGTTTATAAGTGGCATGGACTTTTCAAACATGGTCGAGATTCAATTGAAGACGACCCTCGCTCTGGGCGGCCAGTTGAGGCCACCACATCAGACATCGTCGAAAAAGTCGAAAAACTTGTACTGGAAGATACACGTTTAAAGAAAAAACAATTATCTGCATTTGTTGGAGTATCGGATACAACCATTTTGCGGATCCTGTACGACCACTTGGGCATGACAAAAGTCAGTGCAAGATGGGTGCCGAGAATGCTCACGCCGCTTCAAAAATAGCAGCGCATCGACGCGTCTAAGCACTTTTTGGAGGTGTGTGGAGACAACCCTGTGCAGATTTTGGAGCGGATTGTTACTGGAGATGAAACATGGGTTCATCACTTTGAACCTGAATCAAAACAGGAGTCCATGCAATGGCACAAAAAGGGTACACCACCTCCCAAGAAATTCAAAGTGTCAGAATCGGCTGGAAAGTTGATGGCCACTGTTTTTTGGGATTGTGAGGGAATATTACTGATTGATTATAAAGAAAAAGGTACCACTATAACCGGAGAATACTACGCCACAATATTGGAAAAGTTAAAGGAGGCAATTAAAGAAAAACGTCGTGGAAAATTGGCCAAGGGTGTGTTGCTTTTGCAAGACAACGCGCCGGTTCACAAGAGCCGAGTTGCCATGGCTGCTCTTCACACGCATGGATTCGAACCACTTGTTCACCCGCCCTACAGTCCAGACCTGGCCCCTAGCGATTTTTATTTGTTTCCAAATTTAAAAAAAGAGCTAAGGGGAAGGAAATTTTCCGACGATAACGAAGTGAAGGAGGCAATTTCGGCGCATTTTGAGGCCAAAGACAAAAACATTTTTTCGATGGTTTAGAAAAATTAATCCATAGATCAAATAAATGTATTACACTTAAGGGTGATTATATTGAAAAGGAAAAATAAATTTATTGTTATATTTTATTAACAACCCTTTCATTCCGCGAACTTTTAGACCTCCCCTCGTAAATGCTGTCCTTCACTCGCGCGCGCTCTCCTAGTATCTGTGAGTATAATATGGACGGGCAACCCATACAGCGTGTGGCAGAGGTCAGAGATTTGGGTGTTTATTTTACTGCATATTTATATTTTCGGTAACACAACGGAGGTCTGTAAGAAAGCATGCCGAAATTTTGGGTTCGTCCTACGTCAGGCCACTAAGTTCACTAACACTAGGGCTTTAAAAGCTTTGTATGAAGCATTAGTCAGGAGACATCTCGAATGCAATACCATTATTTGTAGTCCGAATGAAGCAATGTTGGAGAAAATACAAAACAAATTCTAAATTGTACAAGGTACATCCTGGATATCCGTTATTATATCCAAGATTGTTTTTGCCTGGCATGGTTGGAGTTATCAGCTGGAAATAAGGCGTGAAATAACACTATCTACTTATTCTTCGACTAAACTTCTTCGAGGGAAATTCATAATCCGAATGTATTGGGGGAAGTTAGATTATGTACATAGAGCGGCGATGGCGACCGCAGCTGTTAGCGGTACCGGCAGCGCACCACCATCCTGCAGCAGGCGCCCCTGACGCGGTAGCCGAGCATGTTGACGTGTTTAGCTGGTCGTTGAACGACTTCACGAAGGCAGCATATTTTATTGTATGCTATAATTAACCACAACTTAGATAGCTTTAGTAGTTACAAAAATGTTGCTATCTATATATATATACTTAAGTGCCTAATTCGTTTTATTTAGTTTTTAGGATTTAAATTGTGTTAATTATTATTAAATATTAGGTCTTTACCTATGAAATTGCGTTTTGTATGATAAAATTGAAACTATTTTTTTTCTTGTATTTTTTTTTTGTATTATCGAAGTAATCACCCATGTAATCAATGCATCTTTGCCAACGCAGTGGCAGTTTATTGATGCCCTTCTTAAAGACATCAGCTGGACGGGAGGCAACAAATTCTTCAAAGGCATTTTGTACTGCCTCTCGGGTATTGAATTTTTTTTCTGCCAAGAAGTTATCCAAATTCTGAAAAAAGTAGTAGTCTGTAGGCGTAAGGTCTGGTGAGTAGGGCGGATGACGGAGAGCTTCCAACCCCAGTCCTTGCAACTTGGAGACCGTCTACTGTGTCGTATGAGATCGCGCGTTGTCGTGCAGGAACAGCGGAGACGAGCGATTGACCAATGCTGGTTGGAGATGTACCAGCTTCTCCATCATTGTGTTCAGTTCTTCACAGTACACAACTGCAGTAATGTTCACCCCGTTTGGTAAGAAGCTGTGATGAATCACACCGGCGCTAGACCACCAAACAGTGACCATCACTTTTCTAGGGGTAAGTTTTCGTTTAGGGAATTGTTTAGGCGCTGAACCAGGATCCAACCAACTTGCTGAGCGCTTGGGGCACCGTGGTTCCTGGGGCACCCATTTGTCAAGCTTTTTTACCTTGCCAATATGACGCAAATGGACCAATATTGTTTTGACGCTAACGTCGAAAGCTGCTGCTAATTCAGCCGTAGATTGTGTATCATCAGCTTCCACAATCGCCTTTAATTCGTCATTGTCGACCAAAGTCTTCGGACGACCGCGAGGTTCATTTTTCAGGTCAAAATTTCCAGAACGGGAACTCGCTTCCGTTTTCCGCGTTGCTGCCACGACGGTACTCATATTCCATAATTACTCGAATTTTTCGCGTATCCATGATGACGAAAAATATTGAAATGCGATGAAAGTGTAACACTAATCAATAAACAAATGACTACTTTTGGAAAAAGAACTCGATGTTTTTAAAATAAAATTAATTTGAAATTAGAATTCTTAGCCAAACAAAAATTACTTTGATTTGAAATGGCCAGTACTACAGAACGGCAATTTCATAGGTAAAGACCTATTATTAGTTATGTACTTGTCTGTCGAATTAGGCTAAGGTTCTGTTATAACAGATTTCAAGTTTTAGAGAAATAAATAAATATATGGTGTACATAAATATAGGCAATATTTTAAAATCTTTTTATTTCATTGCTCGTTTGATCTATATTATATGTTAATTATTATATCACGGTATCCAAATATTAACATTCATTGAAATATTGCTAATGACTAGCACAATATTAGTATTTAAAGCCTGACCCAAAATATAAAAGACCTTGCCATGTTGCGGAATTTATCAAAACTAATTTGAAAATTGAAATGTTGTTAATGTCAAATCTTCGAGAACAATCAAATCCCTGCTTTTCTTGGTGTTGCTGCAGTAGAAAACGAAGCGCCCTCATTGCAGGTTTTTTGTATTACTGTTCAGGTTTTAAATGAAAACCTTTGAAAGGAGGTTCAACACATAACTTTAAAATGTAATTTTAACAAAATATCTCTGTTCAGAATCAATTTAATATTTTTGCAAACAAAAAGACATAAATCTGATAATATGTCCCTGTAACACAAGTCTAACTTGTCAGGGAATTATATCTGTTGTGAATAGAATTGTAATTGATGTAAATAAGACTTTAATCTGTGTGTGTACCTTGTATATAATGTATTGGAATATGTAAATAGTTGTAAGACATTTTTTTTTTTTTTTTTTCGAATGGGTCTATGCTGTAGGCATTTAAGCCGTTTTAGCTTCATCGGTCTAAGTTGCTGCCATTTAGCAGTCGTTTAGGTGGGAATGCAAAGAGGGAGTATGACCCCCTCTGACATCACCCCCCTGCGGGTGATGTACGTACTGATTTTGGTGAATATTTTGAATGACTACGGGTAATCTATTTTTAGAAGGACTGGAGAGACCGTGGTCCCTCCCTGTGAGGGGTCCGACCCCTTCCTCACTCTCTGACGAGTGTGGTTGCTCGCGCGCGGTAGCACTAACTAACGGCGTACGAGTTTTGTAATGATAGAGTAGCTCATTTTTATAATAATTTGGTCTGGGAGGGCCGTCCCTCCCCCCTCCCGCGTGCGGTCGGGCGGACTCGAGCGCGAGTGTCCTGATATCGAATAATGATGCCGCAGTATTGATAGAGCTCTCTATAACAATATCGCGGTCGCGGTCTTGATTAGGTGTGGCTAAGCTAGTAGGAGTCGAACTCGGACCCGGGTTCGAGTCCGGTGGTCCCGTGTTTGTGTCGGTCCGTATGTCAATACGTGTGTTCGTGTCTGGTGTAAGACTTCGGGGTAGGCGCCGGCGTCGACCCCGGTGCTTTACTAACCACGCGGGTGCGTGTATTTTGTGTTTACGTAATTGTATTACGTGTTTTGTGATGGAGTCTACTGGGTCGGCTAAGATATGCTTAGGCCGCTTTTGGGGATATCGGAACGTCTGGAAGTCGTGTTCGTAGTCCAGGGCCCTACGTATGAGGGGGTTTTTATGTTTTTTGCCTTTCTCAAAGAATCTCTCGGCGAGTTCTTTGATATAGGCTTTTATAGTGATAAGGTCGAAGTCTCTATGCAAGTCGATGTTACGTACGTAACGTGGCGCGCCTGTTGCTAAGCGCAAAAAGCGGTTTTGAACGCTTTGTAGGCGTTTCATTTGATTATCACTTATGTGTGCGAAAGAGACACACGCATAAGTGAGTATCGTTCTAATACAAGTTTTATATAGAGTGAGTTTATGTCTTAGGGACATTTTACTCCGCGCGTTTAATAACGGATATAATTTGTAAAGTACAAATTTAGCTTTACTTATTGCTGAATTTACGTGGTATGTGAATGTCATCGACTTGTTTAGTACTACGCCTAAATATTTTACTTTACTAACCTCCGGGATTCGGTTTCCGTGCAGGCTGATGGGACCAAGTTTTTGACTTTTATTCCTATTTCTATTGTGTTTATTAAATTGGATTACTTGGCTTTTAGAGGGATTTATTTCTATTCTCCATTTTGTGAACCAGTCGCCGAGAGCGGTGACTGCTTTCTGGAGATTATTTGTTATGGTTTTAGAGCTACGATGAGCATAGTACAGGGCTGTGTCATCTGCGAATAATGCCAATTGCACCTTAGGGTGTTTGGGAATATCGCAAGTGTACAGGTTGTAGAGGGAGGGCGAGAGTACCGAGCCTTGAGGGACTCCGGCCTCAATGCCTCTGAGGGAGGACAGTGCGCCTTCGACTCGGAAGCGAAATTTACGGTCTTTGAGGTAGTTGCTGATAGTCAGAACTAGACAGTCCGGTACACCGAGCTGGTACAATTTGTACAGCAGACCTTGGTGCCAGATTTTATCGAATGCTTTTGCGACATCGAATAAAACGGCGCCTGTCCTTTTCCTGTCGTTCTTGCTTTCGAGTATGTACTCCGTTATGCGGTGTACTTGAGCGGGGCAGCTGTGCTGTTCGCGGAAGGCAAACTGCTCGTCTGGTAGGAGCTTTTTCTCTGTTATGACGTCCTTTAGACGTCTCAGTAGAATACGCTCGTATACCTTACCTAGGGAGCTAATGAGACTAATTGGTCGGTAGCTAGTAGGCTGCACCCGGGGTTTGCCCGGTTTGTGTATACCTATTATAATGGCTACTTTCCAAAGCTCGCTCGCTGTTTACTACCCTAAGGTGCAGGGGGTCTATAGGGAGGGAGCTCGGCCGACACTGTTGTTCGATTGTGTCGGCTAAACATTCGGCCTTGTCTCCATCCTCCAGTGCAGGAGGGCGATTTGGTCTGACTAAAGGAGGCATGTCGCTCTCCGTGTCTTTTTTGAGGGCTTTCGCGAGAGGCCAGTAGGCCGTGTGTGACGGTTTTAATTCACTTAGAAATCGATCCCACTCTTCGGCTTTGAATTCTTTTATTTTGAACTTAACCTCTCTCTCGAGGTGACGGAGGGACTTACGGCACTCTTCCGACGGGTAGCGATCATAGGTGCGTTTAGCCGCGTTACGGAGTCTGATGGACTCCTTTATGTCCTCCGGGAGGGGCCTACGTCTCTCGTGAGCCATAGGCATCTCCCTGGATGACTGTTCTATGGTCGCTACCAGGTGGTCTGTTAGGTTGGAAGCAGCCTCTATTGCTACTTCACTACTCAATTTATTATCTGGGATTTTATCGAGATGAATCGATTGAAGATTTTGGATATTATCGGCCAACTGTTTGTAGTCGATAATCTTTTTCTTACTATAGTTAATTCGGTTAAAATTACCGAGAGTAATTTTAACCGGGCGGTGGTCTGAGTTAAGCTCGTGAATAGTCTCGATAGAAAAGTCGAGAGAAATATTTTTGATAAGCGCTATGTCTAAAACACTGGGGTTATGTATAAGGCCACTGCTACGTTGGCTGGTGTCGTAGCGAGTGGGGTCCTGAGGGTGCATAATGCCAAATTCGAGAGTGTCGGAGAGTGAGTTTAATAGAGTGCCGTTTGAATTATTTGAAACGTTACCCCAATCGGTGTGTTTGCAGTTTAGGTCGCCGGCGATTAAGACGGCGTTGCCTAAATTAAATAGCGTTTTTAAATCGCTAGGAATTAAAGGTTTGTCACCAGATTGGTAGGCGCTGATGATGATGATTGGCTCGTGGCCTGTCATACTGACATGACAAATTGAAATTTCTAATGTCTCTAGGGGTGGCGGTTCTAGAGGGACGCAGTGGAGGGAATTCTTATAATATATAAGAGTGCCTCCTAACCGGGATCGAGTTCTATCATTTCTAATTAATTTGTAATTTGTTATTTTCGGGCTCCTCATACTAGGTTTAAGGAACGTCTCCTGCACTAGTAGTACGTCTACGTTATGGCTCTTGACGAAATCACGGATTTCGTCAATGTTATTATATATGCCGTTCGTATTGAACGACACGACACAAATCGAGTGCGGTTTTGTTCTCCCCGGGGACGCCATTAATAACCGGCGTAAGAGAATTCCCTGATCTTGTCGATCAGGGCCGAGTGGCTTGCCAGTGCCGAGAGGCGGTCCTCGAAGGAGCCTCGCAGCTTGGCGGCGAAGATTTTAAGTTCCATCGGATCGATGTCACTTAAAAATTTGGCGGCGAGCGCTATGTCGGCGCCGAAACTGGATGCGGACTGGGGCGGATTTTGTGGTCCCATATATGTAGCCCTTTTGGGCGGGGAGGGGGGTGAGGGGGGAGGGGGGACCATGGTCGGTCTGGCTGGGAGAGCCATCGACATCAGAGGAGGAGGAGGAGGAGGTCCTTGTGGACCCCTCTGGGGTGTAACCCAGGCAGGTTTGGAGGGAGGGGGGGCAGGGACATACCTCTGCTTGGGAGGGGCACCTCTCTGTGGTGGGGCTTGGCGCCTCTTAGCTTGGGGTGCGCGTTTGCACCCTTTGTAATTGGCCGGATGGCCAGAAGATTTGCACAGGACGCAGCTTGGGGGAGTAGTCTCCTCAGCTGGGTTCCCGCGCTTACATTCTGACGTGCCGTGGTCTCCCAGGCACTTTACGCAGCGCGGTCTGGCGAAGCAGTTCCGCGCTGAGTGACCGTATAGCTGGCAGCGATGACACTGCCCTGGCATTCCTCTTTTATAGGGGGGTTCAATACGTATGCCCGTGATGTGACATACTGCTTTTACATTAAATATGGCTTTCCCCTCCGGAGTGGGGGGAAGCACTACAAGTACCATATTGTAATGGTATTTTTTGTTGGGGTGGTACATTCTGTGTACCTCTTTAGCGGGGATCCCCTGTCTACAGAGGTCCTCCAGTACGGACTCAGTGGTCAGCTCCTTATCTACTCCCTTGATGACGACACGCAGCATGCGTTCGTCCTCCAGGGCGTAGGTGTGGAAGCCTATCTGCTTTTCCCTAAGGAAAGCAGTTAAAAGCCTATGATCATACGGGGTAGGGACCTGCATAAGGATCCCATTTGGGGTGGCGTGGGCCGACGAGTAGCGGATGTGCTGCTCGTTTATGGCCTTGCTAATCTGGTTCCATTTAGCCTTCTCCTGTATAATAACAGGAGGCGGCAGTTTGGGAGTCGGTGGGGTCGACTGGGAAGTCGACTTGGGGGAGTTAGAGGCCGCGACGTTTGTGCCGTCAGCCTGCACGGTTTGCGCACTGGGCGCTTTGGGAGGATTGGGTTTAAGACCCTTAGCGGCTTTTGCCGGCGGAGTCGGAGATGAACAGCCCGCAGAGGAGGCGCCGTCCGAGCGCTTCCTCTTTTTGGACTTTTTAGTTTGGACGGTTTTGAAACCGTCCTCTCCCTCGGAGGTCTCCTGCTCAGAGCAGGACATCTCCGATTGGGATGTATTGTCGCTCTCATGCGACGACATAGTAGTCGCTGTCGTCGCCGGCGACGACGGCGACTCTTCAGAAGTAGCTCCCGGAGAAGCCGGTGAGCTGGTGGGGCTTAAACTTTTTCTATATTGTTCCCATGCCTCGGAAGCTCCTGGGAATTTAGATTCGAAAAAGGCCAGTAGCTGCTTTACAATGGTGTCCTCCATTGTAAGGCAGTTTTAGCCGACCTTTTGGGCTGCTCTCTATTAATTTAGTGTTTTAATTTAAAGATTCAACCCCTCCCGGCATCCGGGGGGGGAGGTGTGTGCGTGGAGGAGTCCACTGGTGTGTAAACCTAATCGTACAATTATAATTTACTTACTTCCGTTTGTTCCTCGGACGCAGGAACACACCGACACACTATCGCTATGCGGAGCGATCGCGACGGTCGCGGAAAAAATAACGGTCGCGGCGGGAAAAATATAACGGTCGCGGTGAAAACGCGGGAAACCGACGTCACGCCGCTGCGTGAGGGCCTTTGAAGAAGGCACTAGCACAGGGATATCACTAAACACTATACTTATATACTTATTATACACTTTATATAAATATAATACTCGGAAAGCGGAAAAGCGGAAAAGCGGAAAAACGACTATCGGATCGAGAGCGTTAGTATGCTAGTGCGGTACTACCATATGACTAACGATGACGAGACGAGAGCGTCGAATGTGTAAGACATTGTATTGTATCGAGTCTTTAGGTATAAGGTAACTTTTTACGTACCTGGCAATCTGTGGGGCTTAACAGGTTACCGCGAACGAATACGTGAGTGCAAGAAAGAAACGGACTGCGCGAAACGAGATAGCATGAAACCATGACACGGGGTCATAACCTTGCAACCCTGCGGAGCCTCCATTCTGCTCTCTGATTCCGATCTGGGTGGCAGAAAGTGGTAGTAACGCACCACGCATTCGAATTTCGATTCAATTAGTCTTTTCTCTCTCTGTTTTCGATTATTATATTTATATAAAGTGTATTGTAAGTATATAAGTATAGTGTTAATATCCCTGTGCGTTCTTCTCGGGCCTTCACGCAGCGGCGTGACGCCGGATTCGCGTTTTCGCGCTTTCCATCACGACCGTTAGGTTTCCCGCCGCGACCGTTAGGTTTCCCGCCGCGACCGTTATTTTTAGACGCGACCGTTTTTAATACTTTTCCACCGTCGCGATCACTTCGCATAGCGATAGTGCAGTGTCGGTGTGTTCCTGCGTCCGAGGAACAAAAGAAAGTAAGTAAAGTGTAATTGTACGATCAGGTTTACACACCAGTGGACTCCTCCACGCACACACCTCCCCCCCCGGATGCCGGGAGGGGTTGAATCTTTAAATTAAATTAAATTAAATTTTATTTATCAATAGAGAGCAGCCCAAAAGGTCAGGGTAAACTGCTTTACAATGGCAGAAACCACTGTAAAGCAGCTCCTGGCCTTCCTTGAGGAAAAATTCCCAGGAGCCTCCGAGGCATGGGAAACATACAGTAAAAGTTTAAGCCCCAACAGCTCACCGGCTTCTCCGGGAGCTACATCCGAAGAGTCGCCGTCGTCGCCGGCGACGTCAGCGACTACAATGTCATCGCCAGAGAGCGATGACAGTAATTCATCCCAGTCGGAGATGTCCTGCTCCGAGCAGGAGGCCTCCGAGGGGGAAGACGGCTTCAAAACCGTCAAGAGTAGGAAGTCCAAAAAGAGGAAGCGCTCGGACGGCGCCTCCTCTGCGGGCTGTACATCCCCGACGCCACCGGCAAAAGCCGCTAAGAATGAAAAGGGTATTAAACCCAAACCCCCGACAGCGCCCCGCGCGCAAACCGTGCAGGCTGACGGCACAAAAGTCGCGGCCTCAAACTCCCCCCAGTCGACCCCACCGACTCCCAAATTGCCGCCTCCGGTTATAATACAGGAGAAGGCAAAATGGAACCATATAAGCGGGGCCATAAACGAGCAGCGTATCCGCTACTCGTCAGCCCACGCCACCCCAAATGGGATCCTCATGCAGGTCCCTACCCCAAGTGACCATAGGCATCTGACTGCTTTCCTTAGGGAAAAGCAGATAGGTTTCCATACCTACGCCCTGGAGGACGAACGCATGCTGCGTGTCGTCATCAAGGGAGTAGATAAGGAGCTGACCACTGAGTCCGTACTGGAGGACCTCTGTAGACAGGGGTTCCCCGCCAAAGAGGTACACAGAATGTACCATCCAAACAAGAAATACCATTATAATATGGTACTTGTAGTGCTTCCCCCCACTCCGGAGGGGAAAGCCATATTTAATATAAAAGCCGTATGTCACATCACGGGCATACGTATTGAACCCCCCTACAAAAGAGGAATGCCAGGGCAGTGTCATCGCTGCCAGCTATACGGCCACTCAGCGCGGAACTGCTTCACCAGACCGCGCTGCGTAAAGTGCCTGGGCGACCACGGCACGTCAGACTGTCCGCGCAGGAACCCAGCTGAGGAGACTACTCCCCCAAGCTGCGTCCTGTGCAAATCTTCTGGCCATCCGGCCAACTACAAAGGGTGCAAACGCGCACCCCAAGTAAAGAGGCGCCAAGCACCACCACAGAAAGGTGCCCATCCCAAGCAGAAGTATGTCCCTGCCCCCCCACCCTCCAAACCTGCTTGGGTAACACACCCCAGAGGGGTCCACAAGGACCTCCGCCTCCTCTAATGTCAGTGGCTCTCCCAGCCAGACCGACCATGGTCCCCCCTCCCCCCTCCCCGCCCAAAAGGGCTACACATACGGGACCACAAAATCCGCCCCAGCCCGCATCTAGTTTCGGCGCCGACATAGCGTTCGCCGCCAAATTCTTAAGTGACATCGATTCGGTGGAACTTAACATCTTTGTCGCCAAGCTGCGAGGCTCCTTCGAGGAGCGCCTCTCGGCTCTGGCAAGTCACACGGCCTTGATCAACAAGATCAAGGAGTTCTCTTACGCCGGTTATTAATGGCGTCCCCGGGGAGAACAAAACCGCACTCGATTTGTGTCGTGTCGTTCAATACGAACGGCATATATAATAACATTGACGAAATCCGTGATTTCGTCAAGAGCCATAACGTAGACGTACTAATAGTGCAGGAGACGTTCCTTAAACCTAGTACGAGGAGCCCTAAAATAACAAACTACAAATTAATTAGAAATGATAGAACTCGATCCAGGCTAGGAGGCACTCTTATATATTATAAGAATTCCCTCCACTGCGTCCCTCTAGAACCGCCACCCTTAGAGACATTAGAAATTTCAATTTGTCATGTCAGTATGACAGGCCACGAGCCAATCATCATCATCAGCGCTTACCAATCGGGTAGTAAACTTTTAATTTCTAGCGATATACAAAAGCTAATTAATTTAGGCAACGCTGTCTTAATCGCCGGCGACCTAAACAGTAAACACACCGATTGGGGTAACGGTTATAATAATAATAATGGTATCATTTTAAACTCACTCTCCGACACTCTTGAATTTGGTATAATGGCCCCTCAGGACCCCACTCGCTACGACACTAACGAACGTAGCAGTGGCCTTATATTGAACCCCAGCGTTTTAGACATAGCGCTTGTCAAAAATATTTCTCTCGATTTTTCTATCGAGACTATTCACGAGCTTAACTCAGATCACCGTCCGGTTAAAATTACTCTCGGTAATTCTAACCGAATTAACTATAGTAAGAAAAAGATTATCGACTACAAACTGTTGGCCGATAATATCCAAAATCTTCAATCGATTCATCTCGATAAAATCCCAGATAATAAATTGAGTAGTGAAGTAGCAATAGAGGCTGCTTCCAACCTAACAGACCACCTGGTAGCGACCATAGAACAGTCATCCAGGGAGATGCCTATGGCTCACGAGAGACGTAGGCCCCTCCCGGAGGACATAAAGGAGTCCATCAGACTCCGTAACGCGGCTAAACGCACCTATGATCGCTACCCGTCGGAAGAGTGCCGTAAGTCCCTCCGTCACCTCGAGAGAGAGGTTAAGTTCAAAATAAAAGAATTCAAAGCCGAAGAGTGGGATCGATTTCTAAGTGAGCTAGAACCGTCACACACGGCCTACTGGCCTCTCGCGAAAGCCCTCAAAAGAGACACGGAGAGCGATATGCCTCCGTTGGTCAGACCAAATCGCCCTCCTGCACTGGAGGATGGAGACAAGGCCGAATGTTTAGCCGACACAATCGAACAACAGTGTCGGCCGAGCTCCCTCCCTATAGACCCCCTGCACCTTAGGGTAGTAAACAGCGAGCGAGCTTTGGAAAGTAGCCATTATAATAGGTATACACAAACCGGGCACACCCCGGGTGCAGCCTACTAGCTACCGACCAATCAGTCTCATTAGCTCCCTTGGTAAGGTATACGAGCGTATTCTACTGAGGCGTCTAAAGGACGTCATAACAGAGAAGAAGCTCCTACCAGACGAGCAGTTTGCCTTCCGCGAACAGCACAGCTGCCCCGCTCAAGTACACCGCATAACGGAGTACATACTTGAAAGCAAGAACGACAGGAAAAGGACAGGCGCCGTTTTCTTCGATGTCGCAAAAGCATTCGACTAAATCTGGCACCAAGGTCTGCTGTACAAATTGTACCAGCTCGGTGTACCGGACTGTCTAGTTCTGACAATCAGTAACTACCTAAAAGACCGAAAATTTCGCTTCCGAGTCGAAGGCGCACTGTCCTCCCTCAGAGGCATTGAGGCCGGAGTCCCTCAAGGCTCGGTACTCTCGCCCTCCCTCTACAACCTGTACACTTGCGATATCCCCAAACACCCTAGGGTGCAATTGGCATTATTCGCAGATGACACAGTCGTGTACTATGCTCATCGTAATACAGACATTATAACTCTTAATCTCCAGAATGCAGTCACCGCTCTCGGCGACTGGTTCTCAAAATGGAGAATAGAAATAAATCCCTCTAAAAGCCAATCAATCCAATTTAATAAAATCAATCGTAATAAAAAGATACATAAAATTGGTCCCATCAGCCTGCACGGAAACCGAATCCCGGAGGTTAATAAAGTAAAATATTTAGGCGTAGTACTAAACAAGTCGATGACATTTGCAAATCACGTAACTTCAGTAATAAGAAAAGCTAAATTCGTACTTTATAAATTATATCCGTTATTAAACGCGCGGAGTAAAATGTCCCTAAGACATAAACTCACTCTATATAAAACTTGTATAAGAACAATACTCACTTATGCGTGTGTCTCTTTCGCACACATAAGTGATAATCAAATGGAACGCCTACAAAGGGTTCAAAACCGCTTTTTGCGATTAGCAACAGGCGCGCCACATTACGTACGCAACATCGACTTGCATAGAGACTTCGACCTTATCATTAAAAAGCTTATATCAAAAAACTCGCCGAGATATTCTTTGAGTATGGCAAAAAACATAATAATACCCTCATACGTAGAGCCTTGGACTACGAACACGACGCACAGACGTTCAGACACCCCCAAAAGCGGCCTAAGCACATCTTAGCCGACCCAGTAGACTCCATCACAAAAAACGTAATACAATTACGTAAACACAAATTACATGCACCCGCGTGGATAGTAAAGCACCGGGGTCGACGCCGGCGCCTACCCCGAAGTCTTACACCAGACACGAACACACGTATTGACATACGGACCGACTCAAACACGGGACCACCGGACTCGAACCCGGGTCCGAGTTCGACTCCTACCAGTTTAGCCACACTTAATCAAGACCGCGACCGCGATATTGTTATAGAGAGCTCTATCAATACTGCGGCATTATTATTCGATATCAGGACACTCGCGCGCGAGTCCGCCCGACCGCACGCGGGAGGGGGGAGGGACGGCCCTCCCAGACCAAATTATAAAAATGAGCTACTCTATCAATACAAAACTCGTACGCCGTTAGTTTGTGCTACCGCGCGCGAGCAACCACACTCGTCAGAGAGTGAGGAAGGGGTCGTACCCCTCAGCAGGAGGGACTACGGTCTCTCCAGTCCTAATAATAGCTTATCCGTAGTTATTCCCCAATATCAGTACGTACATCACCCGCAGGGGGGTGATGTAAGAGGGAGTCATACTCCCTCTTTGTTTTCCCACCAAAACGACTGCTAAATGGCAGTCAGTAGACCGATGAAGCTAAGACGGCTTAAAGCCATTAGCGTAGACCCATTCGGAAAAAAAAAAAAAAAAAAAAAACGGAGCCTCCCAGATTGCGGGTATAAATATAGCGCCGAGATCCGGCATAATTCACTGTTAAATCAGTCGGTCTTCGGTCCACATGACCAGAATAAGAAGAAGATCTGGAAGAAAACTGGAAGAAAATAGTGCTCTATGTATAGTATCAGGGAGAATAAAAACGAACGTGTGTTTCAATCTGTCGTTTCAATCAAATCCCTGAGCTATCGAAGAGGAAGAATATACAGTCCACATAGGACCAGGTGTTGGTTTCGGCCAGGATTAAGTGTGCCAACCAATACATTTGCTGGTCCTTCGCGAGCCGGATAATTGCGCCGCGAAGTACTGATTCCTCTCGACCGGAACCTGCGTCGGGAATCAAGAAAAATCTACGTTCAGCAGGAAGAATTCGCCGTGGTACTTCGGGTAGATCTCTCCGAGTGAGCCGAGCGGGTTCACGAAGCTTCCGCCGTGTGCGGTCACCGGGAAAGGCCGTATCATCGGGTCACGTGTCTTCACGTCGAATACGTCGAGCGCACAGCGTCGCTAAGTAAGGACAGTAAAACCGTGAGTTACTGAACATTTTTAAACTCAGTAAAGTGATCAGTGAACATTTGAACTATAAGTATTAGAGACTTTAGATCTACTAGGATTAAGTTAGTAGTGTATAACGCCTGTGTAAATTTATTAAATCTAAGTGTTTTGCCTTCACAAAAGGAAAGGATATTTTAAAACATTGTGAATATTAATTTGAATTTGAATTTTAAATTATTTGTTTGTGTTTATTATTGTAAAAATTAGGTTAAGTCTTGACAATGGTAGTAACCAGAAGCCAAGCCGACGCACCAGAGATAGTAGAAAGAAATCATACGGAAATGGAACGTCTACGATTTCATGATCCGCCAGCATCCCCGTCTGTACGCACAAGGGCATACACAACGGAGCCTACGGATGCAGGCACATCGCAGCTCCTTACGGAGGAACGTCAAAGAATACGATCGCCAACAGGATCACAGAGGTCCACGACGAGCGTGGTCACCCGAGTGAGAATGGCAGAACTAAAAGCTGCAGAGAAGCTAGCCGAGATTCAGAAGAAGGAGCTCGAGCTAGAAAATAAATTGGTGCAGAAGCGACTGGAGGCTGAAGTATCTGCCATACAAGTCGAGGCAAGCATCCACAATGAGGAGCACAACAGTCACACAAGGGTGACGGATTGGCTGAAGTCTACCGAGGCAGAGCCACGGGAGAAAGCTGTTCAAGTGGAGCAGCCCCAACCAATACAGCGAAGCCCAACAGACAAGGGAAACTTCGAAAGGCTGGCAGAAGCCATCGAGAAAATGGCGCGGCCAAGGACTCATCGGGTGGATCTACCTACCTTTTCGGGACTAATTACAGAGTGGCTACCATTCAAGGCAGCCTACAATGAAAGTACAAGCATGTACCAAGTCCCAGCAGCAGAGAACCTGCAACGATTGCGAACATGCCTGAAAGGCGAAGCAAGAGAAGCCGTATCGGCGCTTCTCAGTACTGCTACGGATCCGGAAATAATTATGAAAACACTAGAACAGTGCTTCGGACGTCCAGAAATAATTATCGACAAGGCCATGGAAGACCTTAAAAGATTACAACGGCCTCGGCCAGCGAACTGAACAATTTTGCAATTAAGGTACAAAATATAGTATGTGTATTGCAGAGTGTCGATCGCCGAAGATACCTCTACAACCCAATGTTGACCGGGGAAGTTTTAGAGAAGTTAAGTCCACACCTTAGATCAAGATGGTATGACTACGCACACGAGCAAGATGGAAGTGTGCAGCCAGAAATCGTTACCCTGTCACGATTTCTCATGAAAGAATCGGACCGAGCTCTCCGATATTCATATGCACCGCAAACCAGTGCAGCGTCTGCCAAGAAGGAAGTAAGACAAACAGTTGGGGCAGCTGGACCGAAAAGAAAGAGTGTGGTCTACAGCACTACCGAGGCTGCAAGTGCCTGCCCATGCTGTAGCGGCCCACACAAACTGAGCACCTGCCACAAATATAGAGGCATGAATACGAATGCCAGGTCGGAGCTCGTGAAAAAAGAAAAGATGTGCTTCAAATGCATAGACAAGAGGCACCAAAGAACGCGTGCAAAGCAAAGGGCTGCAACATCAACGGCTGCGACCGACCCCACCATCCATCTCTGCATACGGAACGAAGGCAGCAGTCACAACAACAACAGCAGGAACCGCAGCAGCAGTGGCAGCAACAATCGCAAGAAGAAGTAGCGATGTCGACAAGGACAGCGTCAGCTGAAAAGGTACTCCTGAAAATGTGCCCTGTGATCGTGTCTGGACCACGGGGGGAGTACACCACGCATGCATTCCTGGACGAAGGAGCCACCGTCACACTCATTGATGAAGAGTTGGCAAAAGCCGTCGGCGCACAGGGAGCTGCAAAACCTCTAAGGTTGCGTGGAGTGAACATGCAGAAGAACGACAACACCAGCAAAGAGGTTTACTTACACATTCGTGGATTGTTCGCAGACAAACCGCTCGCGATCCGAGCACGAACAATGAAAAATCTGGACCTGCATCAGCAAGCAATACCGTTGAACGTCTCGTCGTATCAACACTTGAAGGATCTACGAAAAGAAGAGATCTGCTACGAAGCAGCGAAGCCAATCATCAGTCGCGAAATTAGGACTGGGAAAAAGAACGAGCCGGCAGCGTCCAGGACCCAACTGGGATATCGTCCCATGTATGACCCATACATGGGACGATACCGCGCAGATCTATGCCTAGCCAAGGGAAGGAAGAACGAGTGTTCCATGCGAGGACGGACGAAGAGCTCCATGAGCTGGTGGAGGAACACTTCGCCATCGAATCTTTGGGAGTAGCAGCCAAAGCACGGGTAAGACAAGAGGACCAGCGTGCAATGGACGTCGTGACGGCTACAATCAGACCCACACAAGGAGGCTACGAGGTAGGCCTACCATGGAAGGAGCATAATATTGAATTTCCAGGACATTGCAGCTACGAGGCAGCATACAGACGCCTCAAGAAGATGGAGGCAAAGTGGATGACCTGGTGATGAGCTATGATGATGAGCAAGAAGCTAGAATGGCAGTGGAAGAAATACGCAAGGTACATGCTGCAGCAGGCTTTACGTTACGAGGATGGAGCTCGAACAAGGAACACACGCTGCGTGACGTGCCTGCAGAATTAAAAGAATCTGCAAACTCAAGTTTAGGGGGCAAGCAGCCAGAAAATAAGATTCTGGGATTGTATTGGAACGCGGACAAAGATGTACTTGGATTCAACACAAGGATGAGCCGAGTACCCCGGGACGTGGCTACAGGAAGCTGCGCACCAACAAAGAGACAGGCACTCAGTGCGGTCATGTCAGTGTTTGACCCACTGGGGCTCCTGTCGTATTATACGATCAGAGCAAAGATAATTCTGCAGAGTTTATGGAGACTGCAGATTCCTTGGGACGAAAACATACCCGAGGAGGAAGGTTACATGTTCAACCAATGGATTGAGCAGTTGCAAGATGTGAAGCACTTGCAGATTAGAAGATGCTACTTCGACAATCAGGACTTCGAAGTGGAGCTACATATCTTCTGCAATGCGAGCGAACAGGCCTACGCGGCGGCGGCATACTGGCGGATCATGTATAGGGACAAAATAGACGTGGTCCTGGTAGCGGCTAAGGCGAAGGTCGACGTACGACGAGGTACGACGCACTCAAACCATACCAAGGCTTGAGTTGCAAGCAGCTGTATTAGGAGCTAGGTTAGCCGAGAATGTGAAGAAAGAACATCGACTACACCTTAGAAGAACGTGCTTCTGGTCAGACTCGACAATGGTGAGATAAATGAACTCACCGACAGGAAAGAATGGAAATGGCTACCAACGGAGGAAAATGTGGCAGACGACGCAACAAGGTTCAACGAGGAACCACTGAATGAAGACCACAGATGGTTCCGTGGTCCAGAATTTCTACGCCGCGAAGAAGAGGCGTGGCCCCAAGAAAAGGCCATAGACAACCGGGAAAATTAAGAAACCGTGGCAGTCACTAGAGAAGAAGAAGACGACTTCGATTGGCTGCCCGACCCGGCCAGGTTTTCTAAGTATGACAAACTCGTACGCACTATAGCCTATGTGTTAGTGTTCTCAGATCGCCTGCGGCAACGATGCTCGGGTATGACCGTGGCACACCTCGAGCGCGCTGAGGCCCTGCTCGTGCGGCGCTCTCAAGGGGAGAGCTTCGCCGAGGAGCTGGGGCGCTTGCGCCGATGGCAGCCGCTGCCGAGAACGAGTCGTCTCCGGAAGCTAGACCCGATGCTAGAAAACGGCGTCCTACGACTATGAGGACGCATCGGGGCAGCTACAGCACCGGAGGAGGCGAAGCGGCCTGTTATTCTGGACGGGCGACACCACATCACGAGACTGCTCGTGGCACGCGAGCACCGGAGAGCTGGGCACGCCAATCGGGAGCGTGTGACCAACGACCTGCGGCAGCGATACTGGATCCTGCACCTGAGGCCTACGGTGCGAGCGACGGAACGGAACTGTATGTTCTGTCGCGCGTCGGGGACCTGCCCCGAGCTCGCCTGGAGCCTTACCACCGCCCCTTCTCCAATTGTGGGGTGGACTACTTTGGGCCCATGCTGGTGAAGATCGGAAAACGAAGAGAGAAGAGATAGGGTGCGTTATTCACGTGCCTAACGACGAGAGCAGTACACATCGAGTTAGTGCCATCACTATCAACAGACTCTGCGATCATGGCACTAAGAAGAATGGCGGCGAGAAGAGGATGGCCGAAGATTATGTACTCGGACAACGCCACCAACTTCCGGGGAGCAGACAACGAGCTCCGCAGCGCCTACAAAGAGTGGGGACCCGCCCTACAAGAAGAGGGTCTCCGCCACCACATGGAGTGGCGCTTCATTCCCCCTGGAGCACCAAACCAGGGGGGAGCGTGGGAGCGGCTCGTACGGTCCATAAAAACCGCACTGAGCGCCACGCTACACGAAAAGGTCACCACGGAAGAACTACTACAGACCCTGCTACAAGAAGCAGAATTCAGCGTCAACGCTCGCCCACTCACACACGTAAGCGTTGATCCTCAAGATCCCAAAGCGCTGACACCCAACCACTACCTGTTGGGTTCATCAATGGGCCTACCCTCAACGGGTCCATGCAGCGAAGACGACAGGCGCATATGGCGCGCCAGCCAAGCGCTCGCCGACAACTTCTGGCGACACTGGCTACGCGAGTACCTACCTACCCTGGTACCTCGAGGAGAGTCGCGGCGTGACACGGCGACAATATCCGAAGGAGACGTCGTGTTGGTCGTGGACAACACGCTTCACCGCAACGTGTGGCCACTGGGGATCATCGAGAAGACGTCCGCGGACCAGATGGAGGAGTTCGCATCGCGGAGGTGCGGACACGAACAGGAACCTTCAAGAGGCCCGTGAGCAAGCTCGTCATACTGACAAAGGAAGAGGCTACGCAAGCTGCGCCAGGGGGAGGATGTTGTGGATAGAATTCTAATTGATGTAAATAAGACTTTAATCTGTGTGTGTACCTTGTATATAATGTATTGGAATATGTAAATAGTTGTAAGACATTGTATTGTATCGAGTCTTTAGGTATAAGGTAACTTTTTACGTACCTGGCAATCTGTGGGGCTTAACAGGTTACCGCGAACGAATACGTGAGTGCAAGAAAGAGAGGCACTGCGCGAAACGAGATAGCATGAAACCATGACACGGTCATGACCTTGCAACCCTGCGGAGCCTCCCAGATTGCGGGTATAAATATAGCGCCGAGATCCGGCATAATTCACTGTTAAATCAGTCGGTCTTCGGTCCACATGACCAGAATACGAAGAAGATCTGGAAGAAACTCTGGAAGAAAACTGGAAGAAAATAGTGCTCTATGTATAGTAATCTGGGAGAATAAAAACGAACGTGCGTTTCAATCAAATCCCTGAGCTATCGAAGAGGAAGAATATACAGTCCACATAGGACCACGTGTTGGTTTCGGCCAGGATTAAGTGTGCCAACCAATACATTTGCTGGTCCAGTACAATATCGATGTGATATTATATATTACTTATTTGTTCTGTTGTATATATGCGACTCGCCCCGGTCTCGCGCGGGTGCAATGTATTATACACATAACCCTTCCTCTTGAATCATTCGTATCTATTGCTGAAAACTGCGTTTAAATCAGTCAAGTAGTTTAAAAGTTCTAAGCTAATATGTCACATTAATTTGATCGATTTTTTTGTTGTTTGTTTACAAAAATATAAAATTGGATCTGAACAGAGAATATGTCTTATCAAGATTTCATTTAAGCACAAATAGAGATACAAGAAATACAAATTCTCTATGTGAAGGTAGTTTGATAACTTTTATAACAATTTTTAAAGTACCCTCATATTCATAAAGAATAATAATTATAACCTCAATTCAGACTCCCAGTATATAGCTGCCCTTGTGTTTCGTGATCATATGCTTCTTCAGGCCGCTGCTATGTTTGAACCTCTTCTTGCACACCTCACAGTGGTACGGTTTGACACCCGTATGTGTTCGCTTGTGGGTGATCAGATGACTGACATGGGTGAACTTTTTGCTGCAAACATCACATGCGTATGGTTTCTCTCCGTTGTGTATTCTGTTGTGCGTCTTCAAATCGTGACGTCTATGGAATTTCTTCTCGCACACGTCACACGCGAACGGTTTGTCGCGTGTGTGTGTTTTCGTGTGCATGAGGAGGCTGCTGCTGTGCGAAAACTTTTTGGGACAAAATCGACAGGTGTACGGTTTGGCGCCCGTATGTTTCCTCTTGTGCGTCGTAAGGTGGCTCTGGTGTCGGAACCTCTCCTGGCAAATGTCGCACACGTAAGGCTTGTCGCCGGTGTGTATTCGCTTGTGTGTCGTCACATATGTACTACGCTTGAACGCTTTGTCACAAATGTCGCAGCGGAATTTTTTGTCTATACCACTATCGTCTATACCACTTTTATCTATATAACTTTTGTCTATACCACTTTCGTCTATATCACTTTTATCTATGTAACTTTTGTCTATACCACTTTCGTCTATATCACTTTTATCTATATAACTTTTGTCTATACCACTTTCGTCTATATCACTTTTATCTATATAACTTTTGTCTATACAACTAGTGTTGATTTTGGTGTTCGTCTGTTTCCTAGTTATGGTAATTGAATCTGTAATATAAATGAAAATTAAGTTGCCACCAAGAAACAAAAATAATTTTGTAAACAATGCAATGTCAAACTGTGTAACGTAAAAATTAATCTCACGTTAAATGAAATTAAAGCAATTTCAGTTGGTCGAATTATAATTTAGCATCTGACTAGTGGAACATTTGGTTTCGCATTCCGGTTTGCACCATTTTTATTTTTCTTTGACTATAATTGTTACATGCAAGCTAACGGCAAGGCCAGTATTTTTTTTTGAGATGGACCAGGAAACGAGCTGACGCTGATGGTAAGCGACTACCTACACCGATGGACACTCGCAACACCTATATATATGTATATTAAAGCATTATACGCCGATTTTTTATGTGGTCCATTCGTGCCGAAGCAAGGCTTGTATAAAAACATTATAGAAATCAATGAAAATCAAAAAATCTTACCTGGTAACACAAAATCGAGTAATATATTGTTTTTGTTAATTTTTAATGTGGGTAGTTCCATGTTCATTTCTTTTTTCACTGTGCATTGGTTATTTTCTACATCATTAGTTATAAATTCTTCTTCATAATCTGAAAAAAGAAATTTAAATAATTTTTCAAAAAGAAATGGGGAGTTTACTACGGAACAATTATACAGGGTACACTTAAACCTACCTGCCAAATTTTTTTTAGGGCTTAGGTATCATTAGGAGAGTCCATTAAACCAAAAAAAATAGGGTGTTAATTTTTTTACAATAACATATTTTATTCCAACCAAATTCGCTACAGAATGGATACACTACTTAGGCGCCAGTCTGTCGCGCGGAGTCGGCAAAAGACCGGCACAGGGATAAAGCGAAGGTGGCGCGCGGGCGGCGGGGGGTGGCGCGCGGGCGGCGGGGGGCATGTTGCACGCGCCGTTAGTATGGCGCGTGCGTTTGCATTGTGCATTGCAATGATGCAATTATTTTGTTTATCACCGCCCGCCGCACTCGTGATATTAAGTGTCTGTGACAAAATCAAAAATGTACTCTAACCGCGAGTGTTACGAGATGGTAAGATGCTACATTTTAAGTGGCGAAAGTTTACGCGGAGCCCAGAGACTGTACGAGCAAGAAAGCCTTCCTCGCTGCGTAACAGCGGATTCACGACTGCAGCTGTACCAAGTCGCGAAACAATTTTGTCCATCAATCAACGACTATTGGACTATGGACAGTTCGCAACACCTGCACACGCTCTAGGAGGAGGAAGGCCGAGTTTACCGGTTGAACTCCAAGATGACATCTTGGAGTTCTTTGAAAGAGACCCACGAGCGAGTACACGAGATGCCGCCCGCCGCTTTAACCTGAGTCGATTTGCGCTGTGGAAGTTATTAAACACTGTGAACTTACACCCATATCATTTCCAAAAGGTCCAGGCTTTAAACGAAGCAGACGCCGCGCCCCGTCGCACTTTCTGCGAGTGGCTAATCGCACACCCTGATGCAGTTATTTTGTGGACAGATGAGTGCCTTTTTACTCGTGTGGGCTTGTATAACCAACACAACGAGCATTGGTGGTCGTATCAAAACCCACACAAGATAAAAGAAAACTACCACCAAGTGCGTTTTAGTGCTAATGTGTGGGCCGGCATTGTCGGTGATGAAATACTGGGGCCTTATTACATCGAGGGGCGGCTGACCGGAATAACCTATCTGGAAATGCTAGAAAACATTATTCCGGAGTTCATGGACAACGTGCCGCTCGCACTCATTCGCCACCCGCAGATCTACTTCCAGCAGGATGGTGCACCGCTACATTACGCCGCCGCTGTTAGAAATTATTTAAACCGCGAATATGGTGATCGCTGGATAGGTCGCGGGGGTCCCGTCCCATGGCCGCCTAGGTCACCAGGTCTCACTCCATGTGATTTTTTTTTATGGGGTAAGATTAAGAGGCGAGTGTACGTAGATGAGGTCCCAAGCCTCGAAGACCTAAAATCGCGTATTCAGCGTGCCTTTGACGAAGTGAAAAGTGACAGAGTTGTGCTTAACAAACTCAAAGACAATGTGCAAAAACGTGCTAGACTCTGCTTAGAGCGAAACGGATTGCAGTTTGAACAATTTTTAAAGTACTATTAAGTGTAGACAAAATAATTATGTAAATAAGATTTAGAGGTGGGTTGTTTTGATTTTAAATTAGTTGTACATAAGTTGATTGAATTTTTTAAATACGCCTAAATGCAAAGGATGTGTTTTAGATTTAAATTTCTAGAGTGCTTATTATTCGTAATTAAAAATTTGTAATTTTTCCATTCTTTTGATGTGTATCAATTAATTTTATTCTAAACATACCTACGTCCTTTACATTTTGACGGTCCTAAGCCCGTTAAAGTATGAAGGGAAAATTCGCAACTTATGATAATGTATGATCGTGGGAATCCTGGATTAGGTAAGAGTACACGGTTGTTGTTGTTTTTAAGTTTTTGATTTTAAGAATTAATTTTTACTAGCCATTGTCTATTGTTGCCGTGTTCTTAGAAGTAGCCGTAAGATGTAAACAGGGTCATAAATAATAAGTTATTGTTAGAAATTAGTTAAAATATTAAACCCTTTTTATTGATGTTTTTAGAATAGAGCCGACGATTTATGACGTTGTTTACTGTTTAAAATTGAGATAATATTTATTTACCCAACATCACATTAAGTATCAACCACCATCTACACCGATACTACAATAATAACAAAAATTATTATTGTTATCAATGAAATACGCTTAAGCGGGAGGGCGGGGCGGCGCATGGCGTCCATATTTTGTGGTGTTTTCTAGGATAACTTTCGGAAGCTATTTCTCAACATTTTAGTAGGTACTGAGTGATTATAAAAGAAAAAATACGTGTATTTTTATTTTTAACAAGGATCAATATATCCAATTTTGGCAGGAAGGTTTAATTGCACCCTGTATACTGTTGCCGTGGACCAAAGATAACATTATGTTAGATATAAGCATAATAATTACACCTGGAGTACAACGGGATAGGTCGCGTATCTCCAATTGCAATGAATATTTATATAAAGTATTATTAATAATTTATTGATATCACCCCTTCTCCGTGGATCTGAATTAAAATAATTAGGGGAAATGAAATGTGAATGAAAATTACAATTTTCATTCACATTTTTCAATTCAATTGTACACAATTACATTAGTATTTTTGTTCGTGGTCGCCACATTTTTAAGCAGCGGGTTAAAAACGCGCAATGTTAAAGACATTAGGCGATTTTTATTCGCTGCACAATTTCTTTCAAAGAGTAGAACATTTCTCAAACATTTTTAAGTATATTTAAAAAGAAACTAGAGTTTTTTTTAATAATAAGGCTAACCTATGTTTTTTTCTAGACATGCTAAAGTTGTCTAGAAAAAGTACAAGAACATCTACATTTTACTTTTTGTATAATCGCAAAGATAGCAATCGAAGTGCGCATTTTCGCGCGAAATTATTTAAAAACGCACGCAGCGTTTGGTCGCGCTGAGACTTGCACGAGTCTAGCCAACGCTGGGCGCCAGTGTGACCAGATTCAGTATTTTAATACTTTTTCAGTATATTTCATCGATTTTGCCGAACATCAGTATATTTTCGGGTATATTGCTGGTAGTCAGTATTTTTGGGTATATTTTGGTTGAAGTTATGGCAACACCGTAGTGAGTGAACGTCTTTGCGACAATGTTTGCGGAATTCCCCGGAACGCGAATATCGGGACTTTCCCGGATTTTGTTTATTCTTATCTATGAGTTAGTACGAATTTCTTTCGATAATTCGGGGATTTCCCCAAACTAGAAGATGTTTTCGTCATCATATAAATAGAACGCGATCGATCTTCGTTGTTTTATTTATTTAGTTGCATTCATCCGGACAGCATGTCTAGTTTTCAGCAAAGTTATTTAGCTAAGTGGGAACAAATTCCGGAATTTTCTTCGTGGCTTTCACGTTATAAAGATGACGAGTTCGCCGCATTTTGCAAAGCATGCAATTCGAAACTGCAAAGTAGATTAGCATCTATAAAACAGCATGCAAATACTGAAAAGCATAAATCGAACTTGATGAAATATAAAGGACAGTCAAAGGTAAGCATAACTCGCTTTACAAACCTATTTCAAGGAATTCGAATATATTTTAAGTTAATAATCCTAGTTTTGTTTCTAAAAACCAGTAGGTAACAGCTGTGAAATGCGGCGCTGTTATAAAAAAACTAAGCAACCAAATATTTTTAAAATTTCAGGTTGATACATTTTTCAAAAAGGCCCCACTGAAAGACGAAGTCAAGAAAGCTGAACTGCGTTTATGCAGTTTTCTGTCGGAACACAACATCCCATTTCGAGCTATGGACCATCTTAGTGATGTTCTAGTGAAGTGTTTTACTGATTCCGATATTGCGAAAGAATTTTCCTGCAAGAGATCCAAAGCAGCCGCTATAACTTATAATGTTTTAGGACCCAATTTCGAAAAAGATATGATTGAGGACATACTTGGTACTGCATCTCTTTCAGGTAAACCAGTATATTCAATTATAATCGATGAGAGTACAGATGTTGCAACAGTCAAAGTATTGGCTATAGTAATTAAATACTTCTCTGAAACTAAATGTACTGTACAAACCAAATTCCTTGATTTAGTTGATTTAAGTGGTGAGACCGCAGGTCAATTATTTAATTCGTTGTCATCAAAATTATCCGAATTAGGTTTAGACATAAAAGACGTAATAGGATTCGCTGCTGATACTACGAATGTGATGTTTGGTCAACATTCTGGCATTGTTGCAAAAATTAAAGAAGTAAACCCAAAGTGCTTTTTCATGAAATGTGTTTGTCACTCTGCAGCATTAAGTGTTAGCCACGCCTGTAAAATACTGCCTAGAAATTTAGAACAAATAGTAAAAGAAGTATATGGATATTTTTCTCAAAGCAGCAAGCGTCAAAGAGAATTTGCTGAGTTCCAAAATTTCACAGACACTGAAAATCATAGAATTTTGCGTCATTACGACATAAGGTGGCTTTCACTTCATGCCTGTATTAGTAGAATAATTGAGCAGTGGAGGGCATTGCAATTGTTCTTTCAAGACCAATATTTGAGTGATCGCAATATGTCATCAGAATTTTTATTTAATTCTTTTACCACTGATATAAACAAATTGTATTTTTACTTTTTGGACTACATTTTGCCGATTGTAAACAAATTTAACATAATTTTTCAAGGCGACTATCCGTGCATTGATAGACTGTATGATGATGCATCTAGTATGTACTTGTCGATTTTGGGTTGCTTCATGAAAGCTAATTACATCAAACGTACGGACAATGTATTTACGTTAGACCCAAAGTCTAATGTAAATTATTTGCCACTGAAAGATATGTACTTAGGTATTCAAGTAGGCCAAGAATTAATCAAACACAGAGAAAATCTAAACATGAAAGAACAGATTGCTGAGTTTTTCAGAAGGTGCCAATCATTTTTAATTGAGTTGAGCACGCAATTGAAATTACGTTTGCCTTTTGAAAATCCAGTTTTTCGAGAACTGAAATTTCTTAACCCACACACTGCCGTGCATAAAGAATTTCGCAGTTTACGAAATGTAATAGAAGCTTTTCCAATTTTCCCATGCGAAGTACAGCCAGAACAAATGCAGTTAATTGACGAAGAATATAGAACCCTAAAGTTTGATCGCGAAGTAAGTGATTTGTTACAATCTTCCAGCACTGGCTCACCCATCTCGTGTGAACAATTTTGGGTGGAAGTTGGAAAAATTTCTAACAGTGATGGCATGTTAAAATACAAAAATATAACTAGTTTTAGTAAATCTCTTCTATGTATACCGGTGTCGAATGCTGCATGCGAGCGCATATTTTCAAAGATAAATTCAATAAAAACGGACCAAAGAAACAGATTTATAAACAAAAATGTGTCAGCTATTTTAAAAACAAAGCAAGGTATTAAAGATGAAGGAGGTTGTGTAAATTTTAATCCTTCGAAAAGGATGTTAAAATATAATTCTAACATTTATTGTGAGCATGAATAAATAAAACGTTTTAAGAAAATCAGTATTTTTATTGGTATATCTGTCCTATGTTAGTCGGTATATTTCAGTATTTTTTTGAGGTGCCTCGGTATTTTCTTAAAATTAAATCTGGTCACACTGCTGGGCGCCGGCCGGCAGTTTCATTCATGGCGCGGGCGGCGCGCGGCGCGGCGCGGCGTGCTGCGAGGCACGGGCGGAAGGACCGCTGATTCCAGTTGCCACGCGTCTAGCCGCGCTTTCGAGGAAATTTAAAAAGTTCCCAAAATTTTATAACTTCCGTAATACTGCATAGATTTACGTGAAATAAAGACTAATATAACGTACATTATCTGAACTTTAATGTCAAGAAGGTTTAAGTATAATATTCGCATGTTTGTTGTGTTGTCTGGGTTACTACACCCAGTTTGTACATTATTAGGTTATATATTCCTGTCCTGCGTCGTGGTCGCGAATGCTAAGCGTCAATTCATACTAGCGCAGAGTCTAAAGTAGAAATCCTGAAATTTAATATAGGAAATTCCAAAATTGTATTTAATTTACTATACACTGGCGGACACATAAACTGCATCATAGTGCAAGAACACATTCAATCAAATTTTATTACAAAATATGTAAACTTTTTACATTTATTGGTATTGGAAAATAAAGGCTGGTTTATAAACACAAAAACAAAATCAAATTTAAATATGGTACTGTCACAAAAGAAAGAAAATATTCTATAGAAGAAATCTTGTCAATTTACTAAAGATTAACTCGTTACGTTAATGTTGTGATTGATGGTTATTTTTTTTTGTTTTGTTACATGTTGAATTATCGTTACTAATTGTTTAATTGCTAGTCTGTTTTCATTTTAAACACGTTTTTCTCTTAAGAATATGGACGTATCGTCCGAAAAAGCCGCACAAACCAACGAATAGTTGCTGCAGATTTCAATGTAAACCAGTCTACGGTTCCCCGAGTTTACAGAAGGTTTATGGAGACAGGTTCATTCAAAAGAAGACGCGGGACCGGCAGAACTCGGGTGACACCGTCTCGTGACGACAGGTTTATTGTAACAACTTCCTTGCGAAATCGGTTTTTAACGTCTATGAGCATTAAAAATGAGCTCCACCAGGTACGTGACGTAGCAGTTAGTGCACGAATCATAAGAAGAAGGCTAAAAGAGCGTGATATCATACCTTTCAGACCCGCAAATGGACTAAAATTGTCTGCTCACAAGCAAGCACAAAGCTCACAGGCAAGCTCGACTAAGATTTGCTCGTGGACACTTAAATTGGACTGAAGAGCAATGGGCTTCCGTATTATTCACTGATGAGTGTAGGACTTGTTTGTACGGTGCTGATGGTCGCAGACTAGTCTACCGTAGACGAGGAGAGCGATATGCTCAAAATTGCATTTAAGGAGAGGGTTCCATTTGGAGGCGGGTCTTGTATGGTTTGAGGCAGCATATCGATGGATGCTCGAACTGAACATGTGTTTATTAACGCAGACACACATGGCCGTGGTAACCGTGGTTTAACATCACATCGCTATATAACGGAAATATTGAACCCTCATGTGGTACCTTTTAGCAGATTTATAGGTGAAAACTTCATTCTGATGCGGGATAATGCTCGTCCACACGCAGCGAGACAAGTTGAGCAATACTTGACTCAGGTTGAGATTCGTTCCATGGATTGGCCAGCACGTAGCCCGGACATCAATCCGATAGAAAACGTGTGGGGCAACCTCAACAGAGCTGTATATATTTAATTAAGAGGAAGTAATACACCTTATAAAAAACAAAAAAAAACTTTTTCTTTTCTTAGTATTGTAAAATTTTCATAATAAAGACGTTTTTGTTCTATTCACTGTTTCATTCCAAAAAGCTGCAAATGGAGTAATTTGATTCTTTTAGTGAGAAAAGTTGACCTATACACACATGAATTGATTTTTTTATCAGATTAAGAACCAGTCTTAGCATTATGATTGAAATAAATCAAAATAGTTTTCACTTTCACTAATTATATTTCATTGAAAGTTATCTTGCACTATGATGCAGTTAATGTGTCCCCCAGTGTACTTATTACATTTTCAGATTGACGCGTTTTAGGGTACCGTAGTTCACATCTCGCAACCTCTCTCTACAAAAAGAACGAAAAAAAGTAAACATGTAAAAAAGTAAAAAGTAAATATACGCCATTATACCATTAGCGCGCGAGTCCGCTCGCACTTGGCCGGTTTTATTTTAGTTTCATAATAATTTTTCGTCCAAATTGTCTTTACATAAGCTGTAAATCATGTGCTTGAAGAATTCGTAATTGCTAATACCATCAAATTATGTTCCATACCTGTAGCTTGGGGTTCCTCTGTGTCAGAGCAGTCGGTGTCAAATTCATGTTTTACCTCAACATTCATTTCCTCTTGCTTAATATGTACATCTTCTTCGTTCGAATCTATGAAGAGATTTAGGTTATGTATAAAACAGATAGTAAACTGACATTTTGTGACAATGGCGGTTCCGTTAATACCAGTCCAGCTATGCAGGTATTATTTTATAGTGCTCAAGTGTGTGCGCAATACACCAGAGCAGTATCATTCTTTACTCTTATAATTCAGTGGGACAGATAACCATATGGGGATCGAACCCACAACCTTCACAGTCGAGAGCGCAGCTCTAAACTACTGGGCCACGGTGGCATTATTACAATAAAAGATGTGTGAACATTAAAAAATACATTTGTACCTCTTCTCTCAATTATTCCATTACCTTTCTGTTCTGCTGGCAGACCAATTGATATATCCTTACATCTGTGAGTAGTTAGTCGCATCAACGGTTCACATTTATTCTGAAACAGAAAACATAAATTCAGAGTATAACTGCTCTCTCAATGCCTTTAAGGTTTTCTGTTTTAGTAGATTATCTTAATAATCTGTTGTAAGTCGTGAAAACATTACTTGAATAAATCTAAGCCACTTATACCTCGTACAACTGTGCTTCTACTGTTAGTAGCTCAACTGGAGAAGAACCGCAGCCTCTCACAAAACCTGGGTGAAATAATGCCTGCATTGTGTTCCACAAAGTTAGTAGTGGACGCCTAAGAAGGTTTTGGAATTTCAAAGTTCGGGAACACACTCATATCTTCTCTTCCTGGCTGGTTGTAAGTGCCTGTCAGCGATCCCCTACTATAAGGGGATCCATCATATTTTTTCCTAGTCTAATCCATAAAATAATTCTCATACCTGGATGTTATTTTCTCTTATATCCTTGTGCAGGTTCAGAATTTGTTGGACTAAAAGATAGCATTGAAGAAGCCTGGCCCGGCATATATAACATAAGTAGTAAGCTTTATATTCTATCTGAAAATATACCAATTACAAAAATAATTTATTTATAAATACAAATAATATAAATACAAATCATTTATTCCAAAATAAATACAATGACACATTAAAATTGTGTCGAATTTAATGTTTTTTTTTAAGTATTGAAGTACATAAGATGAAGTACATAAATACAAAAAATCGATAAACACAAAATACACTCAGGCAATTCTAACTTTAAATTTTCACAATCAAATTTTTTGACGTAATATGTAGAATGATCTCAAGTCAAAACCTCGCAAAATGTGAAATATCCGGCTATCACTTAACAAAATGGGATGTAATTGTATTAGTTTATCAAAAACAATAGTATTATTCTGAACTAACCTTCACACCCGAAATTAGTTCGTAAATCGATTGTAAATTAGTTTCTTTTAGGTTGAATATTTTAATATCGACAGCGAAACATAAAGTACAGGTACCTTTATTCATATTGTTTAATATTATTTTGAAATTATTACAATTTGCTAAAAATAATAAAACTCGTACAATAACAAACAAAAATTGCAATTTCTGACAACTGACATATGACAACTGATGTCAGATAAGACATATTACTTAACACTTTTTTTTAATATATGGCGGAAGGTACTAAACCATTGTTAATTCTTGTGAACAATTCTATAAATCTTTCAACACCGTTTTTCTAAATCGTCAAGTCCAAAGTGTAGTCAAAGTCCAAATAATAAATCGTCAATGCAGTCAATAAGTCAACTCAGACGATTCAGTTACATTACATTGTCAGACGCTTTACTGAAAATTCTTACGGAGTAGGGAGTTTTCAGAGGGACAACAACGTCGCACATTGACATCCCGGCAAAATTCCCCATATTTTTTTAGTTTTGACTTTTATGAGACTAGAAAAAAAAATTTAGTGGTAAGGGCCCGAACATCAATACACGAATAATATAATACATCTCACACGAGCATATATTTATTATATTAAAAAGAGGCTCACGAGCAAAGAGAATGTAACTTTAACACGTAATAGTCACGAGCGCTTTTTCTCTTCGCATTAAAAGCAACGCCGGGCATATTTTTATATGCCTTGTCTATGGCTTAGGTAAATGTGAAATTATGGAAATGGTTTCTTCTAAATTAGCTGCAATAGCGTTTATAGCGTCTTGTGTTGTGAGAAGACGAAAAAGGCAACATAAGAATTGTGTTCTGAAGGAACAGATGACATAAAGGTAGATAGTCACTGTATAAAGATTATACACTGTATGAACATAATAATAAAATTTAAATTCGAAACTTTATCAGGATCATTATGTAGACACCTTCACTTAATATGCTCAAAAGATCAAAATAAATTGACAAAAACCCTTGTACGAGCGCTTACTAGTAATTAATATTTTTAAGAACGTTTTCACATTACAGCGTTATCACATTATCTACGCGATCGCGCCAATATCTCATGTACCATGTGTCCATGTACAATTTATGCGATAATAACAATGACTAGCTCTCATGCTCTTATACTCGTAGGTATCGCCATGATCGCGTAAATGGTAATGTGAGTTATGGCGGAGATGTAGAAGAGTGTGACGTTGTGTTTTTGTATTTCTTTTATAAATTTGTGTTATTTCGGTTCATAATATGTAATATTAGTAGAATATTAACCATAAAATATTCATTAACGTGCACAAGTTTGGGCAAATAGTACAACTTCAAAAAGCGTGCTATTTTGTGTTTTCTCCAAAACACCCTCGGAAGTTCAAGACCTGGAAGCGTCTACCCTTTTACTGAATCTACTGATTTGACTCATTAACTGCACTGATGATGTATTTGGACTTTGACAAGACTTTGGACTTAACGAAAATGAAAATTCTTTGTCCCGCCTTTTTGACGTGTAAAAACAATTTTCATTTTTGACAACTTGACACTGGCAATAGTTTTAAGCCGTATTGCCATAATAAAAAAAATTGTCAACTGTCATACTAGTAATATTATCATCTATGGTCATACCAGCAATCGATGTTTTTCTGATTAGACAAAAAAAAACTTTCTAATAAAATTATTAAATTATTCACTTATAGACACATAATAGTAATATAAATTGTAATAAATATAAATTGAGTAATAACATTCAAAATGGAGCATTTTTTTATATTGATAGTTTTTCACATGATAATAATAATTATGCACAATATGTCGCTACGTCCCTCCATTATACTGTAGGCGCATGCGCAGAACAGTCGTAGTGTGATGGCTGTTTATTGAATTAAAAATAATTAATAATTAAGGATTTAATTGTTTTTATGATCGAACAATCATCAATAGTGGTCGAACAAACGATAATTAATAAAAATTAATTAATTTGAGCGACAAAAATAAAGATCTCTAGTGAGGGGGGGATTATAAATAAACAAAGAACGAACAAATAATTTTTACATTCGAACAATAACGAACAAACGACGAACAAATAATTAAAATTTCTTAGGTTTACGCGAATATTGTTCATTGTTTTAAACACTTACGGATTGTGTCGCGGTGCACTTTTCTTTTTCCCGACGTTTAGGCTACTTTCCAGCAGCCGTGGTCACGGGAGGTCCTCCCGTGACCAAGGCTGCTGGAAAGTAGCCTTTTTTTACCTCCTAAACAATGCCGGAAAGTTTTTAGTTAAGTAAAAAAAATAAAGCTCCGTCCCTGCAGACTCAATTTGATATCCTTAAACTAAGATTGCACCAAAGAAAGGCCATGTTTCTATACAAAATGCAGTCTACACATACATACTGGAATATAGAAAAAAAAAATAGTGCGAATTAATAATATATTTTGGACATTTTATGGCAATGCACAGTGGTCAATTTGACCGACGTATAAGTTCGTATACATCGTCGTATAAGTTCTAATACCACGTAAGTAATTTTTTTTAAGCGGTTTTGACTTTTTGATGCCACTCACTAGGGGATCGGAAGACGCGCTGTTTCAGCCGATCAGAAACAAGTGAAAAGTAACTCCATATTAATCACCAATCGGTCGAAATCTCCCGGAAACAGTACGTAAATCAACAGGGATATTACCTAACTTCGTTGGAATTCATGTAAATGATTGTATAAATTCTCCCAGTCAATTGATGTCGGGGCATTACGTAACTATGTACTTACCTATGAAACTATGTTGTTGAAATTTACGTTTTGTTGTGTGTATTAGCACCATGTAATCTATTTAAATTTTATGCTATTAATAAATTATAAAAACTAATAAGGACCTTAAAAAAGAGCATTTCAAATAAATTGTGTACTTTAAAACACCGCCGATGTTTTAATTTCATATTTAAAACAATTTATATAATTTTCGAAAAAGACCACCATGTGTATTATCAAAACGAAATATTGTCACTTTACTTCAAAATTATAAACCATGCCAAACAATAACTTATCCTAATATATGTTAAACATTTTCGCATTTAAAAATAACTTTAATAAATTTAGATTTTTATAGTAAGTAAGTTTTGATTCTTTTCGATGTTCGGACCTATGAAATTCCACGATTGAATTGTTTTGTAAGCTCACAGGCCACAATATTTATTAAGACTGAAAAGAACGAATAATTCAAGAGACAAGAATATTTGTGACCGACGTGGCTCACAGAGGTACCTTTCTATGAAGCACAGATTATTAATTACCTAGTAAAATGAAGTCTACATAGGATAACCGCCTCCTTTTTTGGAAATCAATTAAAAATGTCGAAGCCACAAGGCACAATCTGTTTCGTTTGCTAGTTCTCATTTCATGGCTTATGTCAAAATGCACTACGTTACACTATTTGATTGGTCTAAAGGGCGATTCATTCGTTCTCTAAAGGACAAATTAAATTATGTCTTTAAAAATTTTAATGTCAAAATGATGACCATGACCAACCAAAGTTAAAGTTCATAATAGCCCCGCTGTTTAGTTCTATAAAGAACTAAACTGACTTACGTAATTCTGTTGACCCAACTGCCACTTGCTACTGGCAATTAATAGAAATAAGGTAAGAAAAACTGTAAAAAAACATATTGTTTTGTTATTTTGTAGACCAGGGGTCCCCAAACTAAATATTTTGGACAAGTGACCCTTTTTCCAAAATGAACTGTTATCTCAGACCCCCATGGCCAAATTACATACTTTTAAGATCAACCCCCTTATTCATAATGGTCCGCTAACTTAAAACAGCTGCTACATAGTGTTATTTTTCATTCTGACTTACGTCAATAAAAGTAAGATTAAGTTAGCAGACTATTATGAATAAGGGGACATATCTTTAGTTTTTTCCTATTGATACAAAATACCTAGGTACTAAGGTACCAACTGGAAAACTTTACACTTGGTTAAGTGAGTAAAGTTGACTTCATTCTCTCATCAAAATTTAACAAAAGAAAAAACCATAAAATTTAGTAAATATCAAGTTTAATTTATAATGATTATTACTTAAAGAATCTTAAGTAGGTAGGAAATGATATTTAAAAAAGTATTAAATCGCAAAGAGATAATAAAACATTCAGTGTGCTGGATGAACCTGGTGACTATCTACCAATCAGCTAGATTGGTAGATAGTCACAGAACATCCGGTTCAATATTGGTGAGTTGCAGCCTTAAATCTCCACGTTCGTTGATTTTCAAACGGTTATTTGTTTCGTCGAAATGTTTGTTACCACACTGAAGCTTTTTTCAACTAGGTATGATGATGGAAAAGCGATAAGGTATTTTTCAGCAATGTTCTACAATGTAGGATACTGTGTTTCAATGTTGCGTTGCAACCAGAACTTCTGATAGCCTTGGTTGAACTTGTTGAGCAAAGTACCGAGAGTTCAAAGAATTGCTTCGAATCTTGTTGATAGCATTTATTACATATTGTAAAGACTTATGCAATCTAGGACTCAGCTTTTTTGCTACTAAATGCTGCCTGTGAATCACGCAGTGAATAACCAGTACATCTGGCAGTTGTCGCTTTAAGTGAGCTATAAAACCACGATGACGACCAACCATAGACGGTGCACCATCAGTCGCAACAGAAACAATGTTCTTCCATGGAATAGCTTTGTCAGTAAAAAAATGTTCCACGGTCTGAAAAATCGATTCTCCTCTGGTATTAGTCTCTAAATATGTAGCAAAAAGCAGTTCTTGACACATATTTTCATCTTTGATATATCGAACATATCCTAACAACAAAGCTTAATTTCCGGGTAATGTACTCGTCCAACTGGAGAAAGAATCTGTTGGTCTGTAAGAACTTGCATAAAATGTTTTCCACATCGCGTCCCATCTCGTATATGCGTCTCTTAACGGTGTTATTGCTCAAAGGTATTCTCTTTAATATATCATATGCGGGCTTGTGCAACACATTGTTAAGGACCTCCGCAATGGCTGGTAAGATAAGCTGCTCTCCAATTGTGTGTGGTTTCCCCGACTTCGCTATTAGTAAGGATATATTATAGGACGCTCGTAAACCATCATCGTCTTTAATAGATGATGACGCAAACATCGATCTTATGGATGGCCTTTTGTCTAGTTTTTCTTTAAGTGCTTGAAAATGACAAGGGCTTACTTTTTTGCCAGCATGTACTCTTGATAAGTGGTCATCCATTTTTGAAGGCTTCATGGCATCGTTACTGAATAACTGATTAAAGTTGTCCAAACTGTATTGTCTGCATTTATTTTTCGTGTCCACCATCATAGAACTCTCAGTAATCCTGCAAATAAAAAAATAAGAAACTACCTAAATAAAAAACAATAATAAACTATTAAATTTGCCCACTATCTTATTTTTATCACACCCAGGTAACGGATGTTTGTTAGGTATTACTGACTTACTCATTGATAAACTTGGATACCTTTATTAGGTAAGTAATTGTAGTAGGTAATTAGGTATAGAAAATTTGTATTAGGTAAGTAGGTACCTATCAGCATAAGAACGAAAACCAAAGCAAACTGAACACTTCAAAGTTTAGGTACCTAACTGCTTAACAACTTAAGTGTAAGTAATTTTTACATATACTTTTATACCTACCTATTTAAAATATGTTGTGTTTACCATAGGGCAAAAAAAAATTACAATCAAATACTAAAACAAATTAAACTAGTAAACTTTTACAATTGAAACAACTGAGGCAACTGCAAACTGTTGCAAACAATCTACAGATAGCTCAACTGATCACTATCACACAGTGGGGCAATGCTGATGCGCTGTGCCGGATAAAAAATGGTTGGTACTTACACTGTAAATTTTTCATAGACTGCAGATATTGTATGGTTACGCTATTATCTCGCGTATGGAGCTCAGCATTTTGTAAATTCTTTTTCAGTCACTTTACTTCACTTAATTTAGCTATGTAATAACTTTGTAATCTCTTGAAATAAATGAGTACTTATATGAGTTATTATCGTTCAAGCTCCAACAAATTTCAAAACGCAAATGAACTTTCAACCTTAGTGCAAGCTCATTAAATAGTAAAATATCAGGAACACGTTTGGACTTGTTGATTGTTCGTGTTAAATTGCGTAAGCGTCAAATAGAGAGCAAGTCAAAACGCGCCTGAAAGACGTACGCTCGAACTCATTATCTTGCACAAACTTGTCCACACTGACTTGCCGAGTTTTTCATCTTGTACGAACTTGAGACTTTACATTACTACAACAATGCTATTTCCTACAAAAATATTAATTATTCTTAGTACACTTAACACAGCATAAACAATACAGTACCTACCTATCTTGAAAGTTTTAAATAAGAACTTGTGTTAATTTAATAGGGGTCGATTTCTAGACCTCGTCGACCCCCAAAATCAGTTTTCGTTTATGTCGACCCCTAGTAAACCGATACTGACCCCAAGGGGTTGATATCGGCCACTTTGGGAATCCCTGTTGTAGACATTCTTACTCTTTAAATTTGACATTTTTTATAATGAAACAAATGTATTTTGGTTAATTATGATAGTGTTGTTGATTCTATCACACGTTGGGAGTTACGTAGTGTTGTGGAGACGGTGTAGTACCTAACTAGGGCATCGAAAACTGGACATATTTTAAAACCCATTGGTTTTCGGCCTTAGTTTGACTCCAAAGCTGGATAACCCGAGTTTCTTAGATATTTCGGTTCTTTGGTTAATATATAAGAATTGTTTAAATAAAGTCTAAAATTATAGAATAGGGTAAAAAATAAAACAGGGAATTTATGATCAAAGCTATAATTTTTATCCTTTAAGCAATCGGTCTTATAATAATCAAATCAATTTGTTTTTAATAATAATCAAAGGCAATCAAGAATATATCTTATATTCTTAGATAATCACACGCATTAGTACCATAGTAGTATATTTAGTACCATAGACCACATACATATGCTGCGCCAGCTTATAGAGAAAACCGAGGAGTACCACTAGCTTGGCGTTCGTTTACGATGGCCTGGCCCGTCACAACCTCTTCAGAGATGCCGCATCGACTACCGTTACATCAAAGTGTTGATACAACAAAGCCACTATGTCAGTCCGACTTCCGAGTACACGAGCATAAAAATAAGGCGATTCCATTGCACCGAGGGGTGGTGTGAGACAAGGAGACGTCATCACTCTGAAACTGTTTTCGGTTCCGTTGGAGGATGCCTTTAAACTCCTTGACTGGCGAGGACTTGACATCACTATAAATAGCGACTCACCTTCAATTAACCGATGAGATCGTGAGATGAGACGAACTCTGGAAGACCTTAACACCATGTTTATGACCTTTGTAGGGTTTCGCTACTTCTACGTTCAAAGTTACAGTCCGGTTAGGTAGGCTAGTATAGCTCCAAAACCGGATTTTTCTGTTGCGGTTAAAACTGGTTTCGATTTCCTAATTAGTATGGAGCTCAGTAAATAATAAGTTTGATTATGTATTATAAAAAGTGTAATTAAACTTTAAGTATTTACTGTTAAGGATAAATATTGACGAGGAAATTAAATGAAAGAAGAAGAGTGCTATTTAACAAATAAATAAACAATTAAAAATTTTGTATTTTTCAATTTTGCGTAAAAAAAGACGTAAGTCAGCCCGAACGGATTTAAAATAGGAAAACACAATGTATGTGACAAAAATTGTTTAAATTACCAATTTTTATAAAAAACTAATGATTTTTTAAAATTAAATATATTACGAGGTGTATACAAAATAGTACTGTAATAGTATACGTTCAAATTATTCGGTTTTTTCACTCGCCTCAAAGTGACTATCTTTGATATACGTAGTGTTAGAACTTAAGCGACGATATTATTACAAGTGGCCAACCTATAATGTATATACCAAAATACAAGAATAAAAAAAACTTATAAAATGGCCCCTGTTTTTTTTTAAATACAGAATTGGTGTTTTTGTTGGTTTTCTTGTTTAATTTAAATAATAAAGTCGAGAAAAGAAATCACCATGAGCTTTAGTTGCATTTTTGGCTTCAGCCACCCCACCAACAAAAAAGCAAAAAGTAAGTAAATTTATTAAATGTTGAAAATGTATTGAACATAACCTAAAAATAGTAAGTCGACGAAAAATGGTTAGATTTTATTTTGTATAAGTATATTATGTCAAATTAAAGTAGTAAAAAACACAACAGTAGCAAAGCATTGCTCGTTTACTATTTTAATACAATCCAAAAAATATGGCATGAGGTGTATAATATGACATGAGTATAAGACAGGTTTGAAGTTTTTCATTATTTGCAATCGGTAATTAAAATACAATATAGATTTTATCTTTACAGTTCAGTCAATTTACTATTCGATCCTATTTTAATATTTATATTTTCTTTTAGGGTCAGGTTGTACATCGTTTCCCTAATCGACTTCGATGAAGAAAATTTTTGACTATTCCAAGTACAAGGTATGTGATCGATATTTAGAAGAAAATGACAGGTACACACAGAAAATGACACATGGAATAGGCGTATTAATAGGCTTGCAATTCCAAAATTGCACTTTCCTGGTCAGATTGGTAAGGCTTTATAATTTATCTAGGAGTCCAGAGACTGCAGCTATAATTTATATCATTACATCCTGGGATGTATGGCTTTACATAGTAATTTAAAGTATCACACGCAAAAAATAATGTAATGCATCTTTGCCTTCATACTGACTTACTACAACAATAATAATCTGTGGAAGCTGTGGATCCACGCCATGTCAATCTGGCCCTGTACCAAGTAACCGAAGAACTTGTATCACAGGTACCAGACAACGGAAATATTATATTTAATGCTTTTTATACAATACAAATATTTAAGATTTTTTTTATACTAAACATATATTTAATAATTCAGTGGGATTCAAACCCACGATCTCCGGCTAAAGCGTTGATGCTATAACCACTGAGCCACAGAGGTCGTCAACTGAATGTACTCTGTTTATCGCAGAAGAGATGTATTATAGTGAATATTATAATAATGCTGATACAAACAGTAGAAATATAAATTTATAATAATTTAAGTAATATATAAATAATTTAAGATACACAAGATATTTGTCATAGTTATTGTAAGTGACATATTAGTATTGAGTGGATAATACAAAGATTATACATTTTAAAACCAAATATTTTTCTATCAGGTACTTGGGGTAGGCATGATGTATCTATTACCATAAAGTGGAGAAGTTTATTATGCTTCTGGTAAATATCTTTACTACTAGGAACCCTTCTAATTTTACTCTGCCGATAAAATTTGTATATGACGTATGAATTTAATTTTTGAAATCATAACATAATAATTTTATTTTAGTGGTGGCTTGTAAAGTGGGGATGTTTTTCCATTCTACCCCATTATGTGGGGTATTGTCGAATAGGCTTAGATATAAATTTAAGGCGAGGTTTATTAGATGTGATGATTTTTATTAAAGATTCATTTTTTATCTCACTAGCATAAGAGGTACAAGTTTGTAACTTTCATGCTTATATATCATGCTTAAAACTCTTGAGGAGGAGGCTAAAATAGGCCATAACATTTGAAGAATTTTAAAAGCATATTCTATGTTCACAGTTATGAAACAATATTTATGAAGGTCCATATGTGCTTTAAATTTCTATCTACATATGTACAATCCAGAATGAAATTATTCTCTAGTGATTAGATTTTTTTTAATAATTAATTTTTTCAGACTATATTAGAGAAACACCTCTATTTTACATTCACCTAGACCAGTGTGTATTGTATAATCTTTTGATGGGACTGACGAATTGCTACGACATGTATTGTATGCCCTTAGGCTGGGGCTATATGATCCGGAATATGGAAGACCAGTACAATTTAGGGTTTTGGAAATAGAACTCTGGACCAATACAACAAGAGTTAAAAGGTAGTCTAATTGTAATTTCCATACAATCTCCGTATCGACTAAAGGTTTTGATTACTGAGATACCGCAAAATATACTTATATATAGATGGTGCATTTGAGATTATATTTTGTTCCAGGTATTCATATTTTTCCTATCAATCCTTGTGACGTTACAACAAGCGTTGAGCTCGGGATACATCGACTCGGTGATCACGACCATCGAGAAGCGTTTCAAGATTCCCTCCATCCTGTCGGGGCTCATGGCCAGCAGCTACGAGTTAGGCAACATCATCTTCGTCTTTTACCTCGGCAGTTGGAGGCATATTCCCGTATGGTTCGCAGTCGGTAAGAAAAAATGAATGCTTTTAAAACAAACATTCCTTTTATTGATTTTTACAAAAATTTTTGGGTTCCGTACCCAAATGTTAAAAACGGAACCCTATTACCGCTACTTTGCTGTCTGTCCGTCTGTCGCCAGGCTGTATCTCCTTAACCGCGATAGCTAGACAGATGTATTTCTGTTGCCGCTATAGCACAGAATAGATAATAGTACAAGGTACAGAAGTCTCTCTGTTTTGATCTTCACAAATGCCGCCTTTTTATGTGCCTATATAATTATTATTAACAAACGGACCGCACGCGAGCAGCCGAAATTGAGCTCTCTGGCGCCGCGCGAAGGTCGACATTATTCCACACCTTGTCAGATATTCCGAAAATAGGGTTGTCACTTATCAATAGTTTTTATTAAATATCTTAGATTATACTATCAGATTTATACTAGACGACGATATAATATATAATAATTATATAATACATATTATATAGATACCATACAACATACCGACCGAACATAAATACCACGCAATGTATACAAGCGGAAACTGTTATACCTATGTACCTATTAGGTAAATGAATACCGAACATATAAATCAGTTTACACAGACACGACACGTGATTCTCTTTTGATGTAGGTATGGATTATATGTATGTATATGCAGCTACCTACCACATATAAATAAGCATATAATATAAAACTTTTGTGTGTATATTTAATAATTATTGTTATAGATTTAGGTACCATGACAGTAGATATAAATGAGTAATGATTATCGTACCATTCGCTATCTACCTATAAGTAAATATACCTATATATACCTATAAGTAAATCGTAACTGGTCGCTGTCTGATGAAGATTAAGAAATTATATAAAAGCTTTATGAACGACATAGAACCCAAAACAATGATTTTTAGAATTTTTGTCTCTCTGTTTATCTGTTTGTCTGCATGTTTGTATGCGCTAATCTCAGAATCTGTTGAACGGATTTTGATGTAATTTGGTATGATAGTAGTTTAGACTCTGGTCTCTGGATTAACACATAGCCTACTTTTATTGCGGAAAAATGTACGGTTTTCGCGATATTTGTTTTTGTGCGTTTTCACTAATGGTTTCAACTTAACCGACTTTCAGAAAAGGAGGCGGTTGTACATCCGGCTGATAATATATATATATATATATATATATATATATATATATATATATATATATATATATACCTGTGGACTGTGGACCGATTTGCTGTTTTACAGCAAATCGGTCCACAGGCTAATAATAAATAAATGGGCACTTCATATAGATTCATCGTGGTGCAACCTTTCTTCGTGGAATCGAAAGTCTACACCTGCTGTGCTAATCCTAACAGTATTGTTTAATTATTTATTATTGCAATTTATATTAGTGTAATTTAATATTAGTACTTATTAGTTGTAATTGGCCTTTTAAAGTTACCTAGTGAAGATTAGCTGTTGCCTGCAATTCGTTTGGGTATAACAATCGGAGCCCTAATTTTTGAAACTATTATCAAAATAAATAATAATCTTTTAAATACATAATCTTTTCCTAACGTTTAATTTTTAATTTTACAGTGTTAAAGAAGAAATATCCCTTTTTACTTGTGAGTTGTGACTGAACAGTCATTATAAAATTGAAAATAAAATAAAACGGTAAGCAGCATATTTAATTTTTATCAAGTGCAGTAACTATCACCTAGGACGGGGCTTCCCAAACTGTGCGTCGCGTCAACGTCCCAGGGCGTCCCTGGGACGTTGCAGGCTAATCCAGGGGCGTCGTGAGGCGATTTAGAGATAAGAGTCACAGTAGCATTTCTCTCTCAATCGATTAAAAGCAAATGACCATTAACTTGTACCAATGAATATATCTCATGCCCTATTATAAGGCCACGAAGTTATCGGGACTGCTCTGCATACACCTGTATACTAAATGGCTATGGCTACTAAAACTACTTAATAGGTAATACCTATATTAGTTTAGGCTGGGTTTAAACAGTTAAGATAAGTTTGAGAAGCCCTGAAAAGGGTCAAGATTTATGTATTATTTTTCTTTTTAGCACCATGCAATTTTTTAAATTATATCATCATAAAACCATAAAGTTACTTAATAGTTCGTACACTAAACCACTGCTTTTTATTTTTCAGTATTATGAATTCAACATGTCAATCAATCTATGAAATTCTGAGTACTAAAACAAGCATCAACAAAGCCAAAGTAAGAATTAGATCCCGAATATGGGACAAAAATAAGCATTGCTTGGGAGAATGGACGAAGACACCGTGGCCGCCCCTAGAAAGAGATATCGCGTTGCGCAAGATGCACTGCAATCAGGCTGGAGATGGCGCGGGAACGAGGTCATTGGGGGAGGCCTTGGTCCAATAATAGAAAGCATTAATATACAGAGTTCAAGTTAAGTCGATGTTGATCCTTTAAAAGGTTGGTTTTCCCAACATTTCCAATATTGTCTACAATGAAACCTATATTCAAAAATTAATATTTTTCGAGACTTTTTACTTTTAAGTTTTTCATTTTCATAAAAATTAATAACTTTTTCTCTCTTCTCTATTTTTTAAATAGTTTTTATCTAGCTAATGAGCTTTATTATTATTTTTAATGTATTAAAAATACATTAAAAATAATAATGCCGCTATTCTGAAAATATCTTTCGATTTGTAGAAAATACAAAAAAATGTTGGGAACTTTATCCCTTTGACTTAACCTGTGTATATCCCTGTATGGTACGAGCTACGTTATAAGGAATATATTGTACCCTTATTTGTTATTTATTTACGATAAGTTTTATATGATAGGTAAAAATCTAATTAGCACTGCATATGTATATTAATATTATCCGCACGTAATTTAAATACGCAGCCTATTTGCAATGTATTAATTTGATTTTTATCTTTAATATAAAACTTATCGCTTTTTTATAATATAAAAGAGATGAGGATATTATTAATAATAATTTTCTATAAGTATTTTAAATAATAATATAATCTTATAATATACTATATATCCCAATATTGATATTAGTATTCTATAAGATGTCTGAAGATTTATATGAAATGTACTGTAATATCTGATAGCGCGGGCGCGTTATATCCAAGTTGAAAATACATAGTATCTTCAGCATCTGTGATAGTTCATACAAATTGTACAGCAAACGATATTGTATTTAAACAACAATATTAAATTATCTTTGCAATATATGATGATGAGAAAACTTAAAGAAACATATTAATCTCGTTTGAGGGATCATCACCAGCTTAGCCTACATTTGAATTTTAGATAGAGAATCAAGACGGAGATCCTTCTCCTTTTATCAAACTAATGTTCTTTATATATGGTGTGATTCTTCATTTCCAAGGGGGTTCTAAAATGTATAGTTTTAAAGATAATAATAGATATTTTAAATTATTAAGTATAATGGTGATGTGGTGCTCCAAATATTGATACATAATTCGATTTAGATTTAATGATAAACATTGAATGTTTTCATAATATAGTCCTAATATTTATCTTAAGTTAAATATGGGAAATCAAAAGGAACACGTTGTATATATTAATTATTGGTGACAATTTTATATGAAATTATATCTGGCAAGATTCATTCAATATTAAATATATTATCAATTCTTTATGTAAATTCCTAGTCACATGTTACAGGAATTTGACATCGGTCACATGGTTTTAGTATGTTTATGAATTAAATATAGTTTAAGACTTGGAGTGTATTAAAAAATTATATAAAATTTAAGTTTTGTAGTAAATATTTAAATAATTACTACAAAACTTAAATCTTTATTGATCGTAATGATGTTCTCATGTTTAGCTTATGTTTTTTTATTCTCAGCAGTAAAATGCCATTTTTATTTACTGATAACACAAAAAGATTTACGGATTAATTTATTTTATTGCATATAATTTATTCAATAGTGTTAAGAATGTAAAGTTGTAAACTTAGTTCAGACCCCATTTAATCTAAACGTAAGCAAAATGTTTACATTCCACCAAATCATTGTGTGTATTTCTTTATTGCACGGAAAATAAGCGACATTTGAATAAGTACCTTTATAAGTATTAGCTTACGTTTAAATTAAATTGGATCTAAACAGAGTATAAGTAGTATAACGTGTTTAAACAATAATAATTTTCGATTACCATATGTGAAAATAAAATATTTCACCTTTTTGGTTAAATTTTGTTTCGTTTTGTTTTATTGTCGGATTTTTATGTTTCAAAGGTTTTATTTTTGTGAGAATTGTGTATTTGCTAAGGAAACTTAACAAATAAACACTGTTCTTATGAAAATCAAGGTCTTTGAAACATAAAATTCTGACATACAAATCCCTTATGTATATCGTATTGAAATCTATACCTATATATATATACACACACACACACACACACACATATATATATATATATAGCTATGTAGTGCAACTGCATCTTAACCAGGTGGCGCTAGGAGCTACATCAAACCTTCATTTTTGAACCGTCAAACAGGGGAAGTTACTTATCTACTTCAGTAGAGTTACTTATCATCTATGATTAGTACTGTTTCTGAAAAGTAATGTTCGTATGATGATAATGAAAATTGCCATAAATTAAATAATTTGCCTACAAATTACTATTAGGTACTTTTCCGAAGGTTTTCCATTATTTCTGCCATTACTGAAACTGCATTTCTTGTTCTTTATAACTTATTAAATTCTAAATAGTTCTAGTAAAAGACTATCCTGCCGCCATTAAGAAAGGAAGAAATTAAAAAACAAATTATTTGGTTACTTACTTAAGTATAGAATTTAAAAAATATAAATACTGCACAATGGAAGTTACATCAATAATTGATGACGTGTATCCGTTCCATGTTGCAGTCAAATCTGAAACGATGGTTAGTTCAGAATATAAAAATGAACAAAACATCTATCAAGTACCAGTGAAGCAAGAGCCAAAGAAACAAGGTAAGAAGAATCCTTACTTAATATTATGATTGGTAGACTGTCTATTATGCAATCCTACTAATGTTATAAATTTGAAAGTTTGTGAGGATGGATGGATGAATGTTTTTTACTCTTTCACGCAAAAACTACTAAATGGATTACAATGAAATTTTGTATGGTATTAGTTTAGGCTCTGGATTAAAATATAGGCTACTTTTTATCCCGCAAAAGTTCAGTGTTCCCATCGGTTTTATTTTATGCAGCAACTTTTTATGCAGGCGGAGCCACAGGCAAAAGCTAGTCATGCATAAACCACTGAACATATTTTAATGAAATTTGGTACAGGGGTAGATTAGAAGTTGGGGGAGGATGTAGGTTTATTTATATCCAAAACTGTGGGCACCATCTTGAAAAGAATATAATATAGTGACAACATAATGTTGTAGGTAATTGTCTATAGTTGTTAAAACCTATAGTTATTAAAATGTTCATATTGCACCATATTGGACTTCAAATTTTCTTAGTTTACATACCCATATTATGTGTAATTTTTTTTGCCATTTTTACTGGGCTATGGCATAGATAGCATTTTGTAGGAACAGCTAATTTTTTTTTCAATTCAATTCATTTCATTTATTTGTTCTAAAAGTGGTAAGTACAATAGTTGGTACAAAATTTAAAGGTTCTGACACTTTTAGCTACATATAGATAGCATGCAAACATTTATAAGATTAATTTAAATTATGAAGCTTCTAAAATACTAACATTATTATACAAATATTCTATTCCAATTATCTCAGTTTACTTTACACTACTAATTACATGTCAAGACTTTTAAGAGGTTAAGTAACAAAAACAAAAAAAAAACATAAATACAGAAAAACTCAGAAAATCATACAGTTTACATCACACATTTAGAATAATTATAGCAATCGCAAAATAATAGTTAGTAGGTACTTTTGAGGACAGTGGCCTCGTAATGTAAAACTTGAGTGAATTTAAATCGGAACAATAAACGAGTGGTTTAAAAAAGTACATAAAACTATAACAGTGAATACTCAGTGACTGTATGTATTGATTTATATGGCATCAGTGTGTAAAATCGTGTAAAAATGGTGTTTTATCAAGTGCGGGTTATTTTGCTCATATATTTTTAACTAAAGCTAATTTTAACGTAGCTTCTTTTAATTTACATAAATAAACATAGTACATAACGTGTAGTGTAAAGCTTAAGGTTATATAATAAAAGGATAATAAATTATTACGAAAATAGTGGTAAAAAATGTACAACATTTCATATAAGTTGAACTTAAGATGTATATAACTTTTTTATGGAATAAGATTTCTAGTATATAAGGATTTATGTATATGGTCATGGTAATAAAGATTTTCACACAACGCGTTTTGCTTCACCTTGCTCATGAAAAATGGGGAAAATTATGGAAAATAGCCGTATAGAGAGGTAAAAATGAGATGGAAGATCGGCCCGAAAGAGGCGTACGGGCGGGGCGGCATTGCCATGAGCCAGGTAAGCAAAACCAAAAAGTGAAAAAATGTTCTCCTCAAAATAGTGTTTTATTATCGCCCCGGCTCTGCCCAAATCGGTGTAACCTTGCTATCTTCGAGTCTAATCTGAGCCGGCGGTTGAATCCCTATGGAATAATACAGTCCCCTACAGTAGTGCGTGGTCCTTTGGCGAGCCGAATATCAAGATAGAAGAAATATTCGAGTCCATATCAAGTTGAAAATAACGAAGACGGCACTTAGAAAAAATTGGAACAGCTGTTTTGGACATAGAAAAATTTCTTAAGATTCAAGATAGAAATTTTTACTGAACATTGGACATAGAAGAATTTTATCAAGTCAGAACTTTGGAAATTTTATCAAGATTTATCAACGGGAATCAACGCCAGGGATTAGATTGGACTCAGAAGATCGGACTCGGGGATACAAGGATACACCGCTGCGAACGGAAGCAAGGATTCGCAGATTTTTTACCGAAAAACCTCTTGAAGATTCTTGAAATTGAAAAATTAAAATTGTAGATTAACATTTGAAGATTAACTTAACATTTGAAGATGGTTATGACCAGAAGTCAGAGTGGGGCCGAGGAGAACCAGCAACCACGTAGATTTCCGGATCCGCCACGATCGCCGTCCGCTGACGCTACGAGCCAGCCGCCGCCGACCGAGGGAAGAGCGGATCTGCTTCAAACTATTTTGAAACCGAGACCAGGTACCAGCAAGGCGCCTGCACCCTCGGAAGTACAAACCCTAGCCAGAAAGAAGGCTATTTCAATTAGATCGCGTCGATCGACAAATGTCGTTGCGCGTATGCATTACGAGGCGGAGGAAAAACTCTCCGCTCTTCGTAAAAAGGAACTGCAGATCGAAGCAGAACTTATAAAGAAGAAGCTCGCCGCTGACGTCGCCGCTGCAGAAGATGGTAGCAGCCCCGACGACGACGAGCCATCAGAACAGGTGGAGCAACGTGTCCACCAACCAACCAGCCTGCAGCCTCGAAGACGAAGCTCGGCTGGGTTATCCATGGAAGCATCCCCAGACGCCTCAGAAAGCAGGAAGAACAGAAGAACATCCTGCACGTGTCTACGATCGAGACCCGAGGCGAACGGCTGGAGGAAATGGTGAAGAAACACTTCGAAATAGACGCACGGGGAACAGCGTCCAAGGCAAAGCTGATCAGAAAAGCAGCGAGTCATCGACCTCTTTGGCAGAACGGCCAAACGAAGGGAAGAAGGTCGATTCGAAGTGGGGCTCCAGTGGCGCAAAGAGGGCGTCACATTACCGAGGGGGATGTCGTGCGGACTGCAGATTGCAAGAAAATGGGGAAATACGCCGCTGAAGGCACAAACAATACCAAGGATGGAGCTACAGGCTGCCCTGATCGGGGCGAGTCTGGGAAACGCCGTCGCCGCAGAACACAGGTGGAAAACGGACACGGTTTTCTACTGGATCGACGCACAAGTAGATCTGTGTTGGATACGGAACGGCAGCCGCAAATACACACCGTACGTCGCACATCGGCTAGGGGAGATCGCCGAGCTGACGTCTGTTCACCAGTGGAGATGGGTGAGCACGTAGAGCAACGTCGCCTTTAGTTATGGCAGTAGATCAAAGAAAGCAATACAAATAAAAATAAAGGGACACTTGTTCGAGTAGCAAACCCACTGCCAAAAGGAGTCTTATCTTGTGTTGTGACTTGTGGCAAAACAAACCAAGCGAACTATGACGATTTTGTTTAAATTTTAGTACTATAGTTTCACTTTATATTGTCTTTTGTCAGTTATAACATTTTTGAATTTATTTTAATTCACCATCACTTTTGTCACAATAAAAAAAACATATTATATCCTGAAGAGTTTTGTGTTTACACAATAGATTCACTTTGTAGTTATTAAGTAGTTTTTATATATGTTGATTTTAGTTACTCAAAAAGATATAGTTTGGAGAGAACAAATTATTTGAACTATTTCACAATATTCACTTGTCTACTGAAAGAGCTTAAATCCTATAACTTGTCTATTCAGTCACTTATTCACTAGATAACACTTACCCAGCATTTTCAAGAGTTTATTAACAGTTTTATTTACTTTTTAACACAAATAAGTAACATTGCGATTTTTAAGAGTCAAAAGTGTACGGAGCCGATGTTAATACGTCAAGCGCCATCTATCCTCTATTTCAATCAAAAAAATTTCAAGTAGGAAAGTTGATCCCATAGTAATATTATCTTATATTCAAGAGTATATTCAATCCTGAAAGTTTGGACACTGTCTTGAAAAACAACTTGTATTATATATTGGATAATATTGGAAAAAGGCTAAGAGGTCTATATATGAGGTATAGTTAAGGCCGTCCCCCGAGCAAACTACCTTGAGGATTTCACTACCTCACCACCCCGCCTCACCTCTACAAAGTTACGTAATTCTATTTAGCGACATCTATTGTAGACTGCTTGTATTAATATAAAATCGAAGGCGATGTGGTGCCATCTACTATTTATTTATAATACTAACAACAGACACGACTCTCATCAGAAACCGTGTAAGTCAAATAATTGTATTTTTGTAAAATTATGTAAAATAAAAAAAGAAATCATATTTCAATATTTATTACGAATACACTTTTAGGTATTTACAAGACATTTAATATTATTCACTTTACAATAATTAATAAGAAGGAGAGGCATAATAACGTATCGAAAATGGTGACTCTGCTTGCAATTCATGTCTAGTAATTCGCACAATTCGTACTAATTTGACATTCGTCAGTAGTGTCAGTTTTGACAATTCGTTTTATGAATTGATTTGAGAGGAATTGCAAAATGTGACCATTTTAGGTCCGCAGAAAGTAATCGTATGGGTCGTTCCCGTTACATACCACACATTTTTCATACCGCGGTATGAAACAGCGAAGTATTGTTTTTGAATCGCCTGATTCATACCGCGGTGCGTTGGAGTGGTATGAAACGACTATGTAATTCTTTTTTGGTGTGAGTGGATTCGAACCACGAATTTTATTAAATATGTTTAGTCTAATCATTTACTTATACAGGCGTATAGAAAAGTGGTAACAAGTAGAAATAAAAAATATTTTGTATAAAGAAATGTCATTTATTAAAAAAAACATATATTATATTATCAGATTTCTTACTATAGAATCACAGCTTGATTTAAATTACACAATATAGCATATTATAACTTTAAAATTAACATAACACTATATCTAATATATAAAATTCTCGTGTCACGGTGTGCGTGGTTGAACTCTCTGAAACGGCTAGACCGATTTTCGTGAATCTTAGTAAGCATATCGGCTAGGGTGGAGAATCGGACAACATCTACTTTTGATATTGATAAGTGCATTTGTTGAATAAATAATAGTAAGTTATTACAAATAGAGATTGACGGCGACCATAATTGTTTGTGCAACGGGTTACTTACAAATACTTAAAACTAGATAATTATATAAAATAACTGTAGAAAAATTTAAACAAATCAACTAAAATTATAATGTAAATAAAAAAATCTTAAAATGACATAATTGTAGTACGGGAGCCCTAGAACAAAGGGGGGTCAGCTCGTTAGGGTTCCGTTTTAGGGTTCTGTAATCAACAAAACTTGGTTGACTACAGAACCCAACAACGGAACCCTAACGAGCTGATTTTTTGTATATTGATAGGTTATTAGTTATATGTATTATATAAGAGTAACATTGTCCTACAAATAAAACAATCCATATTTTAGTACTGTCAAAGCAAAGTATGAAATCCTTTCTATCTCTGTTACCTACCACTTTCAAGATTTTTCGTAGATACAAATGTTGTTCGTCTTATCAAAATGAAGCTACTCACAAAAAATAAGCTTGATAGTAATAAAAAAAAATTGATCTAGGGCTCCCGTACTATTGTATAAAATCACAGTCGAAAAATTAAAACAAATCAGCTAAAATTATTTAAATGTAAATAAAAATTATTTAAAGTGCATAATTGTTGAAAATCACAGTCGCAAAATTAAAACAAAACAACTATATAATAACTCGTGATTAATGACAGCATTAATCACAAGTTAAATATCATCAAAATCTAAAAATCGTGAACATATTGTAGGCTCTATATTTGCCAAAATATCTTCGTCCGTGTATCTGTCCATCTTTTGTTCTTGTATATTATGCTGCTCGACTTGAAGTTATCCACACGTTATCCACGATATCCACGTCTAATTCTTCCATACTTGGTTCCACTACATTTTTTTCCGTTTCGTCAGTAACAGGTTTAATGTTTTCTTTGCCTTTTGCCTTTTTCTTTAGTGCTTCTTCTATCCTTTTAGGGTTTCTAATAGGCATACCTCGAGGGTGACGGGGATCTATAAGTTCTGGCAGAATACAGTCTAAATAGAATGACTTAAGTTTATTTTCCATTTTATCAAACCAGAATTGGTCGTCTCTAGTAATGAGTTCGGTTTTAAGGGGAGTATTCTCGTTGCCCCAAACAGCAAATATGCATTTTGATCTTTTAGTAATATGTAATTGTCCCTGTATTTGGTAATACCACTGGTGTTTTTTATTTATTTCTACACCAGTCTTCTTTTCTTTCCAGAAGGTCACTTTCTTTTTCTTTATTGCCTCTTCAATTCCCATTATGTGCGCAGTTATAGGGCACTTTATTTCGACTATTGTGTCTTGTCCATAAATCCCGTCAAGAGTAGCACCTAAATATGCCAAATTTTCATCAATAAATAAACCACATGGTTCGATTTTGATACCTTCCTGAGCCTCTAATTGTTTGATAGCTAGTTTTTCGTTATCTTTTCCGTGTCTTATGGATGGAACGTGGTCAATGCTGTTTTTATATAATAGATCACGAACAAAATTTTGGCAACTGCTATCAATGCGTCTGTTTATAACTTTTACAAAGTTGGATGCGGTCAATAGACTCCTACGCAATTCCAACCATTTACTATTTTCACCTTGTAAAATTGTTTTTTTTTTCAATTTCTTGCCTTTCCTGAACCGTCTTTTTTAAATTTTCTAAAAACTTTTCTCGTATTGCTTCGAACGTCTCTACAGGCATGTCTGGTTTAAGGCAGTCTTGGCCATAATTATTGTCTCGTTTTTGCTGTTTTACAAATATGGAGCGATTCTTTGGTTTATACAGTATTTTGTTTCTCATGTTTTTATTTATTCGCTTTCTTTCCAGAACGCTTAATTTACCCCTCGGGCTAGCTCCTTTATTTATGCATTTATATAAACGAGAAATTGACTTTTTTTCATTAAAGGTGACAGCAGCAGCTTGACATCTAGTTCGGTAGGAATTTTTCATTGCGAAATTTATTCGCTTGCCACCAACAAACTTAGCCACTATACTGTGGTAACCCTCTACTGCATTGCTGTCAACGTCATATATTAAGCTTAGTGCCAGCTACAGCGCACTTGTTGAGATCCAAATAATTATCACGACAATTGTTCCCATCAATGACAAATCTAATGTTGCAGAGACTACACTTGAAGGTAAATTTAGACTGTAGGCCATTTTGCGTTTCGGAAATTAGCTTAAGCTCATTGATGTTGCATCCAAGTGGTCCATGGTTAGCGATTTCTTGTAATTTTGAAAAGAAATGAGTGACTGCGATTACTCTCCTTCCAATCAATTTTCCTTCTGAATCTTTCTCCTTTTCTTCGGTGATATGCAACTGAAATAAAAAGAAACAAATAGGTAAGCCTTTAATACATAATATGTGAATGACACACGTTTTAAATGACAGCCGATTATAAGACTTTCGACCAATAATAATACCTCTTCATCACCTTTGTCAGCGGTTTCTTCGACTTGTTGATCATCCATCGCAATTGACCTGAAATTTCAATAACTTTGAACGAAAGCTTCAAGTAATTTATGATTTATCATAAAATATAATATTCAGGTAAGTAATTTACTGATGGTGTTATAACTGCAATTAGCTCCCCCACGGATTTTTTTGGAATCGAAATTGATTTTCTCGTGGGAACGACATATTTTATTTCATTCACAGTAAAAAGTAGCCTATCTGTTAAAATTTTCACTTCAGCCGTCTAGGCGTAGAAAGTAACAAACACACTTACACATAAACCGTCACATTTATAATAATATTATGATTTAGTATGATCAGTATGATTAGTAATTATGTGGTACTTACTCGTCATTACTATCTTGACATACTTCAATAACTGATTGGATAGGTAGTTCATCATGAGCATCATCAGCTATCAAATGTTCTTGAGTTCTAAAATAAAAAAGAATCGTTTAGAACTATAACCAATTTATATTACCTTGTTAATATATTATAGTAAAGGAGTTGGAGTGAACGCAGCTAAAGTTTAGAATAAGACCCCACAATTTTGGGGGTAAGATGCAGAGAGGAGGGAAGGTTTGGGAGAGGAAAACCCCTACGCACCACTTCTAAATCCAGAAAACTCTCCGTTGAGGAGATATTCGCATTTGAAATTTACGGAATTTTAAGGCCATGTTGACTGTTCTCGGTGTTTACACAGTGTTTTTGAGGCATACCAAGATTGTGATTGATGGTGAGCGAATATTTTAAATTTCAAAACGATATAATTTGCACAGTTCACTACGTAGTAATCTACCATGTTGACACAGACATTTCACGTAAGGTTTTTTTATATATAATAGGGATGGCGGTTCTATATTTTTTTTCCTTGTGCATGTTACTTAATGACTAACTAGCTATTTGACCGAGCTTTGCTCGGTATTCGATAAAACACGAATAAAATGACATTTTTTAAAAATGATTCCTAGCTAGATCAATTTATCGCCCCCGAAATCCCCTATATACTAAATTTCATGAAAATCGTTGGAGCCGATTCCGAGATTCCAATTATATATAATATATTATATAAGAATTGCTCGTATAGAGATATAAGATATCCGATTGAAAATAACCAGAAACACAAATTAAAAAAATGAGAATTTGCTTTTATAGTCTAAGCTTCCACGTCATAAAGCACTGACAATATAAAGATTAGGTGAGTCTGTAGAGACATTTGAAAATTTAAAAAATAAAGCTTATGAAATACTAGATGATGACCGCAACTCCGTTGCGCCAAAAATCGTTTATCGCGCGGGAACCGTACATTTTTCGGGATAAATAGTATGCTATGTCCTTTCCCGGGATTCAAAGTATCTCCATACCAAATTTCAGCAAAATCGGTTCAGCGGTTTGACCGTGAAGAGGTAACAGACAGACAGACAGACAGACAGACAGACAGACAGACGGACAGACAGACAGACACACTTTCGCATTTATAATATTAGTATGGAAGTATGGATGAAGCTTTATTTTCCTAAGTACCTAAGTTAAAACGCAGATATTTTATGTTGCAGTAAACTAAATGATTTGATCCTTGTTGTCAAAATATTATTATTTATTTACCTAAATACCTATATATAAATTTTCTTTCTATAACTTAAAATAACTGCGATTCTGAACTCACCGCTTAAATAAAAAAACGCTCTTATTACTTTCTTACCAGATTTACCTAATGTAAAAAAAATACTAGGTCTCTATGACGCTCCCATCTTACACAATCTTGATATGACGAAAACACCGAGAACAGTCGACAGAACCTCAAAAAAACAAAAAGTAATTACTTCAAAAGGGGTGATACACACCCCCCCCCCCCTCCTTCCTCCCAAATTGAATATATTATATTTTATGTCTAAACTTTTACCCTCGATCGATCTTAGTACTTTTTTTTCTTACCTATAATCATTTTCATTCGGTTGCAATGTTGATAATGACGATTGACAGGCTTCTTCTCCTAGACCAGTTGTCTTTCTCTTGCGTCTAAAACAAATAATAATTTTGTCAATATGTACATCGATACAATATTAATTATTGATTTCTCCAAAAAGTGAATTTTTTGACTTACAGCCATTTTACAAGAACAGCTGTTCGATGGTAAAATAACATGGCCAGTGTTGCCAACTATGGGGATTTTCCACTAAATTTAGTGGGAAAAAATAAAAACAGTGGTTTTTAGGGGGTACAATTTTTGCAGCGTAAATATATAATATTTGTTACGTTTTTGGTACTATTATTTTAATTTTTATTTATTTTATACTCTTACTTCATGAACATTCTTATTATTATTTAATCATATTGATTGAATTGAATGAAGATAATGTAATGAATTACTGTATGTTATAATTATTCAAATTGAAATGAACCACTTATTTTGCACTTGTTTTGTTTGAATTTTAGTGGGTTGGTGGGAAAGTAGAAACTTCGCAGTCTCAACTCTCACCATATTATGTAGATACTCAGATACTCGTATAACGTATGATGGTGATTAAATTATTACCTACTAATTTATAATATTATAGTATAAGGTATAATATCAATTAGGTACTTACATAATTTTGTTCATTATCTCCGCATTCTGTTTCCTTTGCCGAACAATTGATTTAAATTTCGGCATTTTCACAAATAAAACGTTTCACCACACAGAACAACAGATTAATATAATTAATAAATCGGTTAATTAATAAAAGAAAAACAGTTCTTTTTCAGTCAATAAAACATAAAGTGTCCTTTCACCGTATTTGATATAATAATATATTTAAGCGTCTTTCCGCGGTAAATAACACAATCACAAGCTTCTAAGCGTCCTTTCGCAATATTTCGATAAAAGCGTCTTTTCGCAGTAAACACAATCACAAGATTCAACACTAAACCAAATAATATGATAATATGAAGTTGCAGGCGCATTGACCAAAGAGAATATAATCACTACGTTTGCGCATTCAGGAGGCGGCGGGAACGAGAGACACAAGTTCCCCGTCCGAGAAGTCTCAAGACACTGCCGCCCGTCGCCCGCGCATAGACCCGCCGGCAGCCAGATTGCCGAGTTCGCACCCAAATTTAAATTTTTTTACATAACTTAGTTCAAAATTGACCAAAAAAAAATTTTAAACGACAGAAATCTAGCTTATGAACTGGCCCATCTATTGGTGTGTGTTCCAAATAAGATTAACTTCTAAATACTAAGCAGATGCTGAAAGTATGCTTCAATTTTAAATAAATTGGTATTACTTTGGAAGCTAATATCATGAGTATAATAAACAAAAATAGAAAATATAAAACGGGGAAAGGAATGTTGATATAATAAAGAATATTGCTGTATTTTTATTATATCTTTGTAGCTTTCAAATTCTGAGTTTATAAGGCTTTAAATACGGTAAATTACGGAATCTCCGTAGGGGAATGCCCTTAAAGGTATTCACCATATTTAAATTGACTTTAAAAAATTTGAGATTTTCCTATATTATGTCCGGTAATTCCGGTGTAGTACTTTGATTACTCTCTGCCTCAAATAGGTCACACAGTAATTCGAGATTTTCCTCTATGTCCGGTAATTCCGGTGTAGTATCAAAATCAAAATTTTTTTTATTCAAAATTGGTATTTTTAAATACTCTTTTTGAACGTCGTTACTACGTGATGCCTACCACCGGTTCGGGAACCAACCCAGCGAGAAGAGCCGGCAAGAAACTCGTCTGGGGCCATCTTTTACCAAAAAGATGGAAAATTATTCTTTTAAAATCAAAATTATTACAATGTTTACTTATGTCTATGTAACAAATAATAAGATAAGATAAGGAGCCACCTTATTCCCAAGGTGTGCCGTCTTGAATGAAGTCATTAATTTTATAATACGCTTTGGCACACAAACGTTCTTTAACTACTTTTTTAAACTTATTAATGGGAAGGTTTTGAACCTTTTCTGGGATTATATCGTGTAAGCGTATACATTGGCATTTCTTTTTGAAGTTGTTTAGATTATTTCTTACATATAACACATGTTCCAAAATGTATTGAGATGCAACGGTCAGAACTTTTATTTCTTTAAACTTTTCCCTTAGAGATTTAAAAGTCGACATCTTATAAATAGAACGTATAGCACGTTTCTGCAGCACAAATATTGTATTAATGTCCGTAGCGTTTCCCCACAAGACGATGCCGAACGACATTATGCTATGAAAATAGCTAAAGTAAACTAATCGCGCGGTCTCTATGTCGGTAATTTCTCTAATTTTTTTAACAGCGTATGCTGCAGAACTCAGCTTATCTGCCAATTTAGCAATATGTGGTCCCCACTGTAACTTACTATCTAATGTTATACCTAGAAAAACAGTGGTGTCTACTAATTTCATTTTATCATTATTTAATAGTATATTGGTTTGTGCCTGCGTAACATTTGGCAAGCTGAACTTTAAACATTTTGTTTTATTAGTTTAATTCAACAGTAAATTATTAGCATTAAACCAAGATTAGAAGCTTTAGTGCCGTGCCCCTTACACCATAATGGTATAATTTTCTGAACAGCGTATCATGCTCCACACAGTCAAATGCTTTGGATAAATCACAGAATATACTAAGTGCATCCTGTGACCTCTCCCAAGCTCCAAATATACTGCACAGAAGACTAATGCCTGCATCTGTTGTGGACCGACCTTTAGCAAAACCAAACTGATTACTATGTAACAAATTATTCGAGTTGAAGTGAAAAATTAATTGATTTAGAATAATTTTCTCAAAAAATTTACTTAAAGTCGGTAATATGGATATTGGTCTATAGTTAGCTGGGTCTGCTTTATTCCCAGTACTTTGATTACTCTCTGCCCCAAATAGGTCACACAGTAATTCGAGATTTTCCTCTATGTCCGGTAATTCCGGTGTAGTACTTTGATTACTCTCTGCCCCAAATAGGTCACACAGTAATTCGAGATTTTCCTCTATGTCCGGTAATTCCGGTGTAGTACTTTGATTACTCTCTGCCCCAAATAGGTCACACAGTATGGGTGTGTTCTGTTATACAGGGTTGTTGTAAATGATGTTATTATAAATTTACTTGACAGTTATTCTTATTATAGGTAAAATTAATAAACAAAAATTATTAATATTTATAGTTTTTGTTTATTAATTAAAAAAAATTCTTAATTATTATATTAATCTTTTTTATAATAAAATCTAAATATCTGATACAATACATTTCAGACCCAAAAGAAGAAATTACAAAAGAAAGTCAAAACAAAAGTTTGGAATTGGATATTAAGATTGAGCCATCCGCCAGTTTTGAAAATGAAACATCACAATCAGGTAAATGTTTAATTCAAAGGTGAATATGATGTGTAACATCTGACATCTCATCTTTGCCACAACACAGTACTGCCAAGTTTACCGTCACATTCAGAGTGTTACGTATGCCCATCCCAATGTACAAAAAATCTCTCTCAAGGATGAGTGAAAGATGTTAGTCATCAAAAACAAATTTTAATTTCTATTCCAATGGCGTTTATATCGTTGATGAGCCATGCATCGGCACGAATAGGCCGGCTCGATAGGATAAATTCAAAATTATTTATTAAGAATTTTGACTACTTTAATAATAAATACCACGGCCTCACAGAAATATAATGCTTGTATTGTGTGGTAAAGCTGAGGCCCATGGATGGTTAAAGATTTTGAGTACCTGGAACGTAGGAACGCAAGTCTCTGGTGTTGCGAGTGTCCATGGGCGGCGGTAATCGATTACCGTCAGGCGATCCGTCTGTTCGTTCCCTGGGCAATTTCATTAAAAATAAGTACAATTTTATTAAAAAAAAATATAACCTGACGACGTAAATATTATAGCCGATCATACCCGCGCTGTTATTACGAATCTATTGACAACTCATTTATTAAAATCGGATCAGTAGTTAAGGCGGTACATCACTAGGCGCTACCTACATTGTCAAAATCATTACCCTTCCTTTTGGCTTTGCCTCAGTCGGGTTAAAAAATTGCGAATGCTATACGCTCTATTTTTAACTTGCATCCAAATTATACACTCACACATACACACACAATATCGCTATCCTGGATCCCGCTCCAAATATCGTGATAAATATTGAGTGTGTAGCATTCGATTATCCACAAGGACATTCCAAAAGAGTCGAGCGTGTATAACGTGATTAAAAAAAAAAAAACTATTATATTTCAGATTCGAAATCAAACATCATAGCAAGTGTGAGTCTGGAGCTGTACAACGAGAGCAAGGAGAGGAGTTTATGTAACAAAACCAAGAAAGTCGCGAAACCCTTCACCTGCGACACATGCCACCGCACCTTTGTACTAATGAGTACCCTGAAGACGCACCAGAAAAAGCATACAGGTACTTGTAGTCTAGTAGCGTTTAGAAGGTAGTGCATCACGCTTACAAATGTCAATATTGACCAGTGACGCATAAGCTGTGTTCACATTCACCAATTACAGTAAGGCATTTTGTCATATCTACATATGATTCATTGACTTCTTAAGGTAGGTTAGGTTATAACCAGTAGGACAGCCTTTTTGTGCAGTTCCTTTATAGTAGTCCATTGGTATTGTTAAGTGCAGTGGATCATTAGGGTGGGTCCATTCACATATTACCTCGCAGGGCAAGGGAGAGGGGGGTCATACTAAACTTGACCGTACGTGTTACGTACAGGTACAGGGATACAAAAAAAGCGTGACATAATGGGTTCAAGAAGTCGAAATTTCGCGTGACAAAATATGTGGATGGCCTCTTAGTGCAAATGTCAAAATCAACCAATGACGCTTACGCCGTGTTCACATTCACCAATTGGAGAAAGCCATTTTGACATTTGCACCAATGACTCACTGCAAACTTAACGCGAATGTTAATATAGTTTTGTTATTATTATTGTGGTTGGTTTTAATATATATATATATATATATATATATATATATATATATATATATATATATATATATATATATATATATGTATATATATATATATATGTATATATGTGTGTGTGTGTGTGTGTGTGTGTCTGTGTGTGTGTAAGTTTTCTATTTTTCTACAGGAATCAAGCCGTATTGCTGTGAAGTATGCAATAAGACTTTCTACCAGGGAGGCGATTTGAAGCGGCACATACGAACACATACAGGAGACAAACCATACAGCTGCGATGAGTGTGCAAAGTGTTTTCATCAAAGTGGCGATCTAATACGGCATAAGATAACTCACACGGGCGAGAAACCGTACTCCTGTGTGATATGCGGCAAGGGTTTCTATCAGCGTGGCAATTTGAAGACGCATATACGAATGCATACGGGCGACAAACCGTTCGCTTGCGCGGTTTGCGACAAAAGGTTCATCGATAAGTTCCATTTGAACACCCACGAGAGAACGCACAGCGATGACAAACCGTACGCTTGTGAGGAATGTGAGAAACGATTTACGCAAAGCAGTGATTTAAAACGACATAAGCGAACACATACAGACGACAAGCCGTTCACGTGTGGTGTTTGTCAGAAAACATTCAGTCGGAACGGTGATCTGATACTCCACACCCGAACACATACAGGTGACAGGCCATATACCTGTGATATTTGCCAGAAGAGGTTTAGTGTCAGTACAAACTTGAAGCGCCACCAGAGAACACATACGGGCAACAGACCATACTCCTGTGAATTCTGTCAAAAGACGTTCGCTGAGAGTCACCATCTGAAGAAACATTTGATCGCGCATAACGTGAATAGGGATTTAGCTATATGTAACATCTTAATACAGTCTGTTAGTGAGTGAAAGTGAGTTGGGAATAAACTCGTCTGGGTGTCCATGGGCGTGGAATAGCTTACCATCAGGCGATTCGTCTACTCGTTTCTTCGTCCATTTCATAAAAAACAAAACATTAATACAGACTGACTGTATTAATGAATGTGTATATTTGACTGTACTTGTATATTTGACTGTACTTGGTTCAGATTCTATTTATTCTAAATGTTAACAAAAAGATTTGACCCAATTAATGTGTTACAACTTATAACATACACAAAAACTACTACTGTAAATGTGAAAGTTTGTGAGGATGGATGGATGGATGGATGTTTGTTACTCTTTCACGCAAAAACTATGATTATGATGAAACGATGAACGAGGATTATGATGAAATTTGATATGTTAGTAGTTTAGTCTTTGGATTAAAACATAGGCTTCATTTTATCCCGAAAAAGTACAGTGATCCTGGGGGATACTGTATGTTCGTGTAAATAAAAGATTGTTGGTACAATTACTAATGTGGACTGTATTCAAGTAGAAAGGTACAATATGAATTAAAAACGATGCTATATCTAATACGGATTGGCGTGAAGTGCCGGGCCGGCGCCCGGCGGTGAGGTGCGCGCGGGGGGAAGATCTAAACGCGCCGTAGACGCAGCAAGCTGTGGTTACTGTGCGCTGTACGCAGTGTCGCGAACACTGTATTTACGCGGACGGGTTATATTTATAATATAACAGTGTTGTGACGGACCAATAAGCGCCATGATCCTGAATCGCGCTATAGAAGTTTTCACAGTTCGGCGCTATATATACAACATCTTACTAGTGGGCTTCGGTCTGACCGAGCAGAGCACCTCGGTCGTTCGGAGATTTCCCTTTGGGGCTACCAAGTACCACCACTGTACTGGACCAGCAATGTATTGGTTGGCACACTTATTCCTGGCCAAAACCAACACCTGGTTAGGACCAGGTGTTGGTGGTGGACTGTCTATTCTTCCTCTTCGATAGCTCAGGGATTTGATTGAAACGACAGATTGAAACGCACGTTCGTTTTTATTCTCCCTGATACTACACATAGAGCACTATTTTCTTCCAGTTTTCTTCCAGAGTTTCTTCGTATTCTGGTCATGTGGACCGAAGACCGACTGATTTAACAGTGAATATGCCGTTTTCTTTTTTTGAATGGGTCTACGCTAATGGCTTTTGGCCGTCTTAGCTTAATCGGTCTGGTGACTGCCATTTAGCAGTCGTTTTGGTGGGAAGACGATGAGGGAGTTTGACCCCCTCTTACATCACCCCCTGCGGGGAATAATTATGGGTAAGTTATTTTTAGGACTGGAGAGACCGTGGTCCCTCCTGCTGAAGGGTCCGACCCCTTCCTCACTCTCTGACGAGTGTGGTTGCTCGCGCGCGGTAGCACAAACTAACGGCGTACGAGTTTTTGTACTGATAGAGTAGCTCATTTTTATAGATCTGGGAGGGCCGTCCCTCCCCTCTTCCGCGTGCGGTCGGGCGGACTCGCGCGCGAGTGTCCTGATATCGATTAATGCCGCAGTATTGATAGAGCTCTCTATAACAATATCGCGGTCGCGGTCGTGATTAGGTGTGTCTACACTGGTAGGAGTCGAACTCGGACCCGGGTTCGAGTCCGGTGGTCCCGTGTTTGAGTCGGTCCGTATGTCAATACGTGTGTTCGTGTCTGGTGTAAGACTTCGGGGTAGGCGCCGGCGTCGACCCCGGTGCTTTACTATCCACGCGGGTGCATGTAATTTGTGTTTACGTAATTGTATTACGTTTTTTGTGATGGAGTCTACTGGGTCGGCTAAGATGTGCTTAGGCCGCTTTTGGGGGTGTCTGAACGTCTGTGCGTCGTGTTCGTAGTCCAAGGCTCTACGTATGAGGGGATTATTATGTTTTTTGCCATACTCAAAGAATCTCTCGGCGAGTTCTTTGATATAAGCTTTTTAATGATAAGGTCGAAGTCTCTATGCAAGTCGATGTTGCGTACGTAATGTGGCGCGCCTGTTGCTAAGCGCAAAAAGCGGTTTTGAACTCTTTGTTCCATTTGATTATCACTTATGTGTGCGAAAGAGACACACGCATAAGTGAGTATTGTTCTAATACAAGTTTTATATAGAGTGAGTTTATGTCTTAGGGACATTTTACTCCGCGCGTTTAACAACGGATATAATTTGAATAGTACGAATTTCGCTTTACCAATTGTTGATGTTACGTGATTGTTAAACGTCATCGACTTGTTTAGTACTACGCCTAAATATTTTACTTTATTAACCTCCGGGATTCGGTTTCCGTGCAGGCTGATGGGACCAATTTTTTGTTGTTTTTTGTTATATTTGAGTCTTTTAAATTGGATAGTTTTACTTTTTTCGGGATTTATATTTCGATTCTCCCTTTTGAGAACCAGTCGCCGAGAGCGGTGACTGCTGTCTGGAGATTATTTGTTACAATTTCTGCATTGCGATGAACATAGTACAGGGCTGTGTCATCTGCGAATAATGCCAATTGCACCTTAGGGTGTTTGGGAATATCGCAAGTGTACAGGTTGTAGAGGGAGGGCGAGAGTACCGAGCCTTGAGGGACTCCGGCCTCAATGCCTCTGAGGGAGGACAGTGCGCCTTCGACTCGGAAGCGAAATTTACGGTCTTTGAGGTAGTTGCTGATAGTCAGAACTAGACAGTCCGGTACACCGAGCTGGTACAATTTGTACAGCAGACCTTGGTGCCAGATTTTATCGAATGCTTTTGCGACATCGAAGAAAACGGCGCCTGTCCTTTTCCTGTCGTTCTTGCTTTCGAGTATGTACTCCGTTATGCGGTGTACTTGAGCGGGGCAGCTGTGCTGTTCGCGGAAGGCAAACTGCTCGTCTGGTAGGAGCTTTTTCTCTGTTATGACGTCCTTTAGACGTCTCAGTAGAATACGCTCGTATACCTTACCTAGGGAGCTAATGAGACTAATTGGTCGGTAGCTAGTAGGCTGCACCCGGGGTTTGCCCGGTTTGTGTATACCTATTATAATGGCTACTTTCCAAATGTCTGGGAATGAACATCCTACTAAGAGGGCGTTAAAGATGTTCACGAGAAGTTGAATTAATGCGGTCGGTAACATTTTAAGTGTTTTATTTGAAATACCATCTAGGCCAGGTGCCTTTTTGGCATTTAAACACTTAATGATATCTTTGACCTCCTCCGATTCCACCGGCCTCATGCTCTCTTCAGGTGGTCTCGAGAGTCGGCTTTCGACCTCGCTGTTTACTACCCTAAGGTGCAGGGGGTCTATAGGGAGGGAGCTCGGCCGACACTGTTGTTCGATTGTGTCGGCTAAACATTCGGCCTTGTCTCCATCCTCCAGTGCAGGAGGGCGATTTGGTCTAACTAAAGGAGGCATGTCGCTCTCCGTGTCTCTTTTGAGGGCTTTCGCGAGAGGCCAGTAGGCCGTGTGTGACGGTTTTAATTCACTTAGAAATCGATCCCACTCTTCGGCTTTGAATTCTTTTATTTTGAACTTAACCTCTCTCTCGAGGTGACGGAGGGACTTACGGCACTCTTCCGACGGGTAGCGATCATAGGTGCGTTTAGCCGCGTTACGGAGTCTGATGGACTCCTTTATGTCCTCCGGGAGGGGCCTACGTCTCTCGTGAGCCATAGGCATCTCCCTGGATGACTGTTCTATGGTCGCTACCAGGTGGTCTGTTAGGTTGGAAGCAGCCTCTATTGCTACTTCACTACTCAATATATTATCTGGGATTTTATCGAGATGAATCGATTGAAGATTTTGGATATTATCGGCCAACAGTTTGTAGTCGATAATCTTTTTCTTACTATAGTTAATTCGGTTAGAATTACCGAGAGTAATTTTAACCGGGCGGTGGTCTGAGTTAAGCTCGTGAATAGTCTCGATAGAAAAGTCGAGAGAAATATTTTTGATAAGCGCTATGTCTAAAACACTGGGGTTATGTATAAGGCCACTGCTACGTTGGCTGGTGTCGTAGCGAGTGGGGTCCTGAGGGTGCATAATGCCAAATTCGAGAGTGTCGGAGAGTGAGTTTAATAGAGTGCCGTTTGAATTATTTGAAACGTTACCCCAATCGGTGTGTTTGCAGTTTAGGTCGCCGGCGATTAAGACGGCGTTGCCTAAATTAAATAGCGTTTTTAAATCGCTAGGAATTAAAGGTTTATTACCAGCTTGGTAGGCGCTGATGATGATGATTGGCTCGTGGCCTGTCATACTGACATGACAAATTGAAATTTCTAATGTCTCTAGGGGTGGCGGTTCTAGAGGGACGCAGTGGAGGGAATTCTTATAATATATAAGAGTGCCTCCTAACCGGGATCGAGTTCTATCATTTCTAATTAATTTGTAATTTGTTATTTTCGGGCTCCTCATACTAGGTTTAAGGAACGTCTCCTGCACTAGAAGTACGTCTACGTTATGGCTCTTGACGAAATCACGGATTTCGTCAATGTTATTATATATGCCGTTCGTATTGAACGACACGACACAAATCGAGTGCGGTTTTGTTCTCCCCGGGGACGCCATTAATAACCGGCGTAAGAGAACTCCTTGATCTTGTTGATCAAGGCCGTGTGACTTGCCAGAGCCGAGAGGCGCTCCTCGAAGGAGCCTCGCAGCTTGGCGACAAAGATGTTAAGTTCCATCGGATCGATGTCACTTAAAAATTTGGCGGCGAGCGCTATGTCGGCGCCGAAACTGGATGCGGACTGGGGCGGATTTTGTGGTCCCATATATGTAGCCCTTTTGGGCGGGGAGGGGGGTGAGGGGGGAGGGGGGACCATGGTCGGTCTGGCTGGGAGAGCCATCGACATCAGAGGAGGAGGAGGAGGAGGTCCTTGTGGACCCCTCTGGGGTGTAACCCAAGCAGGTTTGGAGGGAGGGGGGGCAGGGACATACCTCTGCTTGGGAGGGGCACCTCTCTGTGGTGGGGCTTGGCGCCTCTTAGCTTGGGGTGCGCGTTTGCACCCTTTGTAATTGGCCGGATGGCCAGAAGATTTGCACAGGACGCAGCTTGGGGGAGTAGTCTCCTCAGCTGGGTTCCCGCGCTTACATTCTGACGTGCCGTGGTCTCCCAGGCACTTTACGCAGCGTGGTCTGGCGAAGCAGTTCCGCGCTGAGTGACCGTATAGCTGGCAGCGATGACACTGCCCTGGCATTCCTCTTTTATAGGGGGGTTCAATACGTATGCCCGTGATGTGACATACTGCTTTTACATTAAATATGGCTTTCCCCTCCGGAGTGGGGGGAAGCACTACAAGTACCATATTGTAATGGTATTTTTTGTTGGGGTGGTACATTCTGTGTACCTCTTTAGCGGGGATCCCCTGTCTACAGAGGTCCTCCAGTACGGACTCAGTGGTCAGCTCCTTATCTACTCCCTTGATGACGACACGCAGCATGCGTTCGTCCTCCAGGGCGTAGGTGTGGTAGCCTATCTGCTTTTCCCTAAGGAAAGCAGTTAAAAGCCTATGATCATACGGGGTAGGGACCTGCATAAGGATCCCATTTGGGGTGGCGTGGGCCGACGAGTAGCGGATGTGCTGCTCGTTTATGGCCTTGCTAATCTGGTTCCATTTAGCCTTCTCCTGTATAATAACAGGAGGCGGCAGTTTGGGAGTCGGTGGGGTCGACTGGGAAGTCGACTTGGGGGAGTTAGAGGCCGCGACATTTGTGCCGTCAGCCTGCACGGTTTGCGCACAGGGCGCTTTGGGAGGATTGGGTTTAAGACCCTTAGCGGCTTTTGCCGGCGGAGTCGGAGATGAACAGCCCGCAGAGGAGGCGCCGTCCGAGCGCTTCCTCTTTTTGGACTTTTTAGTTTGGACGGTTTTAAAACCGTCCTCTCCCTCGGAGGTCTCCTGCTCAGAGCAGGACATCTCCGATTGGGATGTATTGTCGCTCTCATGCGACGACATAGTAGTCGCTGTCGTCGCCGGCGACGACGGCGACTCTTCAGAAGTAGCTCCCGGAGAAGCCGGTGAGCTGGTGGGGCTTAAACTTTTATTATAGTTTTCCCATGCCTCGGAGGCTCCTGGGAATTTAGTCTCGAGAAAGGCCAGTAGCCGCTTTACAATGGTGTCCTCCATTGTAAGGCGGTTTTTGCCGACCTTTTGGGCTGCTCTCTATTAATTTAGTGTTTTAATTTAAAGATTCAACCCCTCCCGGCATCCGGGGGGGGAGGTGTGTGCGTGGAGGAGTCCACTGGTGTGTAAACCTAATCGTACAATTACAATTTACTTACTTTCGTTTGTTCCTCGGACGCAGGAACACACCGACACTACACTATCGCTATGCGGAGCGATCGCGACGGTCGCGGAAAAAATAACGGTCGCGGCGGGAAAAATATAACGGTCGCGGTGAAAACGCGGGAAACCGACGTCACGCCGCTGCGTGAAGGCCTTTGAAGAAGGCACTAGCACAGGGATATCACTAAACACTATACTTATATACTTATTATACACTTTATATAAATATAATACTCGGAAAGCGGAAAAGCGGAAAAACGACTATCGGATCGAGAGCGTTAGTATGCTAGTGCGGTACTACCATATGACTAACGATGACGAGACGAGAGCGTCGAATGTTCGACCAAATTGAGAAATCGCTTATAACGACTTTGCGTGTTTGGGGTCGCCGAGCGGCGTAATTGTGTCTATTTCGACCAATAGCGTGCAAGAATGTGAGTCGCGTTGGGCGAGTTGGCTGGCTCGATTTTATGCCTCTTTCTAAGCGACGGTCCCCTTTTTTTTGTAGCATGCATGTATCGTAACAATCGTAATATTTTTTTTTTTTTTTGTCTACCCCCTTTTCGTCGGAATCACGCACACACACCCTCTCCCTAACAACAACAACAAACCCCCCCCCCCCCCCCCTATGCCAAAAGCCTATGGTCATTCGGGGTAGGGACCTGCATGAGGATCCCATTTGGGGTGGCGTGGGCCGACGAGTAGCGGATGTGCTGCTCGTTTATGGCCTTGCTAATCTGATTCCATTTAGTTCCTTCCTTCTCCTGTATAATAACAGGAGGCGGCAGTTTGGGAGTCGGTGGGGTCGACTGGGAAGTCGACTTGGGGGAGTTAGAGGCCGCGACATTTGTGCCGTCAGCCTGCACGGTTTGCGCACTGGGCGCTTTAGCGGTTTTGGGTTTAAGACCCTTTCCGTTCTTAGCGGCTTTTGCCGGTGGTGTGGGGGATGAACAGCCCGCAGAGGAGGCGCCGTCCGAGCGCTTCCTCTTTTTGGACTTCTTATTTTGGACGGTTTTAAAACCGTCCTCACCCTCGGAGGTCTCCTGCTCGGAGCAGGACATCTCCGATTGGGATGAATTATCGCTCTCATGCGATGACATAGTAGTCGCTGTCGTCGCCGGCGACGACGGCGACTCTTCGGAAGTAGCTCCCGGAGAAGCCGGTGAGCTGGTGGGGCTTAAACTTATTCTATATGATTCCCATGCCTCGGAGGCTCCTGGGAATTTAGTTTCTAAAAAGGCCAGTAGCTGCTTTACAGTGGTTTCAGCCATTGTAAAGCAGTTTTTCCGACCTTTAGGGCTGCTCTCTAATTTAATTTAGTGGTTTAATTTAAAGATTCAACCCCTCCCGGCATCCGGGGGGGGAGGTGTGTGCGTTGAGGAGTCCACTGGTGTGTAAATCTAATCGTACAATTATAATTTACTTACTTTCTTTTGTTCCTCGGACGCAGGAACACACCGACACTACACTATCGCTATGCGGAGCGATCGCGACGGTCGCGGAAAAAATAACGGTCGCGGCGGGAAAAATATAACGGTCGCGGTGAAAACGCGGGAAACCGGTGTCACGCCGCTGCGTGAAGGCCTTTGAAGAAGGCACTATCACAGGGATATTAATATTAGTAAACACTATACTTATATACGTATTATACACTTTAAATAAATATAATAATCGAAAAGCGAAAGACTTAATCGGAACGGATCAGTGTGTTAGTATGTTAGTGCGGTACTACCATACGACTACTCCGATCGTCTGATTTAGAGAGAATGTGTGTGTTCGACCAATTTTTTTTTCTTTTTTCGAATGGGTCTATGCTGTAGGCATTTAAGCCGTTTTAGCTTCATCGGTCTAAGTTGCTGCCATTTAGCAGTCGTTTAGGTGGGAATACAAAGAGGGAGTATGACCTCCTCTAACATCACCCCCCTGCGGGTGATGTACTTACTGATTTTGGTGAATTATGTGAATGACTACGGGTAAGCTATTTTTAGAAGGACTGGAGAGACCGTGGTCCCTCCCTGTGAGGGGTCCGACCCCTTCCTCACTCTGACGAGTGTGGTTGCTCGCGCGCGGTAGCACAAACTAACGGCGTACGAGTTTTGTAATGATAGAGTAGCTCATTTTTATAATAATTTGGTCTGGGAGGGCCGTCCCTCCCCCCTCCCGCGTGCGGTCGGGCGGACTCGCGCGCGAGTGTCCTGATATCGAATAATGATGCCGCAGTATTGATAGAGCTCTCTATAACAATATCGCGGTCGCGGTCTTGATTAGGTGTGGCTAAGCTAGTAGGAGTCGAACTCGGACCCGGGTTCGAGTCCGGTGGTCCCGTGTTTGTGTCGGTCCGTATGTCAATACGTGTGTTCGTGTCTGGTGTAAGACTTCGGGGTAGGCGCCGGCGTCGACCCCGGTGCTTTACTAACCACGCGGGTGCGTGTATTTTGTGTTTACGTAATTGTATTACGTGTTTTGTGATGGAGTCTACTGGGTCGGCTAAGATATGCTTAGGCCGCTTTTGGGGATATCGGAACGTCTGGAAGTCGTGTTCGTAGTCCAGGGCCCTACGTATGAGGGGATTTTTATGTTTTTTGCCATTCTCAAAGAATCTCTCGGCGAGTTCTTTGATATAGGCTTTTATAGTGATAAGGTCGAAGTCTCTATGCAAGTCGATGTTGCGTACGTAATGTGGCGCGCCTGTTGCTAAGCGCAAAAAGCGGTTTTGAACTCTTTGTTCCATTTGATTATCACTTATGTGTGCGAAAGAGACACACGCATAAGTGAGTATTGTTCTAATACAAGTTTTATATAGAGTGAGTTTATGTCTTAGGGACATTTTACTCCGCGCGTTTAACAACGGATATAATTTGAATAGTACGAATTTCGCTTTACCAATTGTTGATGTTACGTGATTGTTAAACGTCATCGACTTGTTTAGTACTACGCCTAAATATTTTACTTTATTAACCTCCGGGATTCGGTTTCCGTGCAGGCTGATGGGACCAATTTTTTGTTGTTTTTTGTTATATTTGAGTCTTTTAAATTGGATAGTTTTACTTTTTTCGGGATTTATATTTCGATTCTCCCTTTTGAGAACCAGTCGCCGAGAGCGGTGACTGCTGTCTGGAGATTATTTGTTACAATTTCTGCATTGCGATGAACATAGTACAGGGCTGTGTCATCTGCGAATAATGCCAATTGCACCTTAGGGTGTTTGGGAATATCGCAAGTGTACAGGTTGTAGAGGGAGGGCGAGAGTACCGAGCCTTGAGGGACTCCGGCCTCAATGCCTCTGAGGGAGGACAGTGCGCCTTCGACTCGGAAGCGAAATTTACGGTCTTTGAGGTAGTTGCTGATAGTCAGAACTAGACAGTCCGGTACACCGAGCTGGTACAATTTGTACAGCAGACCTTGGTGCCAGATTTTATCGAATGCTTTTGCGACATCGAAGAAAACGGCGCCTGTCCTTTTCCTGTCGTTCTTGCTTTCGAGTATGTACTCCGTTATGCGGTGTACTTGAGCGGGGCAGCTGTGCTGTTCGCGGAAGGCAAACTGCTCGTCTGGTAGGAGCTTTTTCTCTGTTATGACGTCCTTTAGACGTCTCAGTAGAATACGCTCGTATACCTTACCTAGGGAGCTAATGAGACTAATTGGTCGGTAGCTAGTAGGCTGCACCCGGGGTTTGCCCGGTTTGTGTATACCTATTATAATGGCTACTTTCCAAATGTCTGGGAATGAACATCCTACTAAGAGGGCGTTAAAGATGTTCACGAGAAGTTGAATTAATGCGGTCGGTAACATTTTAAGTGTTTTATTTGAAATACCATCTAGGCCAGGTGCCTTTTTGGCATTTAAACACTTAATGATATCTTTGACCTCCTCCGATTCCACCGGCCTCATGCTCTCTTCAGGTGGTCTCGAGAGTCGGCTTTCGACCTCGCTGTTTACTACCCTAAGGTGCAGGGGGTCTATAGGGAGGGAGCTCGGCCGACACTGTTGTTCGATTGTGTCGGCTAAACATTCGGCCTTGTCTCCATCCTCCAGTGCAGGAGGGCGATTTGGTCTAACTAAAGGAGGCATGTCGCTCTCCGTGTCTCTTTTGAGGGCTTTCGCGAGAGGCCAGTAGGCCGTGTGTGACGGTTTTAATTCACTTAGAAATCGATCCCACTCTTCGGCTTTGAATTCTTTTATTTTGAACTTAACCTCTCTCTCGAGGTGACGGAGGGACTTACGGCACTCTTCCGACGGGTAGCGATCATAGGTGCGTTTAGCCGCGTTACGGAGTCTGATGGACTCCTTTATGTCCTCCGGGAGGGGCCTACGTCTCTCGTGAGCCATAGGCATCTCCCTGGATGACTGTTCTATGGTCGCTACCAGGTGGTCTGTTAGGTTGGAAGCAGCCTCTATTGCTACTTCACTACTCAATATATTATCTGGGATTTTATCGAGATGAATCGATTGAAGATTTTGGATATTATCGGCCAACAGTTTGTAGTCGATAATCTTTTTCTTACTATAGTTAATTCGGTTAGAATTACCGAGAGTAATTTTAACCGGGCGGTGGTCTGAGTTAAGCTCGTGAATAGTCTCGATAGAAAAGTCGAGAGAAATATTTTTGATAAGCGCTATGTCTAAAACACTGGGGTTATGTATAAGGCCACTGCTACGTTGGCTGGTGTCGTAGCGAGTGGGGTCCTGAGGGTGCATAATGCCAAATTCGAGAGTGTCGGAGAGTGAGTTTAATAGAGTGCCGTTTGAATTATTTGAAACGTTACCCCAATCGGTGTGTTTGCAGTTTAGGTCGCCGGCGATTAAGACGGCGTTGCCTAAATTAAATAGCGTTTTTAAATCGCTAGGAATTAAAGGTTTATTACCAGCTTGGTAGGCGCTGATGATGATGATTGGCTCGTGGCCTGTCATACTGACATGACAAATTGAAATTTCTAATGTCTCTAGGGGTGGCGGTTCTAGAGGGACGCAGTGGAGGGAATTCTTATAATATATAAGAGTGCCTCCTAACCGGGATCGAGTTCTATCATTTCTAATTAATTTGTAATTTGTTATTTTCGGGCTCCTCATACTAGGTTTAAGGAACGTCTCCTGCACTAGAAGTACGTCTACGTTATGGCTCTTGACGAAATCACGGATTTCGTCAATGTTATTATATATGCCGTTCGTATTGAACGACACGACACAAATCGAGTGCGGTTTTGTTCTCCCCGGGGACGCCATTAATAACCGGCGTAAGAGAACTCCTTGATCTTGTTGATCAAGGCCGTGTGACTTGCCAGAGCCGAGAGGCGCTCCTCGAAGGAGCCTCGCAGCTTGGCGACAAAGATGTTAAGTTCCATCGGATCGATGTCACTTAAAAATTTGGCGGCGAGCGCTATGTCGGCGCCGAAACTGGATGCGGACTGGGGCGGATTTTGTGGTCCCATATATGTAGCCCTTTTGGGCGGGGAGGGGGGTGAGGGGGGAGGGGGGACCATGGTCGGTCTGGCTGGGAGAGCCATCGACATCAGAGGAGGAGGAGGAGGAGGTCCTTGTGGACCCCTCTGGGGTGTAACCCAAGCAGGTTTGGAGGGAGGGGGGGCAGGGACATACCTCTGCTTGGGAGGGGCACCTCTCTGTGGTGGGGCTTGGCGCCTCTTAGCTTGGGGTGCGCGTTTGCACCCTTTGTAATTGGCCGGATGGCCAGAAGATTTGCACAGGACGCAGCTTGGGGGAGTAGTCTCCTCAGCTGGGTTCCCGCGCTTACATTCTGACGTGCCGTGGTCTCCCAGGCACTTTACGCAGCGTGGTCTGGCGAAGCAGTTCCGCGCTGAGTGACCGTATAGCTGGCAGCGATGACACTGCCCTGGCATTCCTCTTTTATAGGGGGGTTCAATACGTATGCCCGTGATGTGACATACTGCTTTTACATTAAATATGGCTTTCCCCTCCGGAGTGGGGGGAAGCACTACAAGTACCATATTGTAATGGTATTTTTTGTTGGGGTGGTACATTCTGTGTACCTCTTTAGCGGGGATCCCCTGTCTACAGAGGTCCTCCAGTACGGACTCAGTGGTCAGCTCCTTATCTACTCCCTTGATGACGACACGCAGCATGCGTTCGTCCTCCAGGGCGTAGGTGTGGTAGCCTATCTGCTTTTCCCTAAGGAAAGCAGTTAAAAGCCTATGATCATACGGGGTAGGGACCTGCATAAGGATCCCATTTGGGGTGGCGTGGGCCGACGAGTAGCGGATGTGCTGCTCGTTTATGGCCTTGCTAATCTGGTTCCATTTAGCCTTCTCCTGTATAATAACAGGAGGCGGCAGTTTGGGAGTCGGTGGGGTCGACTGGGAAGTCGACTTGGGGGAGTTAGAGGCCGCGACATTTGTGCCGTCAGCCTGCACGGTTTGCGCACAGGGCGCTTTGGGAGGATTGGGTTTAAGACCCTTAGCGGCTTTTGCCGGCGGAGTCGGAGATGAACAGCCCGCAGAGGAGGCGCCGTCCGAGCGCTTCCTCTTTTTGGACTTTTTAGTTTGGACGGTTTTAAAACCGTCCTCTCCCTCGGAGGTCTCCTGCTCAGAGCAGGACATCTCCGATTGGGATGTATTGTCGCTCTCATGCGACGACATAGTAGTCGCTGTCGTCGCCGGCGACGACGGCGACTCTTCAGAAGTAGCTCCCGGAGAAGCCGGTGAGCTGGTGGGGCTTAAACTTTTATTATAGTTTTCCCATGCCTCGGAGGCTCCTGGGAATTTAGTCTCGAGAAAGGCCAGTAGCCGCTTTACAATGGTGTCCTCCATTGTAAGGCGGTTTTTGCCGACCTTTTGGGCTGCTCTCTATTAATTTAGTGTTTTAATTTAAAGATTCAACCCCTCCCGGCATCCGGGGGGGGAGGTGTGTGCGTGGAGGAGTCCACTGGTGTGTAAACCTAATCGTACAATTACAATTTACTTACTTTCGTTTGTTCCTCGGACGCAGGAACACACCGACACTACACTATCGCTATGCGGAGCGATCGCGACGGTCGCGGAAAAAATAACGGTCGCGGCGGGAAAAATATAACGGTCGCGGTGAAAACGCGGGAAACCGACGTCACGCCGCTGCGTGAAGGCCTTTGAAGAAGGCACTAGCACAGGGATATCACTAAACACTATACTTATATACTTATTATACACTTTATATAAATATAATACTCGGAAAGCGGAAAAGCGGAAAAACGACTATCGGATCGAGAGCGTTAGTATGCTAGTGCGGTACTACCATATGACTAACGATGACGAGACGAGAGCGTCGAATGTTCGACCAAATTGAGAAATCGCTTATAACGACTTTGCGTGTTTGGGGTCGCCGAGCGGCGTAATTGTGTCTATTTCGACCAATAGCGTGCAAGAATGTGAGTCGCGTTGGGCGAGTTGGCTGGCTCGATTTTATGCCTCTTTCTAAGCGACGGTCCCCTTTTTTTTGTAGCATGCATGTATCGTAACAATCGTAATATTTTTTTTTTTTTTTGTCTACCCCCTTTTCGTCGGAATCACGCACACACACCCTCTCCCTAACAACAACAACAAACCCCCCCCCCCCCCTATGCCAAAAGCCTATGGTCATTCGGGGTAGGGACCTGCATGAGGATCCCATTTGGGGTGGCGTGGGCCGACGAGTAGCGGATGTGCTGCTCGTTTATGGCCTTGCTAATCTGATTCCATTTAGTTCCTTCCTTCTCCTGTATAATAACAGGAGGCGGCAGTTTGGGAGTCGGTGGGGTCGACTGGGAAGTCGACTTGGGGGAGTTAGAGGCCGCGACATTTGTGCCGTCAGCCTGCACGGTTTGCGCACTGGGCGCTTTAGCGGTTTTGGGTTTAAGACCCTTTCCGTTCTTAGCGGCTTTTGCCGGTGGTGTGGGGGATGAACAGCCCGCAGAGGAGGCGCCGTCCGAGCGCTTCCTCTTTTTGGACTTCTTATTTTGGACGGTTTTAAAACCGTCCTCACCCTCGGAGGTCTCCTGCTCGGAGCAGGACATCTCCGATTGGGATGAATTATCGCTCTCATGCGATGACATAGTAGTCGCTGTCGTCGCCGGCGACGACGGCGACTCTTCGGAAGTAGCTCCCGGAGAAGCCGGTGAGCTGGTGGGGCTTAAACTTATTCTATATGATTCCCATGCCTCGGAGGCTCCTGGGAATTTAGTTTCTAAAAAGGCCAGTAGCTGCTTTACAGTGGTTTCAGCCATTGTAAAGCAGTTTTTCCGACCTTTAGGGCTGCTCTCTAATTTAATTTAGTGGTTTAATTTAAAGATTCAACCCCTCCCGGCATCCGGGGGGGGAGGTGTGTGCGTTGAGGAGTCCACTGGTGTGTAAATCTAATCGTACAATTATAATTTACTTACTTTCTTTTGTTCCTCGGACGCAGGAACACACCGACACTACACTATCGCTATGCGGAGCGATCGCGACGGTCGCGGAAAAAATAACGGTCGCGGCGGGAAAAATATAACGGTCGCGGTGAAAACGCGGGAAACCGGTGTCACGCCGCTGCGTGAAGGCCTTTGAAGAAGGCACTATCACAGGGATATTAATATTAGTAAACACTATACTTATATACGTATTATACACTTTAAATAAATATAATAATCGAAAAGCGAAAGACTTAATCGGAACGGATCAGTGTGTTAGTATGTTAGTGCGGTACTACCATACGACTACTCCGATCGTCTGATTTAGAGAGAATGTGTGTGTTCGACCAATTTTTTTTTCTTTTTTCGAATGGGTCTATGCTGTAGGCATTTAAGCCGTTTTAGCTTCATCGGTCTAAGTTGCTGCCATTTAGCAGTCGTTTAGGTGGGAATACAAAGAGGGAGTATGACCCCCTCTAACATCACCCCCCTGCGGGTGATGTACTTACTGATTTTGGTGAATTATGTGAATGACTACGGGTAAGCTATTTTTAGAAGGACTGGAGAGACCGTGGTCCCTCCCTGTGAGGGGTCCGACCCCTTCCTCACTCTGACGAGTGTGGTTGCTCGCGCGCGGTAGCACAAACTAACGGCGTACGAGTTTTGTAATGATAGAGTAGCTCATTTTTATAATAATTTGGTCTGGGAGGGCCGTCCCTCCCCCCTCCCGCGTGCGGTCGGGCGGACTCGCGCGCGAGTGTCCTGATATCGAATAATGATGCCGCAGTATTGATAGAGCTCTCTATAACAATATCGCGGTCGCGGTCTTGATTAGGTGTGGCTAAGCTAGTAGGAGTCGAACTCGGACCCGGGTTCGAGTCCGGTGGTCCCGTGTTTGTGTCGGTCCGTATGTCAATACGTGTGTTCGTGTCTGGTGTAAGACTTCGGGGTAGGCGCCGGCGTCGACCCCGGTGCTTTACTAACCACGCGGGTGCGTGTATTTTGTGTTTACGTAATTGTATTACGTGTTTTGTGATGGAGTCTACTGGGTCGGCTAAGATATGCTTAGGCCGCTTTTGGGGATATCGGAACGTCTGGAAGTCGTGTTCGTAGTCCAGGGCCCTACGTATGAGGGGATTTTTATGTTTTTTGCCATTCTCAAAGAATCTCTCGGCGAGTTCTTTGATATAGGCTTTTATAGTGATAAGGTCGAAGTCTCTATGCAAGTCGATGTTGCGTACGTAATGTGGCGCGCCTGTTGCTAAGCGCAAAAAGCGGTTTTGAACTCTTTGTTCCATTTGATTATCACTTATGTGTGCGAAAGAGACACACGCATAAGTGAGTATTGTTCTAATACAAGTTTTATATAGAGTGAGTTTATGTCTTAGGGACATTTTACTCCGCGCGTTTAACAACGGATATAATTTGAATAGTACGAATTTCGCTTTACCAATTGTTGATGTTACGTGATTGTTAAACGTCATCGACTTGTTTAGTACTACGCCTAAATATTTTACTTTATTAACCTCCGGGATTCGGTTTCCGTGCAGGCTGATGGGACCAATTTTTTGTTGTTTTTTGTTATATTTGAGTCTTTTAAATTGGATAGTTTTACTTTTTTCGGGATTTATATTTCGATTCTCCCTTTTGAGAACCAGTCGCCGAGAGCGGTGACTGCTGTCTGGAGATTATTTGTTACAATTTCTGCATTGCGATGAACATAGTACAGGGCTGTGTCATCTGCGAATAATGCCAATTGCACCTTAGGGTGTTTGGGAATATCGCAAGTGTACAGGTTGTAGAGGGAGGGCGAGAGTACCGAGCCTTGAGGGACTCCGGCCTCAATGCCTCTGAGGGAGGACAGTGCGCCTTCGACTCGGAAGCGAAATTTACGGTCTTTGAGGTAGTTGCTGATAGTCAGAACTAGACAGTCCGGTACACCGAGCTGGTACAATTTGTACAGCAGACCTTGGTGCCAGATTTTATCGAATGCTTTTGCGACATCGAAGAAAACGGCGCCTGTCCTTTTCCTGTCGTTCTTGCTTTCGAGTATGTACTCCGTTATGCGGTGTACTTGAGCGGGGCAGCTGTGCTGTTCGCGGAAGGCAAACTGCTCGTCTGGTAGGAGCTTTTTCTCTGTTATGACGTCCTTTAGACGTCTCAGTAGAATACGCTCGTATACCTTACCTAGGGAGCTAATGAGACTAATTGGTCGGTAGCTAGTAGGCTGCACCCGGGGTTTGCCCGGTTTGTGTATACCTATTATAATGGCTACTTTCCAAATGTCTGGGAATGAACATCCTACTAAGAGGGCGTTAAAGATGTTCACGAGAAGTTGAATTAATGCGGTCGGTAACATTTTAAGTGTTTTATTTGAAATACCATCTAGGCCAGGTGCCTTTTTGGCATTTAAACACTTAATGATATCTTTGACCTCCTCCGATTCCACCGGCCTCATGCTCTCTTCAGGTGGTCTCGAGAGTCGGCTTTCGACCTCGCTGTTTACTACCCTAAGGTGCAGGGGGTCTATAGGGAGGGAGCTCGGCCGACACTGTTGTTCGATTGTGTCGGCTAAACATTCGGCCTTGTCTCCATCCTCCAGTGCAGGAGGGCGATTTGGTCTAACTAAAGGAGGCATGTCGCTCTCCGTGTCTCTTTTGAGGGCTTTCGCGAGAGGCCAGTAGGCCGTGTGTGACGGTTTTAATTCACTTAGAAATCGATCCCACTCTTCGGCTTTGAATTCTTTTATTTTGAACTTAACCTCTCTCTCGAGGTGACGGAGGGACTTACGGCACTCTTCCGACGGGTAGCGATCATAGGTGCGTTTAGCCGCGTTACGGAGTCTGATGGACTCCTTTATGTCCTCCGGGAGGGGCCTACGTCTCTCGTGAGCCATAGGCATCTCCCTGGATGACTGTTCTATGGTCGCTACCAGGTGGTCTGTTAGGTTGGAAGCAGCCTCTATTGCTACTTCACTACTCAATATATTATCTGGGATTTTATCGAGATGAATCGATTGAAGATTTTGGATATTATCGGCCAACAGTTTGTAGTCGATAATCTTTTTCTTACTATAGTTAATTCGGTTAGAATTACCGAGAGTAATTTTAACCGGGCGGTGGTCTGAGTTAAGCTCGTGAATAGTCTCGATAGAAAAGTCGAGAGAAATATTTTTGATAAGCGCTATGTCTAAAACACTGGGGTTATGTATAAGGCCACTGCTACGTTGGCTGGTGTCGTAGCGAGTGGGGTCCTGAGGGTGCATAATGCCAAATTCGAGAGTGTCGGAGAGTGAGTTTAATAGAGTGCCGTTTGAATTATTTGAAACGTTACCCCAATCGGTGTGTTTGCAGTTTAGGTCGCCGGCGATTAAGACGGCGTTGCCTAAATTAAATAGCGTTTTTAAATCGCTAGGAATTAAAGGTTTATTACCAGCTTGGTAGGCGCTGATGATGATGATTGGCTCGTGGCCTGTCATACTGACATGACAAATTGAAATTTCTAATGTCTCTAGGGGTGGCGGTTCTAGAGGGACGCAGTGGAGGGAATTCTTATAATATATAAGAGTGCCTCCTAACCGGGATCGAGTTCTATCATTTCTAATTAATTTGTAATTTGTTATTTTCGGGCTCCTCATACTAGGTTTAAGGAACGTCTCCTGCACTAGAAGTACGTCTACGTTATGGCTCTTGACGAAATCACGGATTTCGTCAATGTTATTATATATGCCGTTCGTATTGAACGACACGACACAAATCGAGTGCGGTTTTGTTCTCCCCGGGGACGCCATTAATAACCGGCGTAAGAGAACTCCTTGATCTTGTTGATCAAGGCCGTGTGACTTGCCAGAGCCGAGAGGCGCTCCTCGAAGGAGCCTCGCAGCTTGGCGACAAAGATGTTAAGTTCCATCGGATCGATGTCACTTAAAAATTTGGCGGCGAGCGCTATGTCGGCGCCGAAACTGGATGCGGACTGGGGCGGATTTTGTGGTCCCATATATGTAGCCCTTTTGGGCGGGGAGGGGGGTGAGGGGGGAGGGGGGACCATGGTCGGTCTGGCTGGGAGAGCCATCGACATCAGAGGAGGAGGAGGAGGAGGTCCTTGTGGACCCCTCTGGGGTGTAACCCAAGCAGGTTTGGAGGGAGGGGGGGCAGGGACATACCTCTGCTTGGGAGGGGCACCTCTCTGTGGTGGGGCTTGGCGCCTCTTAGCTTGGGGTGCGCGTTTGCACCCTTTGTAATTGGCCGGATGGCCAGAAGATTTGCACAGGACGCAGCTTGGGGGAGTAGTCTCCTCAGCTGGGTTCCCGCGCTTACATTCTGACGTGCCGTGGTCTCCCAGGCACTTTACGCAGCGTGGTCTGGCGAAGCAGTTCCGCGCTGAGTGACCGTATAGCTGGCAGCGATGACACTGCCCTGGCATTCCTCTTTTATAGGGGGGTTCAATACGTATGCCCGTGATGTGACATACTGCTTTTACATTAAATATGGCTTTCCCCTCCGGAGTGGGGGGAAGCACTACAAGTACCATATTGTAATGGTATTTTTTGTTGGGGTGGTACATTCTGTGTACCTCTTTAGCGGGGATCCCCTGTCTACAGAGGTCCTCCAGTACGGACTCAGTGGTCAGCTCCTTATCTACTCCCTTGATGACGACACGCAGCATGCGTTCGTCCTCCAGGGCGTAGGTGTGGTAGCCTATCTGCTTTTCCCTAAGGAAAGCAGTTAAAAGCCTATGATCATACGGGGTAGGGACCTGCATAAGGATCCCATTTGGGGTGGCGTGGGCCGACGAGTAGCGGATGTGCTGCTCGTTTATGGCCTTGCTAATCTGGTTCCATTTAGCCTTCTCCTGTATAATAACAGGAGGCGGCAGTTTGGGAGTCGGTGGGGTCGACTGGGAAGTCGACTTGGGGGAGTTAGAGGCCGCGACATTTGTGCCGTCAGCCTGCACGGTTTGCGCACAGGGCGCTTTGGGAGGATTGGGTTTAAGACCCTTAGCGGCTTTTGCCGGCGGAGTCGGAGATGAACAGCCCGCAGAGGAGGCGCCGTCCGAGCGCTTCCTCTTTTTGGACTTTTTAGTTTGGACGGTTTTAAAACCGTCCTCTCCCTCGGAGGTCTCCTGCTCAGAGCAGGACATCTCCGATTGGGATGTATTGTCGCTCTCATGCGACGACATAGTAGTCGCTGTCGTCGCCGGCGACGACGGCGACTCTTCAGAAGTAGCTCCCGGAGAAGCCGGTGAGCTGGTGGGGCTTAAACTTTTATTATAGTTTTCCCATGCCTCGGAGGCTCCTGGGAATTTAGTCTCGAGAAAGGCCAGTAGCCGCTTTACAATGGTGTCCTCCATTGTAAGGCGGTTTTTGCCGACCTTTTGGGCTGCTCTCTATTAATTTAGTGTTTTAATTTAAAGATTCAACCCCTCCCGGCATCCGGGGGGGGAGGTGTGTGCGTGGAGGAGTCCACTGGTGTGTAAACCTAATCGTACAATTACAATTTACTTACTTTCGTTTGTTCCTCGGACGCAGGAACACACCGACACTACACTATCGCTATGCGGAGCGATCGCGACGGTCGCGGAAAAAATAACGGTCGCGGCGGGAAAAATATAACGGTCGCGGTGAAAACGCGGGAAACCGACGTCACGCCGCTGCGTGAAGGCCTTTGAAGAAGGCACTAGCACAGGGATATCACTAAACACTATACTTATATACTTATTATACACTTTATATAAATATAATACTCGGAAAGCGGAAAAGCGGAAAAACGACTATCGGATCGAGAGCGTTAGTATGCTAGTGCGGTACTACCATATGACTAACGATGACGAGACGAGAGCGTCGAATGTTCGACCAAATTGAGAAATCGCTTATAACGACTTTGCGTGTTTGGGGTCGCCGAGCGGCGTAATTGTGTCTATTTCGACCAATAGCGTGCAAGAATGTGAGTCGCGTTGGGCGAGTTGGCTGGCTCGATTTTATGCCTCTTTCTAAGCGACGGTCCCCTTTTTTTTGTAGCATGCATGTATCGTAACAATCGTAATATTTTTTTTTTTTTTTTGTCTACCCCCTTTTCGTCGGAATCACGCACACACACCCTCTCCCTAACAACAACAACAAACCCCCCCCCCCCTATGCCAAAAGCCTATGGTCATTCGGGGTAGGGACCTGCATGAGGATCCCATTTGGGGTGGCGTGGGCCGACGAGTAGCGGATGTGCTGCTCGTTTATGGCCTTGCTAATCTGATTCCATTTAGTTCCTTCCTTCTCCTGTATAATAACAGGAGGCGGCAGTTTGGGAGTCGGTGGGGTCGACTGGGAAGTCGACTTGGGGGAGTTAGAGGCCGCGACATTTGTGCCGTCAGCCTGCACGGTTTGCGCACTGGGCGCTTTAGCGGTTTTGGGTTTAAGACCCTTTCCGTTCTTAGCGGCTTTTGCCGGTGGTGTGGGGGATGAACAGCCCGCAGAGGAGGCGCCGTCCGAGCGCTTCCTCTTTTTGGACTTCTTATTTTGGACGGTTTTAAAACCGTCCTCACCCTCGGAGGTCTCCTGCTCGGAGCAGGACATCTCCGATTGGGATGAATTATCGCTCTCATGCGATGACATAGTAGTCGCTGTCGTCGCCGGCGACGACGGCGACTCTTCGGAAGTAGCTCCCGGAGAAGCCGGTGAGCTGGTGGGGCTTAAACTTATTCTATATGATTCCCATGCCTCGGAGGCTCCTGGGAATTTAGTTTCTAAAAAGGCCAGTAGCTGCTTTACAGTGGTTTCAGCCATTGTAAAGCAGTTTTTCCGACCTTTAGGGCTGCTCTCTAATTTAATTTAGTGGTTTAATTTAAAGATTCAACCCCTCCCGGCATCCGGGGGGGGAGGTGTGTGCGTTGAGGAGTCCACTGGTGTGTAAATCTAATCGTACAATTATAATTTACTTACTTTCTTTTGTTCCTCGGACGCAGGAACACACCGACACTACACTATCGCTATGCGGAGCGATCGCGACGGTCGCGGAAAAAATAACGGTCGCGGCGGGAAAAATATAACGGTCGCGGTGAAAACGCGGGAAACCGGTGTCACGCCGCTGCGTGAAGGCCTTTGAAGAAGGCACTATCACAGGGATATTAATATTAGTAAACACTATACTTATATACGTATTATACACTTTAAATAAATATAATAATCGAAAAGCGAAAGACTTAATCGGAACGGATCAGTGTGTTAGTATGTTAGTGCGGTACTACCATACGACTACTCCGATCGTCTGATTTAGAGAGAATGTGTGTGTTCGACCAATTTTTTTTTCTTTTTTCGAATGGGTCTATGCTGTAGGCATTTAAGCCGTTTTAGCTTCATCGGTCTAAGTTGCTGCCATTTAGCAGTCGTTTAGGTGGGAATACAAAGAGGGAGTATGACCCCCTCTAACATCACCCCCCTGCGGGTGATGTACTTACTGATTTTGGTGAATTTTGTGAATGACTACGGGTAAGCTATTTTTAGAAGGACTGGAGAGACCGTGGTCCCTCCCTGTGAGGGGTCCGACCCCTTCCTCACTCTCTGACGAGTGTGGTTGCTCGCGCGCGGTAGCACAAACTAACGGCGTACGAGTTTTGTAATGATAGAGTAGCTCATATTTATAATAATTTGGTCTGGGAGGGCCGTCCCTCCCCCCTCCCGCGTGCGGTCGGGCGGACTCGCGCGCGAGTGTCCTGATATCGAATAATGATGCCGCAGTATTGATAGAGCTCTCTATAACAATATCGCGGTCGCGGTCTTGATTAGGTGTGGCTAAGCTAGTAGGAGTCGAACTCGGACCCGGGTTCGAGTCCGGTGGTCCCGTGTTTGTGTCGGTCCGTATATCAATACGTGTGTTCGTGTCTGGTGTAAGACTTCGGGGTAGGCGCCGGCGTCGACCCCGGTGCTTTACTAACCACGCGGGTGCGTGTATTTTGTGTTTACGTAATTGTATTACGTGTTTTGTGATGGAGTCTACTGGGTCGGCTAAGATATGCTTAGGCCGCTTTTGGGGATATCGGAACGTCTGGAAGTCGTGTTCGTAGTCCAGGGCCCTACGTATGAGGGGATTTTTATGTTTTTTGCCATTCTCAAAGAATCTCTCGGCGAGTTCTTTGATATAGGCTTTTATAGTGATAAGGTCGAAGTCTCTATGCAAGTCGATGTTGCGTACGTAATAAGGCGCGCCTGTTGCTAAGCGCAAAAAGCGGTTTTGAACGCTTTGTAGGCGTTTCATTTCGTTATCACTTATGTGTGCGAAAGAGACACACGCATAAGTGAGTATCGTTCTTATGCAAGTTTTATATAGAGTGAGTTTATGTCTTAGGGACATTTTACTCCGCGCGTTTAATAACGGATATAATTTGTAAAGTACAAATTTAGCTTTACTTATTGCTGAATTTACGTGGTATGTGAATGTCATCGACTTGTTTAGTACTACGCCTAAATATTTTACTTTATTAACCTCCGGGATTCGGTTTCCGTGCAGGCTGATGGGACCAAGTTTTTGACTTTTTTTCCTATTTCTATTGTGTTTATTAAATTGGATTACTTGGCTTTTAGAGGGATTTATTTCTATTCTCCATTTTGTGAACCAGTCGCCGAGAGCGGTGACTGCTTTCTGGAGATTATTTGTTATAGTTTTAGAGCTACGATGAGCATAGTACAGGGCTGTGTCATCTGCGAATAATGCCAATTGCACCTTAGGGTGTTTGGGAATATCGCAAGTGTACAGGTTGTAGAGGGAGGGCGAGAGTACCGAGCCTTGAGGGACTCCGGCCTCAATGCCTCTGAGGGAGGACAGTGCGCCTTCGACTCGGAAGCGAAATTTACGGTCTTTGAGGTAGTTGCTGATAGTCAGAACTAGACAGTCCGGTACACCGAGCTGGTACAATTTGTACAGCAGACCTTGGTGCCAGATTTTATCGAATGCTTTTGCGACATCGAAGAAAACGGCGCCTGTCCTTTTCCTGTCGTTCTTGCTTTCGAGTATGTACTCCGTTATGCGGTGTACTTGAGCGGGGCAGCTGTGCTGTTCGCGGAAGGCAAACTGCTCGTCTGGTAGGAGCTTTTTCTCTGTTATGACGTCCTTTAGACGTCTCAGTAGAATACGCTCGTATACCTTACCTAGGGAGCTAATGAGACTAATTGGTCGGTAGCTAGTAGGCTGCACCCGGGGTTTGCCCGGTTTGTGTATACCTATTATAATGGCTACTTTCCAAATGTCTGGGAATGAACATCCTACTAAGAGGGCGTTAAAGATGTTCACGAGAAGTTGAATTAATGCGGTCGGTAACATTTTAAGTGTTTTATTTGAAATACCATCTAGGCCAGGTGCCTTTTTGGCATTTAAACACTTAATGATATCTTTGACCTCCTCCGATTCCACCTGCCTCATGCTCTCTTCAGGTGGTCTCGAGAGTCGGCTTTCGACCTCGCTGTTTACTACCCTAAGGTGCAGGGGGTCGGGAGGGAGGGAGCTCGGCCGACACTGTTGTTCGATTGTGTCGGCTAAACATTCGGCCTTGTCTCCATCCTCCAGTGCAGGAGGGCGATTTGGTCTGACTAAAGGAGGCATGTCGCTCTCCGTGTCTCTTTTGAGGGCTTTCGCGAGAGGCCAGTAGGCCGTGTGTGACGGTTTTAATTCACTTAGAAATCGATCCCACTCTTCGGCTTTGAATTCTTTTATTTTGAACTTAACCTCTCTCTCGAGGTGACGGAGGGACTTACGGCACTCTTCCGACGGGTAGCGATCATAGGTGCGTTTAGCCGCGTTACGGAGTCTGATGGACTCCTTTATGTCCTCCGGGAGGGGCCTACGTCTCTCGTGAGCCATAGGCATCTCCCTGGATGACTGTTCTATGGTCGCTACCAGGTGGTCTGTTAGGTTGGAAGCAGCCTCTATTGCTACTTCACTACTCAATATATTATCTGGGATTTTATCGAGATGAATCGATTGAAGATTTTGGATATTATCGGCCAACAGTTTGTAGTCGATAATCTTTTTCTTACTATAGTTAATTCGGTTAGAATTACCGAGAGTAATTTTAACCGGGCGGTGGTCTGAGTTAAGCTCGTGAATAGTCTCGATAGAAAAGTCGAGAGAAATATTTTTGATAAGCGCTATGTCTAAAACACTGGGGTTATATATAAGGCCACTGCTACGTTGGTTGGTGTCGTAGCGAGTGGGGTCCTGAGGGTGCATAATGCCAAATTCGAGAGTGTCGGAGAGTGAGTTTAATAGAGTACCATTTGAATTATTTGAAACATTACCCCAATCGGTGTGTTTGCAGTTTAGGTCGCCGGCGATTAAGACGGCGTTGCCTAAATTAAATAGCGTTTTTAAATCGCTAGGAATTAAAGGTTTATCACCAGATTGGTAGGCGCTGATGATGATGATTGGCTCGTGGCCTGTCATACTGACATGACAAATTGAAATTTCTAATGTCTCTAGGGGTGGCGGTTCTAGAGGGACGCAGTGGAGGGAATTCTTATAATATATAAGAGTGCCTCCTAACCGGGATCGAGTTCTATCATTTCTAATTAATTTGTAATTTGTTATTTTCGGGCTCCTCATACTAGGTTTAAGGAACGTCTCCTGCACTAGAAGTACGTCTACGTTATGGCTCTTGACGAAATCACGGATTTCGTCAATGTTATTATATATGCCGTTCGTATTGAACGACACGACACAAATCGAGTGCGGTTTTGTTCTCCCCGGGGACGCCATTAATAACCGGCGTAAGAGAACTCCCTGATCTTGTCGATCAGGGCCGAGTGGCTTGCCAGTGCCGAGAGGCGATCCTCGAAGGAGCCTCGCAGCTTGGCGGCGAAGATTTTAAGTTCCATCGGATCAATGTCACTTAAAAATTTGGCGGCGAGCGCTATGTCAGCGCCGAAACTGGATGCGGACTGGGGCGGATTTTGTGGTCCCATATATGTAGCCCTTTTGGGCGGGGAGGGGGGTGGGGGGGGGGGGACCATGGTCGGTCTGGCTGGGAGAGCCATCGACATCAGAGGAGGAGGAGGAGGAGGTCCTTGTGGACCCCTCTGGGGTGTAACCCAAGCAGGTTTGGAGGGAGGGGGGTCAGGGACATACCTCTGCTTGGGAGGGGCACCTCTCTGTGGTGGGGCTTGGCGCCTCTTAGCTTGGGGTGCGCGTTTGCACCCTTTGTAATTGGCCGGATGGCCAGAAGATTTACACAGGACGCAGCTTGGGGGAGTAGTCTCCTCAGCTGGGTTCCCGCGCTTACATTCTGACGTGCCGTGGTCTCCCAGGCACTTTACGCAGCGCGGTCTGGCGAAGCAGTTCCGCGCTGAGTGACCGTATAGCTGGCAGCGATGACACTGCCCTGGCATTCCTCTTTTATAGGGGGGTTCAATACGTATGCCCGTGATGTGACATACTGCTTTTAAATTAAATATGGCTTTCCCCTCCGGAGTGGGGGTAAGCACTACAAGTACCATATTGTAATGGTATTTTTTGTTTGGGTGGTACATTCTGTGAACCTCTTTAGCGGGGATCCCCTGTCTACAGAGGTCCTCAAGTACGGACTCAGTGGTCAGCTCCTTATCTACTCCCTTGATGACGACACGCAGCATGCGTTCGTCCTCCAGGGCGTAGGTGTGGTAGCCTATCTGCTTTTCCCTAAGGAAAGCAGTTAGAAGCCTATGGTCATTCGGGGTAGGGACCTGCATGAGGATCCCATTTGGGGTGGCGTGGGCCGACGAGTAGCGGATGTGCTACTCGTTTATGGCCTTGCTAATCTGATTCCATTTAGCCTTCTCCTGTATAATAACAGGAGGCGGCAGTTTGGGAGTCGGTGGGGTCGACTGGGAAGTCGACTTGGGGGAGTTAGAGGCCGCGACATTTGTGCCGTCAGCCTGCACGGTTTGCGCACTGGGCGCTTTAGCGGTTTTGGGTTTAAGACCCTTTCCGTTCTTAGCGGCTTTTGCCGGTGGTGTGGGGGATGAACAGCCCGCAGAGGAGGCGCCGTCCGAGCGCTTCCTCGTATTGTTCCGGTATTGTTCTAATACAAGTTTTATATAAAGTGAGTTTATGTCTTAGGGGCATTTTACTCCGCGCGTTTAACAACGGATATAATTTGAAAAGTACGAATTTAGCTTTTCTTATTTTGTATGTCGCTAGAAATTAAGAGTTTGCTACCCGATTGGTAAGCGCTGATGATGATGATTGGGGCACTGATGAGGCACTGGCACCGTGTTGTGTACTATAATAAACACTTTACTCATATATCTGAAGATAGAATTTCACAGTTAATCGTTACCACTTCTTACTGCCACCCGAATCGGAATCCGAGAGCAGAATGATGAATGATGAATATGCCGTTTTCTTTTTTTTTTTTCGAATGGGTCTACGCTATTGGCTTTAAGCTGTCTTAGCTTCGTCGGTCTACTGACTGCCATTTAGCAGTCGTTTTGGTGGGAAAACAAAGAGGGAGTTTTACTCCCTAAACCGGTTTTTTAAAATAGCTAAATATCCGTAGAAAACTATTTTTAGGTCTGGAGAGACCATAGTCCCTCCTACTGAGGGGTCCGACCCCTTCCGCACTCACTGACGAGTGTGGTTGCTCACGCGCGGTAGCACAAACTAACGGCGTATTTGTAGGGATAGAGAAGCTCAGTTTTAAGGATCTGGGAGGGCCGTCCCTTCCCCCTTCCGCGTGCGGTCAGGTGGACTCGCGCGCGAATGTCCTGATGTCGAGTGCTACCGCGATATTGTTATAAATAGAGCTTTTCTATAACAATATCGCGGTCGCGGTCATAATTATGTGTGGCTACACTAATGGGAGTCGAACTCGGATCCGGGTTCGAGTCCGGTGGTCCCGTGTTAAAGTCGGTCCGTATGTCTTACGTGTGTTTGTGTCTGGTGTAAGACTACGGGGTAGGCGTCGGCGTCTACCCCGGTGCTTTTCTTATTTTCATGTTTTGTGTTTAGGAGAACTCCTTTATTTTGTTTATCAAGTCTGTGTGACTTGCTAATGCTGACATGCGGTCCTCAAAGGAACCTCGCAGTTTTGTGACGAAAATGTTTAGCTCCATCGAATCGATTTCGCTAAGAAATTTGGCTGCGAACGCTATGTCGGCGCCGAAATTGGAGGTCGGGGACGGTTTTGCAGGTCCCGTCTCTGTGGCCCTATTGGCCGGGGGAGGGAGGACCTTTGTCTGACTGGCTGGGAGGGCCGTCGACCTTTGAGGAGGAGGTCCTTGTGGACTCCCAAGCAGGTTTGGAGGGAGGAGGGGCAGGGACGTACCTCTGCTTGGGAGGGGCACCTCTCATTGGTGGTACCTTGCGCCTCTGCTTGGGGTGCGCGCTTGCACCCCTTGTAATTGGCCGGATGGCCAGAAGAGTTGCATAGGACGCAGCTTGGGGGAGTAGTCTCCTCAGCTGGGTTCCTACGCGGACATTCGGACGTGCCGTGGTCGCCCAGGCATTTGACGCAGCGCGGTCTGGCGAAGCAGTTCCGCGCTGATTGGCCGTACAGTTGGCAGCGGTGAGTCTGCCCCGGCATTCCCCTTTTGTAGAGGGGTTCTATGGATAAGCCTGTGATGTGGCATACATTTTTAATATTGAAAATGGCTTTCCACTCTGGAGTGGGGGAAAGCACGACAAGAACCATGTTGTACTGGTATTGCTTAGCTGGATGGTACATCCTGTGTACCTCTTTGGCGGGGATCCCCTGTCTACAGAGGTCCTCGAGGACGGATTCCGTGGAGAGCTCTTTATCTACACCCTTGATGACGACACGCAGAGTGCGTTCGTCCTCCAGGGCATAAGTGTGGTATCCGATCTGCTTTTCTCTGAGAAAAGCAGTCAGTTTCCTATGGTCGTTTGGGGTTGGGACCTGCACCATGATACCGTTTGGGGTGCTACGGGCTGACGAGTAGTTGATACTCTGCTCATTTATGGCTGTACTTATGATGTTCCACTTTGCCTTCTCCTGTACTATAACAGGGGGCGGCAATTTGGGGGCCTTGGGACTGATCGGGGCCGCGACTGTCGTGTAGTCGGTCTGCATGGGTTCGGTACGGGGTAGGGATCCTGGTTAAAAACCCCTAAAGACGTTTCCCTTTCCGCTTTTCGCAGATTTAGCCGGTGGCATCGGCGAGGAGCAGACCGCAGAGGAAGCGCCGTCCGAGCGTTTCCTCTTCTTGGTCTTTCTACCCTTCACGGTTTGAAAACCGTCCTCTCCCTCGGAGGCCTCCTGCTCGGAGCAGGACATCTCCGACTGGGATGTATATTCGTTGTCATCGTTCTCTGGCGATGACATTGTAGTCTAGTGTAGTGTGTAGCTACATCCGAAGAGACGCCGTCGTCGCCGGCGACGGATGTAGTGGGGATGGGATGCTCTTTAACGAATGCTTCCCAGGCCTTTGACGCTCCTGGGAATTTTTGGTCCAAAAAGGACAGGAACAGCCTTACCACGGTGTTCTCCATGGCAAGGCAGTTTACACTGACCTTTTTGGGTCTGCTCTCAATTTGAAATTTTTAGTTTAAAGATTCAACCCCTTCCGGCATCGGGGGGGGGGGGAAGGTGTGTGGGGGAGGTGAGGGAGGAGGAGGAGGGGTCCACTGGTGTGTAGCCTAATCGTACAATTACACTTTACTTACTTTTCTTTGTTCCTCGGACGCAGGAACACACCGACACTACACTATCGCTATGCGAAGCGATCGCGAAGGTGGAAAAGTGTTAAAAAACGGTCGCGTCTAAAAATAACGGTCGCGGCGGGAAACCTAACAGTCGTGACGGAACGCGCGAAAATCCCGGCGTCACGTCGCGGCTTGAAGCCCCGAGATGAAGGCACTGGCACTGTGTTGTGTACTACAATAAACACTATACTCAAATATCTGAACATAGATTTACTTTACAGTCGAGCGTTACCACTTTTACAGCCACCCGAATCGGAATCCGAGAGCAGAATGTCGAATATGCCGGATCTCGGCGCTATATTTATACCCGCAATCTGGGAGGCTCCGCAAGGTTGCAAGGTCATGACCCCGTGTCACGGTTTCTTGCTATCTCGTTTCGCGCAGTGCGTCTCTTTCTTGCACTCACGTATTCGCTCGCGGTAACCTGTTAAGCCCCACAGATTGCCAGGTACGTAAAAAGTTACCTTATACCTAAAAACTCGATACAATTCATCATTCTGCTCTCTGATTCCGATCTGGGTGGCAGAAATTAGTAGTAACGCACTACGCATTCGATTCAATTAGTCTTTTTCTGTTTCTATTTTCGATTATTATATTTATATAAAGTGTATAGTAAGTATATAAGTATAGTGTTTAGAAATATTAATATCCCTGTGCCTTCTTCTCGGGCCTTCACGCAGCGGCGTGACGCCGGTTTCGCGCGCTCCATCACGACCGTTATTTTTCGCCGCGATCGTTATTTTTCGCCGCGATCGTTATTTTTTCGCCGCGACCGTTTTAACACTTTTCCACCGTCGCGATCGCTCCGCATAGCGATAGTGTAGTGTCGGTGTGTTCCTGCGTCCGAGGAACAAAAGAAAGTAAGTAAAGTGTAATTGTACGATTAGGTTTACACACCAGTGGACTCCTCCACGCACACACCTCCCCCCCCCGGATGCCGGGAGGGGTTGAATCTTTAAATTAAATCATTTAGTTAAATTAGAGAGCAGCCCTAAAGGTCGGCAAAAACTGCTTTACAATGGAGGACTACTACTGGCTAGTGACTACTGACTAGGCTACTGGCCTTTTTTGAAACTAAATTCCCAGGAGCCTCCGAGGCATGGGAAAATTATAATAATAGTTTAAGCCCCACCAGCTCACCGGCTTCTCCGGGAGCTTCAACCGAAGAGTCGCCGTCGTCGCCGGCGACGACAGCGACTACTATGTCATCGCCAGAGAGCGATAATTCATCCCAATCGGAGATGTCCTGCTCCGAGCAGGAGACCTCCGAGGGTGAGGACGGTTTTAAAACCGTCCAAAATAAGAAGTCCAAAAAGAGGAAGCGCTCGGACGGCGCCTCCTCTGCGGGCTGTTCATCCCCAACACCACCGGCAAAAGCCGCAAAGAACGGAAAGGGTCTTAAACCCAAAACCCCTAAAGCGCCCTGTGCGCAAACCGTGCAGGCTGACGGCACAAATGTCGCGGCCTCTAACTCCCCCAAGTCGACTTCCCAGTCGACCCCACCGTCTCCCAATATGAGCTGCTGTATCAATACAAAACTCGTACGCCGTTAGTTTGTGCTACCGCGCGCGAGCAACCACACTCGTCAGAGAGTGAGGAAGGGGTCGGACCCCTCAGCAGGAGGGACTACGGTCTCTCCAGTCCTAATAATAACTTATCCGTAGTTATTCCTCAATATCAGTACGTACATCACCCGCAGGGGGGTGATGTAAGAGGGAGTCATACTCCCTCTTTGTTTTCCTACCAAAACGACTGCTAAATGGCAGTCACCAGACCGACTAAGCTAAGACAGCTTAAAGCCATTAGCGTAGACCCATTCAAAAAAAAAAATCGATACAATACAATGTCTAAAATGAATAAGAATATGTAAATAGTTGTATTTACAAATTCTAATACATTATATACAAGGTACACACACAGATTAAAACAATCACCATTCCCACAGTGTAATTGTATATAATATACAGTATTACATACAAAAATACTTGTATAGTAAAAAACACATACATTAAGAACATAATATAATCACTGAAGATTTGTAAGTATTTATTTTTTTGATAATGTTCAAAAACGTCTTAATTATTATTTTTGTAATTAATTAAAAAAGGACACTTTTAAGGCTCTTCTTAAAAATGCGCCTTTTTTAATAAGAATATGGATTTTATTCTACTCCTATTAAATTTCTACAGTAAAATGATGTTAAAATGTCCATTGTGTATGTAAAACTTTAAAAAATCATGAATTAATTTAATGTTTTATAAGAAAAAAAAAAAATGTATCATAGTGCAGTTTTTTTTATGTTAGTCCACAAAAGTTCTTGTTGTCAACGGATATTTTATTGTTGCAAGTGTTGTAAAAAACTGAAAAAGTATTATTTAATTATATCATGCTTTAATTATAAACTAGGTATTATTTAGAAACAGATTTTATTATTTATTGAATATATTTTCGTAATAAAAAAATAATATTTTATTTATTAAATATATAAATTTTACTATTCTAATCGAAGTTTATTAATTATAATTAATTAAAGTGTTATAATGTTTTGTTATGGTTTGGTTACCATTAGGGACAGACGAGAGAGTGAGTGGGAGTTGTGAACTTTTAGTAAAATATTTGTTAATAAAACACATTGAGAATAAATAAGCATTTTTTATTTTTCATCTCCTTGATATTTAATATTCGATGAAACGTCAAACGATTAAGCGACTGTAATACAAATAATAAATAAACATTAGGTCATTACATATGAAATTGGCGTTTTGTAAAGGAGGAACATAAAGTCGATTTTTTTAAACATAATATATTTATTTAATCAAAGTATATATCCATTGCTATCTATGCACATTTGCTATATCATAGGTAGTTCATTGATTCCTTTACTAAAAAAAACCATTCGGACAGAAATCAATAAAATCTTTGAAGGTGCTTTGGACTGCCCCATCGGAGTTGAATTTTTTCCCTTGCATGAAGTTATCCAAATTTCCAAAAAAAATGGTAATCTGTTGGAGCAAGGTCCGGGGTGTACGGTGGATGTCTTAGACATTCCAATTGAAGCTCCTCTTATTCGGTAGCCGTCTGTTTGTGTGGTCTAGTGTTGTCGTGAAGCAGCAGTGGCCTAGAGCGAATGACCAATCTCGGTTGTTTAGCAGCTAGCTTTTCCATCATGATTTGCAGTTGCTGGCAATAGACATCTGCTGTAATCGTCGGGCCAGATTTATGAAAGCTGTAGTGAACGACACCGGCACTAGTCCACCAAACGCTCACAAGTAACTTTTTAGTCAATTTTCGCATGGGGCAGGTTTTGGCTGGTTCGACAGGGTTCGGCCATTGCGATGAGCGTTTCCGATTATCGTAAAGGATCCACTTTTAATCACAGGTTTTCGCAGGCATTCGATTTAAAATCCCTTCATTATTGTGCCGGTTGAGTAATGTAACGCCACGCGCGTTTGTCGGTATGCTGCACTCAATTCATGATGTACCCACCTTTCAAGCTTCTTCACCTTCCCAATTTGCTTCAAGTGGATTAAAACAGTTTTATCACTAATACCGCAGCCTGCAGCTAACTCGGACGTGGTTTGCGATGGATCCGCTTCCACAATAGCCTTCAATTCTTCATTATCAACTTTGGTCTCGGCCGTCCACGGGGCTTGTTCTGCAGGTCGAAATTTCCAGAACGCAAACGTTGGAACCAAAAAGGCAGCCGTTTCTGCAGCACTGGTGCCACGGTGGAACTCGTACTCGAAAACAATACGATATTTCAAGTTTTCCATTTTGTAAACAGAGTGACGCAAAGAAAAAACCAAAAGAGTAAAAAACAAATGAATTACGGTTTTCAAAACACAAATGCATGAGTAAATAGCGGTATAAATTTCAAATTGGAATTCCTAACCAAAGAAGATAATTTGAGATCAAAGTGGCCGGTACGACAAAACGCCAATATCACATGTAAGGACCTAATATTAGTAATAAATATAATTGAATAAAAATGTTCAATTTGCAATATGGCCCCGTCTCCGTATATTTTGTCTCACTCGCACGCGCATTTACATTTGATGCGTGTACGAATGCGGCCGCTTTAATTGACCGAAGCCATACTGCAATATAACCATTTTTAATTAGGAATTATGACTGAGGGCTGACTGATTAGGAATATATAAAAACAAAACATATAAAACTGAAGGAGTGAAGCTCACTTCACTCCTTCAGTTTCATAAGCTCAGTCAGCTGAAACATAACTCCGTCTCTACTAACTGACAAAATATAAAGAAGAAATGAATATCACAGAAAACCGGCGTGAAATAACGCTTGCCGCTTACAATATGTTTCGCCGAGTGAAGTTAGTCACTCGCCCAACTGCCCAAGGGCAGTTCGGCAATAAGGGCTAATTATTTACCATCAAGTGATCCGACTGCTCGTTTCGTGGTCCATCTCATAAAAAACAAATAGAAATGTCATCTAACTGGCTGAGATTATAATAAATCAGACTATGATACGGGTAAAGTGACATCTGATGATGCAAGTAACAACATTCAAATCAAATACATTTTATATCGTTCCATAGCTCTTAATCGCGACGAAAATTGCCACTGCAGATTTTTCCGCTATACAAAGTAGCCTATGTTCTACCTCGTCGTCTAATCTATATCTGTTTCAAATTTCATCAAAGTCAGCCCTATTCAATGCAAACGAACTAACAAATATTTCCTCTTATAGATAAAACTTTTTGAAGGTTTCACTTCTATCTTAAATAGCACACATCATATATTATCACAAATGTTTATTTCATCACCTACATCCTCTGTTCAGTTCGAATCAAAATTTATGTATATAAACGGAGTATACCTTGACTGTGTGTCATATTGTTTTTTTAATTTAAGTTTACTTTCTCACTTTATTTTGTCACAGTTGTGGTCAGTCAATTTGTGCACTTTCAAATTTTTGTGCGAGCTGAACTTATCTTCGCACAGATTACAATAGTATGGTTTGTCTCCTAAGTGTAGTCGCTTGTGTATCTTTAGATCGAAATTCCTATTGAATGACTTTGGGCAAACGTCACAGCTGTAGGGTTTGTAGCCTGCGTGTATTCTCTTATGCGACTGCAGGTGATCCGATCTTTTGAACATTTTATCACAAAGGTCACAGCTGTATATCTTTTTACTGCTATGTGTTATAGCGTGAGACTTCAAATGATCACTCCTCTTGAAGCTCTTGGCACATATATCACAAGTGTATGGCTTGTTGTCCGAATGTGTAAGCAAATGTTTCCCCAAATCACCATTTAGATTGAACACTTTATCACAGATAGCACACACGAACGGCGTTTCACCGGTATGGACACGCTTGTGGATCTTCAGATGCCTGCAGTTGTTGAAGGTGGCTTCACAGACCTGACATACGTACGGCCTGTCACCGGTATGAGTCCTTCTGTGAGCGATCAAATTGCTGTTTCTACTGAACATTCGATTGCAAACTTCACACTTAAATGGTTTGCTATCTAAATGGCTTATCTTGTGCAGCTTCAGGTGGTCACCCCTCTTGAATCTCTTGTCACAAATGTTGCAGCTAAAGGACTTTTCTCCAGTGTGTGTGAGTCGGTGAGACCGTAAATGATCATTCCGTTTGAACAATCTCTCGCACAAGTCGCATGGGAACTTTCTGTCGTTTTTATGTTTCTTCTTGTGTAACACAAAGTCAACTCGCTTGAAAAAGGTCTTGTTACACAAATCGCACGGGTATATGTACAACTTTCGACCTTTTTGAACTTTCCGTTTTTTCGTTTGTCTGATAGTCTCTTTTGTTTCATCTTCATAACACTTGGAATTGTTTTCTAAATCTGTAAAGGTATGAAGAATTTTATTACATTTTCAATTATAATTATAATTCAAATTATTTATAAATAATAATAATCTATACTAATATTATGAAGAGGTAAAGTTTGTGAGATTGTAGGGAGTTGTCTAAATCTGTATTTTGATGTAAAACCAGAATTTTCCCATTTTTAAGGGCTCTAGACTTTAAAGTATTTTATGAGCTGGTGGAGAATTTGCAGGCAACATCTAGTATAAAAGTATACTTCTCATTGTCTGGTACCTGTAACACTAGTTCTTCAAGAGCTTACCACGGGACCATATTGACGTGGTGTGGAAACGTTCACAGATAAATGTAGATCTCTTTATTTACGTTTATAAAGGTGGACTGACCTGCGGAGTCAGGTGTGACAACAGCTTCTATCAACACTTCTACTCCAATGTTAATATCAGTTTTGTGAATAGACCCGTCTTGAGAATCTAAAAACATATTCCTAATAATAGTCTATTCGTTATAATTAAGTTCACAGTGACTCATCAGTGCAAACGTCAAAATTAACATCAATCAATTACAGCCATTTTGATATTTGCACTAATGACTCACTGCAAACTTAATGCGGATAAACCATTCACTATAGGTAGAATGTCCCCTGCCATGAGGCAGGAAAATAATAATTATCATTTCTCAAAACATTTGTCAAGGCTTAAGATGCAGCTAGTCAAATGATATAGTTTCACTAGCAAAAGCTGTTACGCCATTAAATTATCTTCTAGACTTAAATAATACTAGCTTTTGCCTGCGGCTCCACCCACATAAATCTTGCAGGAACACTGTACATTTTTGGGATAAAAAGTAGCCTATGTGTTAATCCAGAGCTCAAACTACTACCATAAGAATTTCACCAAAATTTGTTCATTAGTTTTTGCGTGAAAGGTGTTACCCTTTATACAAACAATAATTATTATTAGCCTTTGTGTGCATACACTAAAAAATACTACTCACAGTCAAAACCTAATTCATGTTCCAATTTGATTGATGCGTGGTGTTCCTCTGGCTCTTGTTTAATAATTATGACATTACACGACAATGTGTTGTTATTTCCTGTGTTGTCCATATTCCACAGAATTTTTCGTGTATGCCAGAATAGTAACAGATGGTGTTGTGGTAGTTGGTACACCTTCTTTATAAGGCTAACGTCAGAAGTGTTGGGGTGTTTGGTTACCATAAAAATTTCCAATAGGTGGAATCATAAACTTTTTTTTTGTGTTTTTATATTTATAGTCAGTTTTACACAAATATAATCAAGCCATGTAATGATTGCATCTTGCTCATTTAAAAAAACCTACACAGTAATAATATGCTTAAAAGGTTTGATAAGTATTACATCCACAGGTTATTTAATTTTATCAGAAATCAGAGGTATAAAAATTATTCAATATTCAATTCATCTAAAATGATTATTACGCTACATAAATGACTGTATTTTATTATTGTGCCGAAAACTTTGAAATAAATAGGAAGTTTACCTAAGGCAATAATGTTAGCAATGAAATATGCGTACTAATTAATACTTAGATGAATATATATAATGTTATTTTGATCAATCGGCTTAAAAAAATAAATAAATATAAATTAGTTTACAGCCTATTTACAAAAAAAAATACAAGAAAGATACGACTCCAAATATCGATCTGTCAGTTGCTGTCAGTGTAGTGTCAACTGACAAAGGTTTTTTTTAGCTTTAACTAATACTGACAAGGCTATTCAAGTAGAGCGTTTTCGTCTTTCTTAGAGCATCCAACCAAATGGCGACGAAATGACAGCTTATTTCTATGCGAAAATGTCTTCCACTTTCTGCGGGAGGCACAAGGAACGCACACAAACGACACGACGACGAACGAACGACACCAGCACTAGTCCACCAAACGCTCACAAGAAACTTTTTTGAGTCAATTTTCGCTTGGGGCAGGCTTTGGCTGGTTCCCCAGGGTTCAGCCATTGCGATGAGCGTTTCCGATTATCGTAATTCGTACAGGATCCACTTTTCATCACAGGTAATGATTCGATTACTACATCGTTAATCCTTCGAGCCGTTTCTGCAGCACTGGTGCCACGGTACTCGTACTCGAAAGTAATACGATATTTGAAGTTTTCCATTTTGTAAACAGAGTGACGCAAATAAAAACCAAAAGAGGAAAAAACTGTTTTCGAAACACAAATGCACGAGTAAATAGCGGTATAAATTTGAAATTGGAATTCCTAACCAAAGAAGACATAATATTTGAGATCAAAGTGGCCAGTACGACAAAACGCCAATTTCATATGTAAGGACCTATTATATTCATTTTAAGTGATTTAAAAATTAAAATACTGTTCACCCTCACGAAGTGGTTTTTTAGTATTCTTTACCACTTAGTAGATGTTTAACAATGAAATCATGACGCATTTTTAAAGTACCTATTATTTCACATATTGCATCTTTTCAATCAATTTGAATTAATAAAATTAATCAATTTATTTAAACAATTACGAAAAATTCAGTACAAATGAATACATTTATGTTTATTACTATTTTGTTCACCATAGAAAGTACCCTATTATTATTCGCCAAACTCGTCAATATTTAAATATCGATAGTGTCAAGCACTAGCGTTGCTCGAGTAAAAATGACATTTGTCGTACACTGACAGCCTATTTCCTTTGTGTGTTTGTACATGCGCGTATTAATAAGAATTGGTGTGTATAGTTTATGTTTTACAATATTTTAGTGTGTGTGCTTAACGACGTGATTGAAAATGCATTAATGTGTAAACACTTTTTGTGCGCGTCCCTCTTCTTCTTCTTTTGGCATAGCTTTTCCTGTAATAGGAGTTGCCAACGTCAGAGTGATGCAACAGATGTTCAGTGAAAAGCTGATGGCGTACAGTGCAGGGAATGGCTCATGCAATGACTTCATGGTACCTTATCCCCCGCAGAAAGTGGCAGCCTTTTTCGCATAGAAATTAGCTGTCATTTCGTCTCCGTTTGGTTGGATGCTCTAAGACTTATACCACAAATTCAAATAATTACTCAGCATATTTATTAATTTCATTTAATTTTCTATTCTATTTTTACTTTTATTATTATTATTAATATAGGTTGAGGATACTAAAGACAGTTTTGTAGGACATAGATCAGTTTAGTTTTAAGATTTTATGTTTAACTGAGCGATTTCCATTAAGAACTTTTTGTTTTTAAATGGAAAACGCTCACTAGCTTTTGACCGCGGCTTCGCCTGCGGCATTTATTTTACAGCCTATAATACTCATAAATATTGCGGCCTTCTATCAATGGTAAAGTATGTTGGCGTTGGTGCGAGAACGCTTGAATTTATATTCTCGCTCATACTTTTTAATCTAGCAAAACTTCTAGGATATTAATTTAAACTCTATGGTGATTGGTGTAATAGACTATTATAATCAATCAATCAATCAATACTATTTACAGACTAGCATATAATTTGATAAGGATTAATACCATACATGCCAAAATAGCTTACAGAAGGGAACATTTTTCCTACTTACTTGACACTAATTATTATATTATAGACAATTCACACAATATCTTTATCAATGAAGCCTATGTGTTATCCTGATGTATAAGCTATTGCACTTTCGCTTTAATACATGGACAATATTTTTGTATATGCAGTTTCAATATCTGATTCGTTACATATGACTTTTTGCAGGCACTACATTTGTACGGTTTTTGATCTGTGTGGCCCAAAACATGTGTTTTCAAATTGCCTTTTCTATTAAATTTCTTTTTACAAATATCACAGATGTACACTTTGTCACCGGTATGGATATGCTTGTGGTGTTGTAGATTTGTTTTTCTTCCAAACTTCATACCACACACGTCACAGATAAACGGCTTTTTGTTGGAATGAGTCGCTTTATGGAGCTTCAAATGATCGCTCCTTTTAAATCGTTTATTGCACTTATCGCAGGGAAATGGTTTTTCATGGGTATGTATCATCATATGTTTTTTCAGATTAGTTTTTAAAGTAAGTCGTGTCCCACATATGTGACATACGAATGGTCCCTGGGTATGCATTTTCTTGTGACTGTTAAGACTCGATTTTCGGGTATATTTTCTACTGCAGATATCACAGCAATACTCTTTTTTCTTCTTTGTCTTGGATCGGTTTTGTCGTTTCCCTATTTTAATTATATCTACTGTTTGCAAACAGTTGATAATGTTCGGTATATCTTCAAAACCAACGTCTATTTCATCCTCTTCATCTGTAAGAAAGCATAATTTAATTTATTTTTCGAGAGTTAGCACTGTAAACACTAATAGCAATAACTTTTTAATAATATACTCTTTTTTTTCTAGTTTTGTTTTCAATAAATATATTTTATAAACAAACATATAATATATGCATTGACTTTGTCATATAATTAATTATAAAACCTGATAACTTCTCTTCTTTAACTCTTATCTCAGTCCTTTGTTTGATCCTTGTGTGATAAGGTATTGAAGCATTCTCTACGTTGACTGTTGTAAGTGGAGTGTGTGCGTACACCTAAAACAATCAGTGTCCAATTCCCTTATTTTACTATAATGTATAAAACATTATAGTAAAATAAGGGAAAATTTGTACTAGTGCACTGCAAAGAGAATTTATGAAATAGAATATATCAAATTCACTATTATGTCCACAATGTATTATAAATTAAATTCCTTCTAAGATAAAAGTGCACATATTCTATCTATGCCCGAACAATAATTTTTAATCTCAGAAGGAACAAGTGCAATACGTTGTGAACATAAGAGTGAATTTGCTATATTACACATTCAGAATTTCACATTGCACCACTCTAGTATGAATTGAGCCAAAATTTAAGTAAAAAGTTTTTATCACAAAACATGCAAGATACCAATATATTATATATACCTATATGGATATATAGACAAGTTTACCTGATGATTTCTGGAATCCACTGGAGATTCAGTTTGTTTAATGAGAAAATAAAACTGCTGTAGTCTTGTACTACAGATATAGCACACATTGTAAGTGTTGCTTAGCTGCAAAGGGAATATAATATAATAAAAAAAATAGTAATTACAGAAAAATAAATATGAAGATAAATAGATTTTATTTAAAACAAACAAATTTTGTATATGTTAGCATTAAACTAGGTAATCTTCAAAATAAATAATTAGTAATTTGAGATAAGGTGACACTTACTACAAAACCAGATATTTTTTCATATGCATATTGTAAATGTGAATTATATATATCAAATACTTTTATATTAATTGAGAAGCATAATATACAATTTCCCGTAATCATATTCACCCAATTTACGATTTAATACACATAGTTAAAACAGTTTTTAAACGAGATAAAGTACCTATAACTTCTAATGCAAGTTGATTTTAACTATTTGCCACTGTTTGATATACCTAATTCCTTGTTAAATCATATGGGCTTTTACTTTATTATTTCAGGCTGAAACCGACAGAAAATAAATAAAGAAGTTTTACTTCAATAAAAGTAATCGCAAAATTGCAATTCCCACGAGAGACACGTAAACAAAACAGCATACATTTTTTTAAAATTAAATATATGGCTTCGGCAACATTTGCCAGTGTCAAGTTAAAAAGGCGGGAAATAGAATTTTGTGTTAATTATCAACACCATATTTCTAAATCGTCAATCGTCTAGTCAAAGTCCAAATAAATAGTCAGTGCAGTCAATGAGTCAAGTCAGTCGATTTAGTAAAGTGGTAGAAGCTTTACTGAAAGTGTAACACCTACTAATATTTGGTAAATAAAATCGGTGTTCAATTAAATTTTTATTATAATAAGGTACATACAGTAATGATGAAAGCCGGTAGGTGAGACACTACATTTATACAGGGTATTATGATATGGATATGTAGGGTTACTCTCCTGGTATAATCGTGGAAGGAAGGCGAAGGTTCCGGTACATGCTGGAGGATGCTGGAGGGACTCCGCATCCAAACGGGTGAAGGCAGCAGCGGTATTGGCCTACGAAAAGACGCTGGAGAATTCTGGATTGTGTGGACACTCTACGCTCGTATTACGAGTATCAACTCGGAGCAAGGTACCTGGAATGTGCAACCTCCGCCTTAGTCCACTATCCACAAACCGTCTGGCGGCCCATCCACGATGCTCCAAGAAGAGTGCCCGCCACCTACCGTGGTAGCGGAATTGTCGTGGTACTTGATACTATGGTAGTTTTCCAATTGCAGCACGAAAGCGTATTATGCGGCATAATGCTCAACGTTGAATGTTTCAACTACAGCAACGCTTCGTACAATCAAGCACTCTCCAAAGTACTGCTTTCGCATGATGCGTGCAATCGATACCAACTCATTTGTTTTTTCTTTAAGTTGGCATTGATCGAAATATTATTTATACTTTCGTATACTATATACAACTTAATAATACTATAACTTTCGTTTCGTCGTAGTTTTTTTGGAAAGAATAAAAGTTAATTCAGACTGTGTTAAAAGAATAAATATAAATATGGATGAAGGTACAAACATTGACTATTTTTTATATTCCACCATTGATAACTAATAATACATCTACGTATTCCACATTTTTTTTCAACACTGAACTTAGCGCACTCTATCGGTGCATTTGAAAACTAATTCACGTTCCAATTAAGCTTCAGCATAATTCGGCATTGTGCGCCACTGACTCGTACTATGCTCTGTAATTGGAAAACTACCACTATATATATATATATATATATATATATATATATATATCTACTATACTATACTATACTACATACTTGACAGAACTTAATTACAATTTTAAAAAAACAATTACTACAAATATTACTTATTAAATCTAACAACAAACGTTTCTAATTGTAAAACAAAGAGTTCTTATGCATTACGGTATGAAAGTTGAAGGTACCCAATAAATTATTAACTCTTAAAATTATTAAAATATTAGGCCAAATAATGTCATGAATAGCTTGGTAATTTTTATTTAAAGCTTACATAAACTATACAGAATGATATAACAAATAATTCACAAAATGAAAAGATTTTAATGCTAACAGTTAGGTGTGCTAATAAAACTTACCCTAAGACGGGAATTCTCCAATATATTTCCAACTGGATGATTTAGGATCCAGTTAATATTAATAACTTTAAGCAAATAAATGCTGAACAAATGATATAATTTATTATTATAATCGGCGACGCGGCGGTCAAGCACAATAATTGGTCATAGCCGGGCACCGTTATCGTTAATCCGTTAATAGGTGTAAAATTGCATCTTTATATCGTTACGTTAGTGAACTTATAAAACCTGTTGGTTTAGGTTTTAATTCATTCATCAATTATCAACACGCAAATGATCACTGACAGTAATTAATAACAACAAACAAACAAACAAAACACTTGTCACTCTAAGCACCGGCGCTATGTAATGAAATGATCAAACGAAAGTGACGAAACAAATCTCTTGGCAGTTTCCTTTCTCACTCGCACGCGCCGGCAAAATATATATAGTTTTGTTTTTGTTTCATTCGCTGCCACGCGCCGCCCGGTACTTGTCGGTGCCGTGCGGTAACTATTAGGCATTGGATTAACGATTAACGGACTTCTGCATATTAACGGAAGTTAACGTGTCCGTTAACATCTTTAAAAGTTAACTTAAAAGTTAATCCGTTAATCAAAATGTTAACTTCATTAATTAACGATTAACGGATTAACGAGTTAATGCCCAGCTATGTAATTGGTAACGTAGTAGCAGCTTAGCACAGTTAGCAGTCTAGTGCCGAATGAATCCAGCGCGGCCGCGGCGGCGCCCCAGTCGATTACAACCGGTTCTATTTTTCGATCCGAGGCGTACTGTCGCTAACAATCTGCTTATGTTTTTTTTGGAACGAAGTTCCTTATGGTGCGTTGCGAATTGTATTGGGGCTAGACGGATTATTAGGCACGACACTTTTTGCCACTCGAAACGACCTTATCACCTTGACAATAATGTAGAATTTTGCAATTACACATTATGACTGTTACATATTGTGACTAGCTAGCCGGGCCTTAGGTATGCGAGCGGTGGCACGGAAGAGCGCTTGATGTTATTACTCAGTACGGAGCCGGACTTCGCGGCGGCAACACTGCGAGCAGCAAGCAACCCGCCCCCTCACCCCTGAACCTACCTAAGGCGCGGTCAACTAGTTCCGCGCGCACTATATATACTTAGTTCAACTATTTGTTTTGTATAATATAATATATTATATCTATACAGATAAACAAAATTGAAGTGTCTGTTTGTAATTTCAAATTAACAGCTTTTATTTTCACTTAATGTATTTAAAAGTATGATCGGTACTTACAATAAAATATAAATTGTTAACATTTTTCTGTCCGTCTGTGTGTTTGTTCTGGCTAATCTCTGTATATATATACATATATATATACATACATATATATATATATATATATATATATATATATATATATATATATATATATATATATATATATATATATATATATATATATATATATATATATATATATATATATATATATATATATAATCTTCCAAAATAGTCTTCAATTCTTCATTATCAACTATATATTTATATTATATTATAACTTCGTTCCATCCGGGTGTCCCTTGATACCTCTCAAGTTTTTTTATTTTTAATAAGAAGTATTATATCGAAAACAAATCAAACGTTCACTTTTACTTTATTAGTACGTATATTTTATTGATAAGATTAGCAGTGTTTTACCCTGAAATAAAGCGCTTATTAAATACTTACCTTATTCAAAGCCTATTTTACTGAGAGAGGCATTTACGCTTTCTGTGAGAGTATTCGTTTCCGTTCTTACTTTTGGCGGGATTTGGAAGGGGTAACATTTCCACATTCCCGCCTTCTTAAGTATCACTACCACCAACAGCAAGCTGCCTCGATTTTGGAGGCAGATTTCAACTTCATTGACTTTCAGTAAAATAACCAGGCAGGAATTAATCATAAGCTTTTAATAAGGTAAGTATTTAATAAGCGTTTTAATTCAGAATAAAACGCTGCTATTAAATAGCTTGACTTATTCAAAGCTTATTTTACTGAGAGTTGTTTGTTATCGCCTGGTTGGTGGTTAAGAAACGCCAATGTGAGTGTAAATGTGGTGATAACAGAATGTGCTTAAAAAACAGGATATTTAAGTGCATGTGCTATAAAAGAAAATAAAAATGGTGAAGAAATTAAATCCGCAAGTATGATTTTAACTTATTTTATTTTACTACTAATTAATTTACAATAATCAATTGTTCACATACATAAGAATAAATGTGATATATTTATGACAAATAATAAGTAACTATGATTGACCATTACATTAGATGTGTAATAATTAATTTACCATAAATTACTATTTACTAGGTATAATAAATAGAACCATTATAATTAAGTCATTGTTATTGATTATAATCACACTAAATTATTATTATATTATTATTTATGTTACTGGTTTAAAAAGACATGAAAAATCATTTTGTAAGGAAATTGGTTTGACTTTACGTATATAAATTTTTAAAATGTATTTTCAGATTTCCAATTTCCTCTAGCCAGTATTTCTTCGATGGGATGATTATGTGAAAAACTTTTAGATGATACGGCGGATCTAAAACTACCTGGGGATGCAACAATACCTGCTTCCAAAAGAAGAGAACTAATCCAACCTGCTATGACTGTTCGTGATGCGGGTTTTGGTGGACCTTTAATATTTATAAATAAATTATGACAATTAGCTTTAGTTCGCCTTTCTTGCAATAATGAAGTTTGATTTATCCAATAAACTAAATCCAAATTTCTGTGTGCTTTATTTTCAATTAGCTTCCAACCAGACTCTCTAAAATCGGATGAATCGGTCTTTGAACCGTAATTAGGCCAAAATGTTATAGTGTTTTCAGATTTAATCATATTATTAGGGTCAACACATAGTAGTGTCAGGTCATGTATCCGTCTACTCGAACAAGAAGTAACAGCCGTATGCTGCCGTATGTCTAGATGTGATAAATAAGTTATCCTTATCTATAGATTTATTTGTAAAATGTAACACAAGTGTATCTATGTTCCAAATAGGAGATGGATTACTTGGTCTCGATTGTTTGAGAGCTATGGATTTCAGAATATGTTTAACCAGAGCATGGTTGCTTATTTGTCCGGATGAATCAGCATTACACAAAGTAGAAATTACGGATTTATGTAAAACGAATACTTTTGACTTAAAAATAAATCAGCCAGCAATCTTGCAACCTCCGATCCATTTAGATAAAATAGGTCCAAAATATTAGATTTAGTCCATTCTACCCAACGAGCCCATGGTGCTTTATAGGTTCTTAGAGTTGAAGTACGCCAAGAAGACTGCAAAAGTTCTAACTGTTATGGACTCCAGTCTTTAAGATCTTTGTACCAGCCCCACATTTCCACATTTCCAGTACCATTTCGTGGACTTTTGGTGGAAGCAAATTGGTCGACGTGTCGATTAAGTAATTGTGAAGGTTGCGAATCGTGAAAGGGGGTGCAATTGCTCGTCGCTTCAAATCGCTCCGCCAAAATACTCTCTCCCAACGTGGTACGACTAGAATGTAGGTCCCCGTTGCTAGATTTAAATGAGCTAGTATGCGGGGTATCAGGCAAGGGGGTGGGAAAATCCACGCCAGATGGTAGTTCCATGTTTGTGAGAAAGCGTCGTGGTATAGCGCTAATTTGTCATTGAGATTTTGAGATACATAATTTGCAACGACATGAGCGGTTGGAGATGCAAATAGGTCTATTACCTGTATGCCGAAGTGTCTGAAAATCCGATCCGTATACCTAATGAGGCAAAAGGTGCCATTCTGTGACTGCTTTGAGATGAGACAGATGGTCTGCCTGAACATTGAACTTGCTCGGAAGGTACTGACTATGATAAATTTGAAAAGTGAAATACTAAAGCATTTTCGAACGAGTGCCTCCTTCGTTGCGCAGAATACATTATGCTAATGTGGTTTTGCTGTCGCACTGTATTAAAACAGTTGAATTTTGGAGGACTGACTCCTGACTACGACTTTCTCAAACCTTTAATACTGCCAACATTTCTTTCTGGTTGAAATGAACATGCTATTCTTGGTCCGACCAAACTTCCGCCAGTGGGCAATTGTCCAAAAGTGCACCCCACGCTAAGTCGGATGATCTGTTGTTAAAAAGTGATTCGGCGTAGGAAAGTACAGTGGAGAATGACGGTGATAATTTTGTAGCCACCATTTTAAATTTTTTACTGCCGTCTTTGAAAGTTGAATTACTGTATCTGTTTTTAGATTTAAATTTAGTAGGTTTAGAAGATTCCGAAAATTGAGCCTCCCATTTGGTACGAAAAAACTCGCAAAATTTAGTACTCCGATAATTCTTTGAAGGTCATTGAGCGTTATTGTATTTTTTTTCGAATTAATAACAAATTTGCTTCCATACTTTTTTGCTTCTCTATGGGAAGACTATGTTTAGCCATGGATCCCAATGAAGTCCCAGATAAACAATTTGTTTTTGTGGTATTAATTGGCACTTCGACAAGTTTATTTGCCAACCTAAATATTGAAGGGTGTTCACGACAAGTTGAACTTGGGATTCTAGTACAAATTCGTTCTGTTTTGCAATTAAAAAATCGTCTAGGAATACAATTATGAGTACTCCTCTTTGTCTTAGTATTTGAGCTATCCAATTGGTAATTGAAGCAAAAACTTTTGGGGCTGTGCTCAACCCGAATGGTAGGCATATGATTTCGAGTAATTCCGAATTGTAAATCAGTCTCAGAAAGCGACGATGATTGGTTTTTTTACTCCTAGGTGGAAGTAGGCTTGCGAAATGTCGATTTTGAATAGCCAATCGTTTGCTTGTATGAAATCGGGAATGCGAAACATACTTATCAGTTTGAAATGATCCGTGATAATATATCGATTTAGGGCCTTCAAGTTGAATACTGGACGAAACGTTTTGTCCGATTTTGTGACAAGGAACATGGTGGACACAAAAGTTTGGGTTGGTTTTTGTACAGTTTGAAGGATCCCTTGTTTCTTCATCTGCACAATGAGGTTTGTCATTGGTAAGGAGACAGGGGTTTCGAGAATTGGTTTGTTTACACTTGGTACAATCAATAGTGGTTTTCGGAGAAATGGTATGCGATACCCTTTTATAAGTTTCAGAATGTGCTCTGGGGCCAACTCCTGTCAGTGATTGTAATAATTTACCAGTTGACCGGCCCTGAACTCCTAGTTCGGCTGAAAATAGTCAGAATTTGCGTTTTCTGTCAGTTTCAGGCTTGTTAGTCGATCCGTTTTGATGACGGTTTGCTCTATTGTGAAGGTTTTGTCGGTTTTGTTGAGGTCTTTGTCGAAAGGTACCTCTATTTTCCGACCCTCTACGGTTAGAATAATTAAAATGTCCCTGCGAGGGACGTTGGTGGTACTCACCCTATAGGGGTGGGACATAGTGCGAATGAGAGTGTATGTTACTACAACATCCGCATGTCACGGTACCCTGCGAGGGTAGATGTCTGCTTTTAAATCCCTGCGAGGGATGAGACCTTGCCTTAACATGTCCTACTTGCGTAGTAGGTTTATTTACAGCCATAAATATTTTATGCGTGCCACCATATTTATCTAAAGCCGATGATAGCTATTCTGCATTAAACAAATTATAACAAGATGGCGGAATTTTGCGTATTGCCGACTTTACAAGTGGATACTTGATAAAATTGGTGATACCATCCCTCCGCATTTCAATAACTTCGGATCTATGACCGCAAATAATTGTAGTAAATCAGAAGAAGTTTTGTTAAATTCACCTTTATAAAATAATTCAGAAAATTTCTGACTAATTTCATCATTATCAATTATATTGTGTGACCTGATCCAACTTAAGAAATTATTTGATGTGGTTTGGAAAATTTCTTGTTGATTAAGTAAACAATAGGCATAGACTTTGTCTATAAGCAAGATGGCGTAAAAAATCGTCAGCCTTAAATTAGTCATTTGTTTCCAGGTTTATAAAGCCCGGGCTGTGGCAATATTGTTTTTGTGTGTCCGCATAGCGAACTTCGCTCCATTCGCAAGTATCAAAATGTTGATAATCGTTAAGAAGTTTGAAATAGTTGCCAGGCGTTTTTGGAACTGCGGGTTCCTTTACTTTAGTATTGATTTCAAAAGAAAAAGTCTTATCGGGGCTGGTTTCATTACAGTTAACACTGGACCCACAATCTTGGAGAAAATTAAACTCTGTATTAATTTTATATGGATCCAAAGAAAGAATGTCATTGTCTGGAGGGCTAACTTGACTAGATGGGAGAAGACGTTTAGAAAGTTCACCTACTTGCTTTGTTAATAAGTCCAGTTGAGTTGGGTTACGGGAGCGTTTACCTCGTTTGTGATGGCGCCGGCCATGTTTGCACTTTCTGCTCGATCGCTTAGAATAGTACGGACTATTCTAAACGATCGAGCATACTCGAACTAGATCCGGAAGAGGAACTGGACGTAGATGAGCTGCGTGGCCGCTGTTTCGAGTACATTTTCTTCAGAATGTTCCATTTAATATGATTTGATATCTAAAAGTTTATTATGTGATATATATTTCAGAAAATAAAAGTATCAATAAGCTCTAGAATATACGTATTATAAAATTTATAGTTTAACTACTTTTTAAACTGTTAAAACTGACATAGATAAACAATCGAACTGAAAAAGTTATTCCAAAATAATTTATTTATGAACAACTCGAGCACAAAAGTAACAAACATAATTAAAAATAATTAACAAGAAAATTACTTACATGGGAAACGTTTATATTTAACTCACTCGACCGTCTAGGTCGGGAAACAAAACGCCAATGAAGCTGAAATCTGCCTCAAAAATCGAGGCAGCTTGCTGTTGGTGGTAGGGATCTTAAGAAGGCGGGAATGTGGAAAGGTGTGGAAACACTCACAGGAAGCGGAAATGCCTCTCTCAGTAAAATAAGCTTTGAATAAGTCAAGCTATTTAATATGTAAATATTGTTAGGGATTAAAATGTAAAGAAATCAGTAAGTAAGATTAGTACATTTGTTAGTAAAGATTTGATTTTGTAAAGCTTATAAATATGTTTTAAAATAATATCAATAAAACGTAACGTTAATGTAACTATTTTATACTAATATTAATGTAACGTTTCGTTACAAAAGTTCCTAGGGAGTTTTGGAGGAACACAAAATAGCACATTTTTTGAAGTTGTACCACTTGTCCACACTTGTGCACGTTAACAAATATTTAATAGTTAATATTCCACCATTATTACACAGAATTTTTGATTTGATTGACACCTTGACAACAGCTGACGCTTGACAAACACGGAATATATCCTTCTTCTTCTTCTGGCATATGTTCCCATTCTCATCCATCCCATCCCCGTTATCGCTCTCGCGTATCGTGTACTTATCATCTGAGAGTTTTGCCGGGGAGTTCAATGAGTGATGTTGTGGAATTTGTATAACTTCATAAATTTGTGTTATTTCGGTTCTTAATGTGTAATATTGGTTGAATATTAACCATTAAATATTCGTTATCGTGCACAAGTATGGGCAAGTGGTACAACTTCTAAAAACGTGCTATTTTGTGTTTCCCGCCAAAACACCCTAGGAACTTTCAGTAAAGCTTCTACCACTTTACTGAATCGACTGACATGACTCATAGAGTGTACTGACTATATATTTGGACTTATTTGGCTAGACTTTAGACTTGACGATATAGGAATACGGTGTTGAAAATTGAAACGAAAGTTCTATTTCCCGCCTTTTTAACTTGACACTGGCAAATGGTTACAAGCCGATGCCATTTATAAATAATAAAAAAAAAAACTATGATCTATGGTCTATCGTTTATGGTTGCAAGTTGTCAATGTCAAACCCAAATTATTGATTTCAAAATTTTTTAAATTGTGGTACATACCTACTATTGATTTTTAGAGTTATTTTATTATTAATAAAATATGAACATACATGTGGATAGTGTTAAGCAGTTACAATTAGGTAGCGTGCATGAAGACGGAAGAAATTCAATGTTTCTTCATTTTCCAAGTAAAAGGCAAGTAAAATTATTATAAATAAACATTTGCACATTTAGATTCTTAATGCAATTTTAGAGCGCTGTGGCAAACTTGAAACTTTATACCTATGCTCTGCGACTTGCTTTATGTACATACAAAGTCTTTGAAATCGTTATATTGTATTTTGATAACTTTTATATCGTGATTCCAGCTGTTTCTAAATATAACAGCTAACGCGTTCACATAATAATAACTATATATTTTATGAAAAAATCACTAGAACACGACTACATAAATTCTATGTACATATAGCCTATGTTACCTATTGAAACCTCATTCATTAAAATCGGTTCAGTAATATAGTGGAATAAACATACCTACATACATAGATGACTACTGTCCAAAAGCCAAAAGGCTTCACCATAATCCGGGTTGAACCCAAAGTCATGATTAATATAGCATTTGTTATCTGATAATAATCATAATTTTTTTCATCCCCTTGTGTATGCAACACATTCTAACATCACAAATCGTTTTATAAACAAGCAACAAATCATTTGTCAAGAAAGAGATGGGTATTGTTTTTGCTTATAATTTTTAATCACGTTAATCTAAATACCTATTTCTTTAAGATTTATGTATCTTTATTCAACAATTTTAAAATTTAATTTATAAAAATGTGATATTCCACACTAGGCAACATCCCTATTGTCAATTTCTCTTTCTTAAAAATAGTGTATGAGGCTTTAACTCTTATTATTCTAGTGAATCTAGATTCTAGTGTATACACCATCTATTCTCAAGCGGGGGGTCGAGTTTGTTTTTAAAGGAGGCTGCAGTCTGTTGAAAAATAATAAATACAAACTTCATAATACAGGTACTCATTCTTTTGTATTGAACATCAAAAAATAGTTTAAACCAGTGAAGGCTAATATAACATATAGCTGATAAAAATAGTGCGCTATGTACATATTATTATAATAATTGTATAGTGATAGGGTTGCAAGAATTTTTACTTAACTTTTCGCTTTTTCGTGGATCGCGACAAAAAAAATGGTTGAAGTTGAAAAATAGTATACACTATAGTTCATTCATTTTAAGTTTGCAGTGAGTTCTTCTTTTTTAAAAATGCCTCCTTAGTGAGTCGCCAATGTCAGAATGTGTTGACCCTAATCTTGGCTAGGAAAACAGGTGAGGAACAATGTCTCAGTCTCATCTGGCAAATTGTTGAGCACACTGTTTGTTTGAATTTAAAAAAACATGGTCCAACTGGAATACTATTTTGAATATCAAAATAGTGATTCCTTTTTTTTCACTAGTTCTGGCCCACACATTTTGCCACCTGATATTCATCTGATTTTTAGCTAGGGGAATCAAATCTTGGCAATAAATCTTATATTGACTTAGTCCACCTGTTGTTATAGCATCTTTAGCATAAGCATCTACAGTCTCATTGCCAGTTATTCCACTATGACCTGGTATCCAAGCCAGATCCACTTGGACACCTTCTGTGTGGCACCTAAAGAAAAGCTGTCTTATTTTTAGGACCAAGGGGAACTTACATTTGGAGCGAAACTGATTGGAGTTGATGGCCTCTTGGGCACTTCTGGAATCAGATAGTATAATGGTATTGTTAAGGTGATGGGACTTAACAAATGATAGTGCCTCCAAAATAGCCAGGGTTTCCCCTATGAACACAGATGAATTTGGAGGTAATTTAAAATTTAGAACAACATTAACCCTCAGAATCCATACTGCTACTCCAACACAGCTGCTCTCCAAAAGCTTACATGCACCGTGAAAATAGGCAGCCAATCCTCAAAGTGCTAGTTAATAATATGTTGAAATTGGGTGTTAGCCAAGGCAGAGCCCTTATCTATTGGAAAATTTAGAAGCACTCTTGAGGAAAGGGTTAGTGCATTATAGGCAGTAGAAAAAAGGGGATTGAGTCTACGTTGGAAAATAGGACACAGAAGACAGGAAAGTGTATGGTAGCTAATCCCTTGATTGTCCCTTACAAGGAAGTTCCTTATGCAACCAGTAGCTTGAAGAGCTAACTAACTGCAAAAGGATGTGAAGTTTACGAATGAGTGGATGAGATGAGTATTGAAATAATTTAAACACAAATCTATCTGACAGATACTGCCTCCTAATGTTAAGTGGGGGATTCAATTTGAAGTGCATTAATTGGTGAGGACCTCATGGTACCAATAACGATTCTCAACGATTTAGACTGAATTTTGTCAAGAGTATTCAGTGGTAGTTTATTGCAAAGTTCTAAAAGAAAGGAGTCATAATCTAAATGGCTTCGAACCAGAGCAATGTACATTAGCTCCTGCGTGCAAGGATGTGAACCCAACCAGACACCAGAGAGTGAACATTAGATGTTTATACTTTTCTCGCATATTTTCGCCACATGGTTAATATGATGTACACCAGTTAGCCTAGAATCTAAATAAATACCCAAAAAATTTACCCTACCCTTCACCGGAAAAACCTGTTGATTGGATTCAATACCAATGTTAGGAATAATTTTGGATCTGGTACTGGTAAACACAACGACAGAATTTTTGGCAATAGAAATGAATAGGACATGTTGGATAGACATCCAGGCGTTAAGATAATGGCAGTGTTTAGGCGGGCGGAGCTTTCAAGGCGCAATATCTTTTGAGGCACTGTACAAGTCTATATAATCTGCGTACTAGAGATCTAGCAAAAACTATTGACACTTAGGTCTAGATCAGAGGTATATATATTATAGAGGAGTGGACTGAGGACATTATATTGTGGGAGGCCTTTGTGAACAATTCAGGAATTTTGGGAAGAGATGGTAAGAGAACGGGGAGAGAGGAGAATTGGAGATATAGTTAGTCATCCTTGCTGAGACACTCGGGTCTTGCAGTTTTTGCCTGAGCGTCGAAAGATTGACATTGTCGTACGCATATGACACATCCAAGAACATCCCCACCACATGTTCCATTTTCGAAAAAGCAATGCGAATATCGGTTAGCAGGGTTCCCACACTGTCCGAAGATGTCATTCAGAATGTTCAGACATAGGTGTTGTGTCTCTGGTCCACTGTTGAGAATAAAAGCAGTATGGAATTCCATCTGCACCAGGGACGGTATCCTTTAATGAACCTAAAACCAGACAAAATTCCTCCAGAGAAAATGGTTAGTCGAAATAGTTTGATGAAGATCCTAAAGAAGTATCAACGCAAATTTCTTCGAAGGATGGAGCCGTCGGAGGAGCCAACCTTTCCGAAAATGCGTCAACCCATTCAGAAGGATCATTAGACTGACGGTAATCACTTTACGACAGGGAACCACGGAATTTCTTAATGTTACTCCAAACGATCCGGGGGTTAAGATGTGGGCGAGAGACTTAACAGAACTGTCGCCAGCCTTTTCTCTCTTTTTTCGGAAAACAATTTTGAAACCTCAGCCGAAATCTTTTTGTAATTAAGAAGATTTGCCATGGTCATAGACTTTGCGTAGAGTTTTTCAGCATCCTTACGACGCTTACAAGCTGTACTAGTACATTCGTCATCCCACCACGGATGAGACGATCTACGGTTTCCTGTGTGTTTAAGAGGGATTGACCTTACCGCAGCTTGCAAAAGGATGTGCTTTAAATTTTGGTATTGAACGTAAAAATCACGTGTTTTTAAATTGGGAATAAGACTAATTTCGGTGTTATTATAGTTAGCTTAAACTTTAGTATTGGTGGATAGGAGTCTATAGTCTGTCTAGTCGAGAAGTTACCATTATACTTATAGAGAAATGATCACTACCATTGGAACTGGAAAGGACAGACCATGAATACAAAGAAGAAGTAGATGGTGAGCACAATGAGAAATTTACCACACTCTTTGGATTTTGCAAAGAAACCAAGAAAAAAAAAACACTTTTACTATTATGAGTTGGTCCTCCTTTAATCTTCATGTTGGTATATGTAATTTGTAATATGTAAATCAATGTCGTCGTAATTTGTAAATCAATAGAACAATATTTTGTTTCATTGACTTACAAATTACGAAGACGTTTTGATGATCTCTATGGCTCGGTGGTAATATCGCGTTGGCGCTTAAGCGTGGTCATGAATGTGTATTAAATCAAAGTAAGCATTATATACAGGATGTCCCAGAAAGAATGGATAATCCTGGAGTGCCTAATAGTACGGCTATCAGGCGCTCAAATAAAAATACACAAAAAAAAATCGAAGTGGTGCGTAAAATATGAAGTTTTTGAAAAAAATCGTTTTTATTGACCTTACTGTACTTTCATGTACACTACTGCCGCAAATTAAGGAAATTCGTTGCATTTTTGGTGTAATCATAATCCTTACAGACCATACTACTAGAAATGCAGTAAAAAGAATGAGTATCTATTGTACTTTTTTGGAAAAACAAATATCAACTTAATTTTTTAGCATGAAATTTGATAAATAAATAATTTTGACAAAGTTTGGGAGCCTTGGGAGCCTGGGAGGGAGCCAGCGTGAAAAAAAAAATAGTATGAAGACCTAAGTGGCCAACTGTTTCAAAAATATGCGCAATTAATACAGTTTACAAAATGGAATAATACATAATTTTATCTAAAGACAGAAAATTTAAAAAAAAATCTTATCTTGTCTTAAACGGTGACCAAGACGGTGACAGGCGATCTAAAAGAGCCCTTTTTACTGCAGTAAAGATCGTGTAACATCGGTATTTGTTTAATAAGAGACAGGTAGAGTGTGAGCGAGCGAGAGAAGAGTATAATGTTAATACATTGTAACATTAATAATAACATTGTTCCTCTCGCGACAGGGCACATAACAAAGGCAAGTATTTACAATTTAGTGCGTATCTCGACTTGTTCGGTATTGCATTACGGTATTGTAAATGTCCTTTTAGACTTCTCTGTAATTTTAAAATCAGTGTTATAACGACTCCTGGCTATATCATTGTACATGAAAGTACAGTAAGTCAATAAAAACGATTTTATAAAAAAAAACTTCATATTTTTGGCACCACTACGAATATTTTTATTTGTGTATTTTTATTTGAGCGCCTGATAGCCGTACTATTAGGCGCTCCAGGATTATCCATTTCTGGGACATTTCTTATTTTAAAATATTTCTTACGTCTGGTACCTGTGATGCAAGTTCTTCGGAATCTTAGTATGGCACCGGATTGAGGTAGTGTTAGGTGTGGAAGCGTCTATACTTCATAGATTAAAGATATTTTTAAATTATTATCGTTCCGTTTGACGTCCAAAGTCCTTTATCGTCTTCTTTCCGCATTACAGCCGCTAGATGTCGTTTACCGTTACAGATAAGCTCCCTGCGCTGCTCCCTCTACGTTTCGAAGGTTGATTTCTGCCCTCATCACTAGCCGGGCATGTACAATACCGACGGTGGTCAATTTTCATGATACCCCAGTGGTAGGGAATTTAATATGAACCACAATACGGTACAGGTGGAATATTTTTATCTTGGTAAATCCCTGGGACATGTACGAGTTTGTCTCTCAAAAAACGCATGACGCTTCGTAATAAATTATTTTTCAAGCATCTTAGTTTGCTCGTATTACATTATACCAGGCTGCAAATAATTTTTTACTAAGATTTTAAATAAATTAAATAAAATAAAATAATATTAAGTTATAAAAGATTATTAAGTTTATTTGTAATCAAATTTAAACTTGGTACCACAATTTTTTTAGAAAAATAATCCCGCTCCACTAATAATCACGCCATTTTATATCATCCCCTCTCCTCTCCTCGCCACTGCCGCCAGTCTCCTCTGCTGCACCCTTCACCCCTCCTCCGATTACCGCACCACTCCGCTCCGCCCGTTACAAATTAGTGTTAAGTTAATAGTTGACACCTGATTGGCGAGAACGCACACTCTTGGGTGTAATTCTTTTACACAAAACTAGTCTCAGCTGTAAAGGCAAATTCTTATAGGATTAGTTTATAGAATAAAAAAAAAAAAAAAACACTAGGCCGATATGGGCCAGCATTCACGATTACAATAATTGTGTCGTATGTAGCTATATTTATATTAAACGGTACGCCTTGGAAGCTTAAGATCAGCGTTCATTTTTGTGAACTTATTCAGATTTATCAACGGCTAATTTGGTTTATATCAACAAGATTTTCTCTTAAAAAATTGAAAGCTCGAACAGTTTCCTCACATATCACTTATAAACTAGTATACTCGTAAGTATTAATTAAGTCACTTTTGTGATTCTTTTGTTACTTAAAAACATTATCACATTGTTGCATTATTTACAAGCCACCAGGACATAACAAACAGGTCTCTCATAAAGGACTTTGGACGTCAAACGGAACCATAATATAGAATTTTACCTTCCAATAAAATTGCTATTATGTTCCAAGACGTCCAAATTCCTGGTAAGGGCTTCCTGGTGTTCAGCCTCAACATTATGAGACTCTAACAATGATCAGTTATTTCAAATATGGCGGCCTGTGGCTTTCATCTAGTTCACATACTTACCGGAAGAGGGAGCTGCGCAGGGAGCTTATCTGTAACGGTAAACGACATCTAGCGACTGTAATGCGGACAGAAGACGATGTACTCTCATAAAGGACTTTGGACGTCTTGGAACATAATAGCAATTTTATTGTAAGATAAAATTCTATATTAAAACATTCTATTTCAGCTGTATTCCCGGAGAAACATCGCAAGATGGCGCCGCCGTAACTGTAAACTTCCAGTCATCTGTCAAGTAGCTGTCTGTTGTCAGTCGCTCCAAGATGGAGGTTTTGTCTGTGGTAGAGGAGGACGTGTCTCTGGAGCAGCTGGTTGGCGATCTTTTCCCAGATACCGACGAGCCTCTGCCTATACACGGTGAGTTGAACTTCAACACTCTGCTTCATAATGTCAGTCAAACGGCCCACCACTTCCACACCGTTCGCACTACTGCAAATCCTGTGTACCCAGGATGGTGGTAATGAAGTAGAAAAACCCCTTAGTATTATCTCAGACATAGCATGAGATCCCAAAGCTAGAATGCTGCATTGATTAGCGATCCATAGGCCGGTGGTATACTATTTATTATAAAGATTGCAGTGAGTCATGAGTGCAAATGTCAAAATTGATCAAAGACGCTTAAGCCATGTTCAATGTTGGCCTGAAAAAAAAGGATTTTCATTTATTATTATTTAATGTTCATATTCACCAAATGAGGCAAACTTTTAAAACAGTGCGCGGACGCGTCTTTGTTCAATTTCGACAGTTGCAATAATGACTCGCAAGTCACAAGTCACAATATTGTTAACGCGATTATAGTACAGTAGTTTCCAACGGCTGGGCTGGGCAGTTCTTTAAGTCAACGAATTTTCGCCCACAGATTTCGCTGACATGGAACTGAATCTCACACAGAGCGCGTTTACTAAACCGACAGACTTCATAACAGAACAGAAGAAGACGGAAAGTGTTAAACAATTTAGTCTGAGCGAGAAGAGAGAATCACAATTTTTCTTCGGTGCGAAAGAGGAGGATAGCAACAAGCTGTTCTCCTGCAATGTATGCGGTTTGAGGTTCTCTTACAGGAGCTATTTGAACAAACACAAAAAGAAACACATCGGACAAGAGAATCTTTACAATTGTGATCGTTGCTTCCTAAAGTTTCCCTCTGAAAAACTATTGAAGCAGCACAAAACAAAGCATACCGTAACATTTCATCACTTCTGCAGCGTTTGTGATGCAAAATTTACCTCGAAAAGTGGATTAAAAGTACATAAAAGGTTGCATGCAGGCGAAAGGCCGTTTACATGTGATTTGTGTCCTAAGAAATTTACTTCTAAAGCATATTTAGACAAACATAAGAAACTGCACTCTGCAGACAAGTCTTACGCTTGTAATATATGCGGTAAACTATTCTCAGCTGACGTGTCTTTGAAGATACATAAAAGGAAGCATGCCGTGAAAAGTACCAGAAGTTACTACTGCGATATATGCATGAAGAAATTCACATCGGAGAGCTACTTGAATATTCACAAGAAAATACATGCAGAAAACAAACTGTCCAAATGTAAAGTCTGCAAGAAGATATTCAGTTCGGAAATATATTTGAAGATACATAGACGAAAGCATGCATTGCCAAAATCTGATAGCACTTTGTATACTTGTGACGTATGTGACAAAGAGTTTAAGTCTGAAAGCGTTTTGGAGATACACAAAACGGTTCACACTCCACACATAGACAAACCTTCGTTCAAATGTGAACTTTGCGGCGTGAGACTGCCGACCAAAGATATATTAGAACGACACAAAAGTAAACACAAGGAGCAGAGTTTACACAAATGCACCGTTTGTAACAAAATGTTTGCGTCTCGAAGATATTTGAATATACATTACAAACAACACCCGGAAGATAGACCGTTCTCGTGTACCGTTTGCTACATGAGATTCACACTCAATAAATATTTGATCGCTCACAAGAAACTCCACAAAGGCGAGAAAATAAAACTCTACAACTGTAATGTATGCCACGAAAAATTCACAGCGAAAATATTGCCAGAACACAAAATAACACACAAACTGCTCGGCGACAGACCTTACAAATGCGACGTCTGTAGTCTCACCTTCACTTTGAACACACACCTGAAACTGCACCAGAAAACACACACACAAACAACGATATACAAATGCGAACACTGCACAATGACGTTTAAAAATAAATGGCACCTACACAAACACGAAAAGTCGCACACGGACGTCAAACCGTACATCTGCGACATATGTCAGATGAGGTTCCGTTACAAAAGTCACGTGACAGTCCACGTGCAAATTCACATGAATGCCAAACATTTTCGTTGTAAGGTGTGTTTTAGACGGTTTCCCAATAACAGTGGTCTGAAACGCCACCAACTTACTCATAAGAAGGTGAAAGATAAGCCCCACGAGTGTGAGGTTTGCGGCCAAGCGTTCGTGCGTAACAGCGACCTCAAAAGACATTCTCGAGCGCACACCGGTGAGAGAAAGTACGCGTGCGATCAGTGCAATAAAAAGTTTTCTCAGAACTGCAATTTGATGAGACACAAGAAGTTACATGAAGCAAACTCGATTAAATAGATGTAGTCTTAGCCTGGGACTACATTATCCGGCATCTCTCCGGTCGGAAAAGAAACAGCTTCGAAAATAGAACTCTGCGCTAATACAATAGAGCTGGAAATCGAATACACAAGCGTCGTGTTTTTAAAGTAATGTCGTGTGTTGCCGTCTCTCTGTGTCCGGCACGAGACATTCCGGATAATGTAGTTGGAGACGTGTAGTGCGACACATATTCGGTAATTATACGTGTACTCTGTTCAGATACTAATATAGATAATGTATTTTAATCCAAACATAAACACATACTAAATTATTATTTTCCTAATTTGGTCGAATTTAATATTTGGGTTTACGTTAAGATTCAATTTGATCTGAACAGGGCTGTTGGGAACTGTAAGTGCAAACGATAGCGCGATGTAAAAAGCTCAGGGCCGCAGCACATCGAACTAATCTCGTGCAACAATTATTTATTTTATTTTATTTTCCATAAGGCACAAATACAGACATCAGATCATTAATAAGATGATACAATTTGCACTTATCAAAGTAACTTAACAATTCCAATTACATAATATGATCACAACATTTAATTTTACAAACAGAACCATTTAAAAAATATATAAAAATAGATTCCATAAAATACATCTCTATAGATAGTAAATACTGTACTGGACCAGCAAATGTATTAGTTGGCACACTTAATCCTGGCCGAAACCAACACCTGGTCCCATGTGGACTGTAAATTCTTCCTCTTCGATAGCTCAGGGATTTGATTGAAACGACAAATTGAAACGCACGTTAGTTTTTTATTCTCCCTGATACTATACATAGAGCACTATTTTCTTCCAGAGTTTCTTCCAGATCTTCTTCGTATTCTGGTCATGTGGACCGAAAACCGACTGATTTAACAGTGAATATGCCGGATCTCGGCGCTATATTTATACCCGCAATCTGGGAGGCTCCGCAGGGTTGCAAGGGCATGACCCCGTGTCACGGTTTCTTGCTATCTCGTTTCGTGCAGTGCGTCTCTTTCTTGCACTCACGTATTCGTTCGCGGTAACCTGTTAAGCCCCACAGATTGCCAGGTACGTAAAAAGTTACCTTATACCTAAAGACTCAATACAATACAATGTCTTACAACTATTTACATATTCTACGAGGGCGGGTCAATAAGTCCGTGACTTTTGGAATAAAACACAGATTTTTTGATAAATAAATCATTTTATTTTTCAACGTAGTCCCCCTTGAGCTCTATACACTTTATCCAACGCTTCTCCAATTTTTTTATCCCTTCCAAAAAATATGATTTTTTCGACGTCCTCAAAATAGGCCTTTGTTTGCGAGATGACTTCATCATTGGAGTCAAATCTTTTTCCACCGAGCCATTTTTTCAGCTTTGGGAACAAGAAGTAGTCACTCGGAGCCAAATCTTGAGAATAGGGTGGATGTGGGAGCAATTCATGGAATTTTGCCATGGCAACTGCACATGTGTGCACCCTTGCATTGTCTTGGTGAAAAAGAACTTTTTTCTTGGCCAAATGAGGTCGGTTTTGTTTTCAAATCCTCATTGAAGCGGTCCAATAAGTTGGCATAATATTCCCCATTAATTGTTCTTCCCTTTTGAAGATAGTCAATGTGGATTATCCCACGTGCATCCCAAAAAACAGTCGCCATAACTTTATTGGCTGACAAACCCACCTTGGCCTTCTTTGGCGCCGATTCACCCTTAGAAACACACTGTTTTGACTGTTGTTTGGTCTCTGGTGTGTTGTGATGGATCCATGTTTCGTCCACGGTTAAAAAACTCCTACATATTGTGATTAAACAACGCCAAACCTTCCTGTGAAGTTGTTACACGATTGCGTTTGTGGTCTACTGTGAGCAAACGCGGCACCCATCTTGCGGAAAGCTTTCTCATGACCAAGTGATCATTCAAAATTGAAACCACTGAGCCATGCGAGATGCCTATGGCTTCCACAATCTCTTGCACTTTTAATCTTCAGTCGGCCAACACCATATCGTGAATTTTTTCGATTGTTTCGGGTGTAGAGACCTCAACTGGGCGTCCAGGACGTTCGGCATCTTCAGTGCTTGTACGGCCACAACGAAATTCAGTAACCACTTTTTTACCATTGAAATCGATGGTGCAGAGTCCCCATAGTATTTATCAAGCTTAGCCTTGGTCTCGGTAATGGTTTTTTTTCGCAAAAAATAATGCTTAATAAGCACACGAAATTCACTTTTTTCCATTGTTTCCTTAAGTTACTGGATAGTCTGATAAAGATAGCTGTAAAACACAAACTAACTGACGCAGCAAGTTCAAATTTTGATAGGAGTCAACTGACAGATGCCTGTTGACAGGAGTAGTGTTGCTTTTTCAGTAAGGAGGTTAGAAATTCAAAAAGTCACGGACTTATTGACCCGCCTTAGTAATACATTATATACAAGGTACACACACAGATTAAAGTCTTATTTACATCAATTACAATTCTATCCACAACATCCTCCCCCCGGCGCAGCTTGCGTAGCCTCTTCCTTTGTCAGTATCACGAGCTTGCTCACGGGCCTTTTGAAGGTTCCTGTTCGTGTCCGCACCTCCGCGATGCGAACTCCTCCATCTGGTCCGGCGAACATCTCCTCGATGACCCCCAATGGCCACACGTTGCGGGGAAGCGTGTTGTCGACGACCAACACGACGTCTCCTTCGGATATTGTCGCCGTGTCACGCCGCGGCTCTCCTCGAGGTACCAGGGTAGGTAGGTACTCGCGTAGCCAGCGTCGCCAGAAGTTGTCGGCGAGCTCTTGGCTGGCGCGACATATGCGCCTGTCGTCTTCGCTGCATGGACCTGTTAAGGGTAGGCCCATTGATGTACCCAACAGGAAGTGGTTGGGTGTCAGCGCCTCGGGATCTTGAGGATTAACGCTTACGTGTGTGAGTAGGGCGAGCGTTGACGCTGAAATCTGCTTCTTGTAGCAGGGTCTGTAGTACTTCTTCCGTGGTGACCTTTTCGTGTAGCGTGGCGCTCAGTGCGGTTTTGATGGACCGTACGAGCCGCTCCCACGCTCCCCCCTGGTTTGGTGCTCCAGGGGGAATGAAGCGCCACTCCATGTGGTGGCGGAGACCCTCTTCTTGTAGGGCGGGTCCCCCCCACTCCTTGTAGGCGCTGCGAACTCGTTGTCTGCTTCCCGGAAGTTGGTGGCGTTGTCCGAGTACATAATCTTCGGCCATCCTCTACTCGCCGCCATTCTTCTTAGTGCCATGATCGCAGAGTCTGTTGATAGCTATGGCCTAACTCGTCGTTAGGCACGTGAATAATGCATCCCATCTCTTCTCTCTTCCTCTTCCGATCTTCACCAGCATGGGCCCAAAGTAGTCCACCCCACAATTGGAGAAGGGGCGGTGGTAGGGCTCCAGGCGACCTCGGGGCAGGTCCCCGACGGTGGGACGGCGTGGCTGGCCCCAGCGCGCGCGACAGAACATACAGTTCCATTCCGTCGCTCGCACCGTAGGCCTCAGGTGCAGGATCCAGTAGCGCTGCCGCAGGTCGTTGGTCACACGCTCCCGGTTGGCGTGCCCAGCTCTCCTATGCTCGCGTGCCACGAGCAGTCTCGTGATGTGGTGTCGCCCGTCCAGAATGACAGGCCGCTTCGCCTCCTCCGGTGCTGTGGCTGTCCAGATGCGTCTTCGTAGTCGTAGGACGCCGTTTTCCAGCATCGGGTCTAGCTTCCGGAGACGACTCGTTCTCGGCAGCGGCTGCCCTCGGCGCAGGCGCCCCAGCTCCTCGGCGAAGCTCTCCCCTTGAGAGCGCCGCACGAGCAGGGCCTCAGCGCGCTCGAGGTGTGCCACGGTCATGTCCGAGCATCGTTGCCGCAGGCGATCTGTGAAAACTAACACTTGGGCTATAGTGCGTACGAGTATACTCAGAAAACCTGGCCGGGTCGGGCAGCCAATCGAAGTCGTCTTCTTCTCTAGTGACTGCCACGGTTTGTTCATTTTCCTGGTTGTCTATGGCCTTTTCATGGGGCCACGCCTCATCTTCGCGGCGTAGAAATTCTGGACCACGGAACCATCTGTGGTCTTCATTCAGTGGTTCCTCGTTGAACCTTGTTGCGTCATCTGCCACATTTTCCTCCGTTGGTAGCCATCTCCATTCTTTCCTGTCGGTGAGTTCATTTATCTCACCGAGTCGATGTGCCACGAACGGTGTGTATCTTCTTGCCTCGTTTTTTATCCAGTGGACCACCGTTGTCGAGTCTGACCATAAGCACGTTCTTCTAAGGTGTAGTCGATGTTCTTTCTTCACATTCTCGGCTAACCTAGCTCCTAACACAGCTGCTTGCAACTCAAGCCTTGGTATGGTTTGAGTGCGTCGTGGTGCCACCTTCGCCTTAGCCGCTACCAGGACCACGTCTATTTTGTCCCTACACATGATCCGCCAGTATACCGCCGCCGCGTAGGCCTGTTCGCTCGCATCGCAGAAGACTTGTAGCTCCACTTCGAAGTCCTGATTGTCGAAGTAGCATCTTCTAATCTGCAAGTGCTTCACATCTTGCAGCTGCTCAATCCATTGGTTGAACATGTAACCTTCCTCCTCGGGTATGTTTTCGTCCCAAGGAATCTGCAGTCTCCATAAACTCTGCAGAATTATCTTTGCTCTGATCGTATAATACGACAGGAGCCCCAGAGGGTGAAACACTGACATGACCGCACTGAGTGCCTGCCTCTTTGTCGGTGCGCAGCTTCCTGTAGCCACGTCCCGTGGTACTCGGCTCATCCTTGTGTTGAATGCAAGTACATCTTCATCCGCGTTCCAATACAATCCCAGAATCTTATTTTCTGGCTGCTTGCCCCCTAAACTTGAGCTTGCAGATTCTTTTTATTCTGTAGGCACGTCACGCAGCGTGTGTTCTTTGTTCGAGCTCCATCCTCGTAATGTAAAGCCTGCTGCAGCATGTACCTTGCGTATTTCTTCCACTGCCATTCTAGCTTCTTGCTCATCATCATAGCTCATCACCAGGTCATCCACGTAGTGCCACGGACATGATGATTGAAACACACGTTCGTTTTTTATTCTCTCTGATACTATACATAGAGCACTATTTTCTTCCAGTTTTCTTTCAGAGTTTCTTCCAGAGTTTCTTCCAGATCTTCATATTCTGATCATGTGGACTGAAGACCGACTGATTTAACAGTGAATGTGCCGGTTTTTTTTTCGAATGGGTCTACGCTAATGGCTTTTGGCCGTCTTAGCTTAATCGGTCTGGTGACTGCTATTTAGCAGTCGTTTTGGTGGGAAGACGATGAGGGAGTTTGACCTCCTCTTACATCACCCCCCTGCGGGTGATGTACGTACCGGTTTTGGGGAATAACTACGGATAAGCTATTTTTAGGACTGGAGAGACCGTGGTCCCTCCTGCTGACCCCTTCCTCACTCTGACGAGTGTGGTTGCTCGCGCGCGGTAGCACAGACTAACGGCGTACGAGTTTTTGTACCGATAGAGTAGCTCATTTTTATAGATCTGGGAGGGCCGTCCCTCCCCCCTTCCGCATGCGGTCGGGCGGACTCGCGCGCGAGTGTCCTGATATCGAATAATACCGCAGTATTGATAGAGCTCTCTATAAAAATATCGCGGTCGCGGTCTTGATTAGGTGTGGCTACACTGGTAAGAGTCGAACTCGGACCCGGGTTCGAGTCCAGTGGTCCCGTGTTTGAGTCGGTCCGTATGTCTGTACGTGTGTTCATGTCTGGTGTCAGACTTCGGGATAGGCGCCGGCGTCGACCCCGGTGCTTTACTATCCACGCGTATGCATGTTTTTTGTGTTTACGTATACTGTATATACTGTATATACTGTATATACTGTATTACGTATTTAGTGATGGAGTCTACTGGGTCGGCTAAGATGTGCTTAGGCCGCTTTTGGGAATGTCTGAACGTCTGTGCGTCGTGTTCGTAGTCCAAGGCTCTACGTATAAGGGGATTTGTATGTTTTTTACCATTCTCAAAGAATCTCTCGGCGAGTTCTTTGATATAGGGCTTTTATAGTGATAAGGTCGAAGTCTAAGCTCAAAAAGCGGTTTTGAACCCTTTGTAGGCGTTCCATTTGATTATCACTTATGTGTGCGAAAGAGACACACGTATAAGTGAGTGTTGTTCTAATAAAAGTTTTATATAAAGTGAGTTTATGTCTTAGGGACATTTTACTCCGCGCGTTTAACAACAGATATAATTTGAAAAGTACGAATTTAGCTTTTCTTATTGTTGAAGTTACGTGATCAGTAAATGTCATCGACTTGTTTAGTACTACACCTTAGTATTTTACTTTCTTAACTACCGGGATTTGGTTTCCGTGCAGGCTGACGGGACCAATTTTTTGTTGTAGTTTTTTCGTACCATTGATTTTATTAAATTGGATTGATTGGCTTTTATCGGGATTTATTTTCATTCTCCATTTTGAGAACCAGTCGACGAGATCGGTGACTGCTTTCTGGAGATTAATTGTTACTGTTTCCGCTTTACGATGAGCATAGTACACGGCTGTGTCATCTGCGAATAAGGGCAATTGCACCCTAGGGTGTTTGGGGATATCGCAAGTGTACAGGTTGTAGAGAGAGGGCGAGAGTACCGAGCCTTGCGGGACTCCCGCCTCAATATCTCTGAGGGAGGATAGTGCGCCTTCGACTCGGAAGCGAAATTTTCGGTCTTTTAGGTAGTTTCTGATTGTCAGAACTAGACAATCCGGTACGCCAAGCTGGTACAGTTTGTACAACAGACCTTGGTGCCAGATTTAGTCGAATGCTTTTGCGATATCGAAGAAAACGGCGCCTGTCGTTTTCCTGTCGTTCTTGCTTTCAAGTATGTACTCCGTTATGCGGTGTACTTGAGCGGGGCAGCTGTGCTGTTCGCGGAAGGCGAACTGCTCGTCAGGTAGGAGCATTTTCTCTGTTATGACGTCCTCTTTAGACGCCTCAGTAGAATTCGCTCGTATACCTTACCAAGGGAGCTAATGAGAGTGATTGGTCGGTAGCTAGTAGGCTGCACCCGGGGTTTCCCCGGTTTGTGGATACCTATTATGATGGCTACTTTCCAAATATCTGGGAATGAACATCCTACTTAGAGGGCGTTAAAGATGTTCACGAGAAGTTGAATTAATGCGGTCGGTAACATTTTAAGTGTTTTATTTGAAATACCATCTAGGCCAGGTGCCTTTTTGGCATTTATACACTTTATGATATCTTTGACCTCCTCCGATTCCACCTCTCTTCAGGTGGTCTCGAAAGTCGGCTTTCGACCTCGCTATTTACTACCCTAAGGTGCAGGGGGTCTATCGGGAGGGAGCTCGGCCGACACTGTTGTTCGATTGTGTCGGCTAAACATTCGGCCTTGTCTCCATCCTCCAGTGCTGTTGAAGTCAGTTGAAGTCTTTTATTTTGAATTTGACCTCTCTTTCGAGGTGACGAAGGGTCTTACGGCACTCTTCCGACGGGTAGCGAACATAGGTGCGTTTAGCCGCGTTTCGGAGTCTGATGGACTCCTTTATGTCCTCCGGGAGGGGCCTGTGTCTCTCGTGAGATATAGACATCTCCCTGGATGACTTTTCTATGGTCGCTACCAGGTGATCTGTTCGTTTGGAAACAGCCTCTATTGCTGCTTCGCTACTCACTATATTATCTGGAATTTATCGAGATGAATCGATTGAAGATTTTAGAAGGATATTATCGGCCAACTGTTTGTAGTCGATAATCTTTTTCTTACTATAGTTAATTCGGTTAGAATTACCGAGAGTAATTTTAACCGAGCGGTGGTCTGAGTTAAGATCGTGAATAGTCTCGATAGAAATATCGAGAGAAATATTTTTGACAAGCGCTATGTCTAAAACGCTGGGGTTATGGATAATGCCACTGCTACGTTCGCTGGTGTCGTAGCGAGTGGGGTCCAGAGGGGCCATTATTCCAAAATCGAGTGTCGGAGAGAGAGTTTAAAATGGTACCGTTTTTATTATTTGAAAGGTTACCCCAGTCGGTGTGTTTACAGTTTAGGTCGCCGGCGATTAAGACAGCGTTGCCTAAATTAATTAGCTTTTGTACGTCGCTAGAAATTAACAGTTTGCTACCCTGTTGATAAGCGCTGATGATAATGATTGGCTCGTGGCCTGTCATACTGACATGACAAATTGAAATTTCTCATGTCTCTAAAGGTGGTGGTTCTAGAGGGACGCAGTGGAGGGATTTCTTGTAATATATAAGAGTGCCTCCTAAGCTGGATCGAGTTCTATCGTTTCTGATTAATTTGTAATTAGCTATTTTAGGGCTTCTCATGCTAGGTTTATGGAACGTCTCCTGCACTAGTAGTACGTCTACATTATGGCTCTTGACGAAATCACGGATTTCGTCAATGTTATTAAATATGTCGTTCGTATTGAACGACACGACTTTGTGTCGTGTCGTTCAATACGAACGACATATTTAAGTTCCTTACATTCCTTAAACCTTGAGTGCGGTTTTGTTCTCCCCAGGGATGCCATTAATAACCGGCGTAAGAGAATTCCTTGTTCTTGTTGATCAAGGCCGTGTGACCTGCCAGTGCCACAAGGCGCTCCTCGAAGGAGCCTCGCAGCTTGGCGACAAAGATGTTAAGCTTCACCGAGTCGATGTCGCTTAGGAATTTGGCGGCGAACGCTATGTCGGCGCCAAAGTTAGATGTCTAAGGCAGTTTAGTAGGTCCCGTTTGTGAGTGGGGGGAAGCACTATAAGTACTATATTATAATGGTATTTCTTATGGGGGTGGTACATCCTGTGTACCTCTTTAGCGGGGATCCCCTGCATAGAGGTCCTCTAGCATGGACTCCGTGGACAGTTCTTTATCAACATCCTTTATGACGACACGCAGCATGTGTTCGTCCTCCAGGGCGTAGGTATGGTAACCTATTTGCTTTTCCCTAAGGAAAGCAGTCAGTTGCCTATGGTCATTAGGGGTTACTGATACTGATAAATGGGATACTGATGCAGGTCCCACCTGCATCAGTATCCCATTTGGGGTGGCATGGGCTGACGAGTAGCGGATACGCTGCTCGTTTATTGCCCCGCTTATCTGAATCCACTTGGCCTTTTCCTGTATTATAAAGGAGGCGGGCGGTATTTTGGGAGGCGATGGTTTCGACTGGGAAGTGGACTTGGGGGTGTTAGAGGCCGCGACTTTTGTGCCGTCAGCCTGCACGGTTTGCGCACGGGGCGCTGTAGGGCGTATCGCTTTAAACCCTTTTCCGCTTTCCGGTTTTTGCCGGTGGCGTCGGCGAGGAGCAGACCTCAGAGGAAGCGCCGTCCGAGCGTTTCCTCTTTTTGGTCTTCCTATTTTTAACGGTTTGGAAACCGTCCTCCCCCTCGGAGACCTCCTGTTTGGAGCAGGACATCTCCGACGGGGATGAATTGTTGTCATCGCTCTCTGGCGATGACATTATAGTCGCTGTCGTCGCCGGCGACGACGGCGACTCTTTGGACGTAGCTCCCGGAGAAGCCGGTGAGCTAGTGGGGATATGCTCTTTCTTGTATTCTTCCCAGGCCTCTGAGGCTCCTGGGAATTTCTGGTCCATAAAGGACAGGAACAGCCTCTCCATGTTGTTATTCAAGGTAAGGCAGTTTACCCTGACCCTCTTTGGATGCTCTCTAATGAAATTTAAAATTTAAAAGATTCAACCCCTCCCGGCATCCGGGCGGGGGGAGGTGTGTGAGTGGAGGAGTGCACTGGTGTCTAACCTATCCGTACAATTTCACTTTACTTACTTTTCCCGTTCCTCGGACGCAGGAACACACAGACACTACACTATCGCTATGCGAAGCGATCGCGACGGTGGAATAGTGTTTTAGATCGGTCGCGGCGAAAAATCACGGTCGCGGCGGGAAAATTCAACGGTCGCGGCGAAAACGCGTGAAACCGGCGTCACGCCGCTGCGTGAAGGCCCGAGAAGAAAGCACTAGCACAGGGGTATTAATATATCTAAACACTATACTTATATACTTGCTATACACACTTTATATAAATATAATATGAAAATGGAAAAGACTAATCGAAATGTGTTGTGCGTTACCACGTCTCACTGCCGCTGAAATCGGAATTTGAGAGCAGAATCTGAATATGCTGCTGTTGATCTTCCTGATAACCCCCGGGGGGGAGTTTACGGGGTTGCCGTTCCGGGACTGGGTCCCCTTCGGCGGTGTCATCCGCATCCCATTAATATGGGAAGGTCTTTGGGTGCCTTTTATCCTTCTTTTGATTGATCTTCCTAAATGTATCATCGCAGGCAGTAGCCGTCCGTAGGCTCCCCCGGCGGTCTGCCCCTACCGGGTGAGATCACCGGTTGCCCCGGTGAAGGCCCGGCAGATGGCGACCTGCGACAGGGGGGGCCTATTTGCCGGATAGCTGTAGCCCGCGATGAGGGATTCACCCAGCAGCTGAGTATGTCTATGGTCTATGGTCTATGGTGGTTTTCTCACTCGCTTGCGCGTCGTCATCCGAAGCGTCTGCTCGCTTGTAGAGTCCTGTAATCGGTAAGGGAGGGGCAATTCTGGTTACCTGGAAACCTTAGTCCCTGGGGGGGATGAGGTCCCGGTGGTAGGGCCTGGCGTCAGGTGGCCTGGCATGGAGTGGGGCGAGGCCCCTAAGTGTCGAGTGTGTCGAATTATCAGCCCGAAGGAATAGTAGGCGGGCCTGATTCGCGATGAACGCGTCCAGGGATTCGACCTTCAGGTCCCGGGCGATGACTTCGTTCCTGACGAACCAAGGCGCGTCGACGAGGCATCGGAGGGCTTTCGATTGGGCGGCCCTTAGTTTGTTTTTGGCCGTCTTGTTGGCCAGGTGGAACCAGGCCGGTGCGGCGTAGGTAAGTCTGGATCTGAGGTACAGGTTGAATATGGTTACCTTCAGGTTTAGCGGGATGAGCGGGGTGCGTAGCGCCCTGAGAGTGCCGAGGGCTGCTGCGTTTGTGGCTGCGATTTTCTTCGCATGTCTTCCCATCGACAGTTCCCTGTCCAGGGTGACACCAAGGTATTTGGCCTCGGCGCACCAGGGGATGGGGGCGCCTCTGAGGTTCAGTGGTGGTGGCAGCTTACCGTGCGATGGGAAGACGATGCCTTGAGACTTGCTTGCGTTGACTGCAAGCCTCCAGCGGTCCAGCCAGTCGGGCAACAGGTCGAGCGCTCGCTGCAGCTTGCTTGCCGCATGTGCGAACGTGAATGAAGAGGCAAGGTAGGCTGTGTCGTCAGCGTACAAGGCTAGGGTGGTGTCTGGATGATTTGGGATGTCCTCCGTGTATCTATTGAAGAGGGCTGGCGACAAACAGCTACCTTGCGGGACTCCGGCTTCTATGTGGCGGGGGGAAGATGTCGTGTTATCAACTTTGACGCGGAAGGAGCGGTTCCGCAGGAAGTTTTTAATAATTACCAGGTATGGACGGGGGATTGGGGCTTCGCTGCTGACCAGTTTATAGAGAAGGCCCTCGTGCCAGACCCTGTCGAAGGCCTTCTCCATGTCCAGGAAGACGGCGGCGGCTTTCTGCTTCTTGTTTAGGGCGTCCATTATTCGGGCTGTGACCCGGATTAGCTGGTGTGTGGTGGCGTGCTCGCTCCGGAATCCGAACTGTTCCGGACGGATCGTGAGGAGTGGGGTGAGGCGGCTGAGGAAGAGTCTCTCGAATACCTTGGAGAGGCACGGGAGGAGTGTAATAGGGCGGAAACTGGCTGCTCTGGTGACGTCCTTGCCTGGCTTGGGTATCATGACGACCACGCCCTCTTTCCAGCGCTCGGGAAAGTGTCCCGTGCGTAGGATGCCGTTGAAGAGCGTGGTCACCGATGCTACGGCGCTCCTTGGCAGTGCGCGGAGGGCGGCGTTGGTGACGCCGTCGATCCCGGTGGCCTTCTTTGGGTTTACCTTTTGTAGGGCGCGTTGGACTGCATCCAGGGCGAAGTCCGGGAGCAGTTCTGATTCCGGTGGAGGTCCTATTTGGTCGAAGAAGTCGCTCACCTGCTGTGTGACCATTTCCGCGTGGTTTGTGTCCAGCGTGGGGAAGGGGGTGAACTGGGTCTGTAGGTGTTCGGCGAAGATTTCAGCTCTGTCGTCGGCTCTGTATCTCGGTTGTCCATCGGTGTGCAGGAGCGGACGGGTTGGCGTCCGTTCTCCTGTGAGGGAGCGGCAGAGCCTAAAGATGGAGCTGGAATTTTCGGCTGCGTCTACTAACCGCCTTTCCCAGAGGTCGTTGCTTAGTGCGTCGAGTTCGGATTTCACCTTCTCGGTGATGCGGTTTAGGCGGCATTTTAACGTTGGGCATCTTGTTTGCTGCCACAGGCGGCGCAGGTGGCGCTTTTGGGCGATCATGGCCGCGAGGGGTCTGGGAATTGGTGTCTTACCTCTCGGTGTTGGTGAGCTGTCGGAGGCCTGGGCTAGGGCCGCCTTGATGGCCGACTCCAGTTCCTTGGTGAGCCTCTCGATCTCCTCGGCTGTGTCGGCCGGGAGACAGGGGGTCGTCTCCGACAGCAGGGCAGCGAATTTTTCCTTATCCACTCTGGGTTTGGGTGGTGGTGGCGGGATCCGGGTGGGAGGGGCTTCTATAGTGATGAGTACAGGGGCGTGGTCTGACCCGAGATCGTCGTGTAGCACCTCCTGTGTGATCGTGCCGAGGAATTTGCTTACCACTGCTATGTCTAGGACGTCCGCTCTGTGTCTGGGGTTGTCTGGGAAGTGGGTCGGTTCGTTGGGTCCGAGAATGTCCAGACCCTGTCGAGCTGCCAGGTTGTAGAGTATTCTGCCGCTCACGTTGATGGAGTGCGAGTTCCAGGCAGTATGTTTGGAGTTAAAGTCGCCGACGATCACTGTAGGCTCTGCAGATAGCAGCCCGAGGATGTCGGCGGCGTCTAATTTAGTTTTTGGTGCCTTGTAGGCAGCGAAGAGCCTCGTGGGTCGTCCGGCAAGACTTACCTCGATGCCCAGGGTTGTGATAGAGTTGGTATTGGTGGGGGGAAGCGGTTGGTGGACCACTCCCCTTTTTGTAAGGATAGCCAAGCCGCGGATGTATTTGTCCGCGCCACAGTGGTCTTTCCTTACCGTGAAGTAGCCCGGAACGTGTAGCCGCGTACCGGGGTTTAGGTGGGTTTCGTTGATAAGGGCAACATCCACTGCGTGGTCCCGGAGTACCTGTACCAGCAGATGCTTCTTACCAGTTAGCCCACGGGCGTTCCAATTTAAAATGGTTAATTTACCCCTTGTTGGTGTATTATCCATTGCGGGTGATTGTTAAGGCGATGGCTTCAGTTAGGAGCATAAGTGCTCGTGGTAGGCTGCTAAGGGCGGCAGTTGGGTCGTTGCCCTCCGCGATTGTACGCGCGTGCTCGCCGATGATTGTTGCTACCTCACTAAGTAGGCGCCCTAGGTCACCTGGTTGGGAGCGTCCAGACGGCTGTGGGCGGCCCTGTGCGCGCTGGGCCGGTCCTGCAGTCTTTGGAGGCGCGGAGCTTACCTTGGGGGCAGTGGGCGTGTTAGGGGAAGGAGACGCAGTGTTGTCTTGCGCTTTCCCCTTTGCGCTGTTCTTCTTCTTCTTTTTATTCTTCTTTTTGTTGGGCCGCTTTTTCCCCTTTGGCTTCGGGTCGTTGACCTGGGCCATCAGGGAGCAACCTGGAGGTGGAAGAGGTACCTGGTTTGGAGCTGCGGCTTGTTCTGTCTCCGCCCGGGTCGTCTTTTTCGGTAGGTTTCGGCTGCGGAGGGCTCTCGCTTCACGTGTGACGAACTCACACTTGATGCTATTTGCTGGGTGGGGCCCCTCGCAGTTTGCACACTTGGCTGGGTCCTCTCTAGGTATCGTGCAGTCTTTTGCGGCGTGTTCGCCGCCGCATCGCACGCACGCCTGTCTTCTGTGGCAGTGATGCGAGGAGTGCCTAAATTTCTGGCATCGATGGCATTGCCTCGGGCCTCGGCCGCCTCTCCAGGCCTCGATGGTGACGCCATCCATGCCAAGTAAGGAGCTTACCGAGTAAATTTGCGGTACTGTGTCTGTCGTTCTTTTTAGGATGGCTAGGAAAATGCACCCGGGCCTACCTTTGCGTGCGTGTATGCTACGCACGTATTCCGGGAAATGACCGAGGTTGCGCAGTTCCTCGGCCATTTCCTCTGGCTCGGTGTCGTAGGGGAGTCCTCTGATGCATACTTTGACGCTCTTCTCGGCTGGGAGAGCGTAAGTGAACCAGGCGACTCCTTCTGACCTCTCCAGCTCGGTGAGGTACTTCTGAGTCGTCCTAAATTCCTCGATGGAGCGAGGGGTAAAACGGACGCCTTTTCCGTAAGGGCGGCCGCTGGAGTTGTGGCCGAGGCGCTCGCGGAGAACCCTGAAGTGTCGGGTCCAGTCGGGCAGCTTCTCGACAACAATGGGAGGCAGTTTTACCTGTTTCTCCGGTGTTACAGGGCCTGCTGTAGCCGGAGTGGTGGCTGTGCACGCTGGTGTCAGCGGCGGTGGGGTGGATCTTTCTAGGGCCCTCTTGTGGGGAGGTGATGGTGGTGGCGAGACGCTTCCCTGCTCCTCGAAGAAGGAGCGGGTACGTTTGACGTTGCGGCGGGAGTTGGCAGCTCCTGGCAGCAAGTTACCTTCCTCGTCCAGGATCCCGGACGAGATTTGATGCTCTGCGATAACCCTGATAACTTCAGGGGCGTTCACAAAATCTAAATTTTTAGCTATAAAATCTTCCCAACCTTGGGCGCTGAAGGTGCAGTGCGGCGCGGCACCGGAAGTGGACGCCACGTGGCGCCCGGTGGACGCCACGTGGCGCTCGGTGAACACCACGTGGCGCTCGGCGGGCAGAGAGGTCATCTCCGCGTCTTCGGGCGCCTGCGCGGCGTCCCTGCCGGGGGACACCACGTCGGACCACGACCTTTGAGCACGCACGTGGTTGGGCGTGTGGGGGTTGGGAGGCGTTTGTGTCGGAGGTGAACTCCAACACGCTATTTGTCGAGGCAGCGGACGAGCTGGACGCGGTCCGGGTCCGTCCCGAGCGGGACGTCCCGTCGCTGTCTTCGCTGGTCGGCATGGTTGCCTATGGTAGCGTGTCGGTTTCGTCCATGGTGTTAATAATTTTAAAACCTCCTGTCCACAACTCTTAAGGATTTAAAATGCACAGTTAAAATAAAATAACGACAGAGGGGACGGCTAGACGCTGGCTCTGAGAAACAGCGTAAGGAGTCCCTCCCGTTTAAAATATTAAAATTTGTCGCAATTTAGAACCTTGGAGGGAAACTAAATTGCGACAGAATACCTGTGAGTTGGCAGTGCAGGTGGGAGCTGGCTGGAGATCGCCTATGCTTGTAGCACGCTGTACTGCCGGTAGGAGTTCGGGCGGATGCTTCGGTGTGGTCGGCTTCAATACTTGAGTATCACTAACACACGTCCGTCGCGCTCGGAGGCTCGGCCAATCTCCTGAATATGCTGGATCTCGGCGCTATATTTATACCCGCAATCTGGGAGGCTCCGCAGGGTTGCAAGGTCATGACTCCGTGTCACGGTTTCTTGCTATCTCGTTTCGCGCAGTGTGTCTCTTTCTTGCACTCACGTATTCGCTCGCGGTAACCTGTTAAGCCCCAAAGATTGCCAGGTACGTAAAAAGTTACCGAAGCATCCGCCCGAACTCCTACCGGCAGTACAGCGTGCTACAAGTATAGGCGATCTCCAGCCCGCTGAGAACCTGCACTGCCAACTCACAGGTATTCTGTCGCAATTTAGTTCCCTCCAAGGTTCTGAATTGCGACAAATTTTAGACGGGAGGGACTCCATACGCTGTTTCTTTAGAGCCAGCGTCTAGTCGTCCCCTCCGTCGCTATTTTATTTTATTTAACTATGCTTTTTAAACCTTATGAGTTGTGAACAGGAGGTAAAATAATGGACGAAACCGACATGCTGCCATAGGCAACCATGTCGACCAGCGAAGACAACGATGGGGCCTCCCACTCGGGACGGTCCCGGACCGCGTCCAACTCGTCCGCTGCCTCAATAAACAGCGTGTTAGAGTCCACCTCCGATACAAATGCCCCCCAGCCCCCACGCGCCCAACCACGTGCTCAACCACGTGCTCAAAGGTCGTGGTCCGACGTGGTGTCCCCCGGCAGGGACGCCGCGCAGGCGCCCGAAGACGCGAAGATGACCTCTCTGCCCGCCGAGCGCCACGTGGTGTTCGCCGAGCGCCACGTGGCGTCCACATCGGGTACCGCGCCGCACTACACCTTCAGCGCTCAAGGTTGGAAAGACTTTATATCCAAAAATCTAGAATTTGTAAACGCCCCTGAAGTCATCAGGATAATTGCAGAGCACCAAATCTCGTCCAGGATCCTGGACGAGGAAGGAAACTTGCTGCCAGGAGCTGCCAACTCCCGCCGCAACGTTAAACGTACCCGCTCCTTCGAGGAGCAGGGAAACGTCTCGCCACCACCATCACCACCCCACAAGAGGGCTCCAGAGAGATCTACCCCACCGCCGCTGACACCAGCGAGCACAGCCACCACTCCTGCAACAGCAGACACTTTAACTCCGAAGAAACAGGTAAAACTGCCTCCCATAGTTGTCGAGAAGCTGCCCGACTGGACCCGACACTTCAGGGTTCTTCGCGAGCGCCTCGGCCACAACTCCAGCGGCCGCCCCTACGGAAAAGGCGTCCGCCTCACCCCTCGCTCTATCGAGGAATTCAGAACGACGCAGAAATACCTCCCTGAGCGGGAGAGAGCAGAAGGAATCGCCTGGTTCACATACGCTCTCCCAGCCGAGAAGAGCGTTAAAATATGCATTAGAGGACTCCCCTACGACACCGAGCCGGAGGAAATAGCTGAGGAACTGCGCAACCTTGGTCACTTCCCAGAATACGTGCGTAGCATAAACGCACGTAAAGGTAGGCCCGGATGTATATTCTTAGCCATCCTAAAAAGAACGGTAGACACAATACCGCAAATTTACGCGGTAAACTCCCTACTTGGCATGGTTGGCATCGCCATCGAGGCCTGGAGAGGCGGCCGAGGCCCGAGGCAATGCCATCGATGCCAATAATTCAGACACTCTTCGCATCACTGCCACAGAAGGCAGGCGTGCGTGTGATGCGGCGGAGAACACGCCGCAAAAGACTGCACGATACCGAGAGAAGACCCAGCCAAATGTGCAAACTGCGAGGGGCCCCACCGAGCGAACAGCATCAAGTGTAAGTACATCACGCGCGAAGCGAGAGTCCTCCGCAGCCGAAACCTACCGAAAAAGGCGACCCGGGTGGAGACGGAGCCAACCACAGCTCCAAGCCAGGTACCTCTTCCACCTCCAGGTTGCTCCCTGATGGCCCAGGTCAACGACCCGAAGCCTAAGGGGAAGAAACGGCCAAACAAGAAGAAGAACAAGAAGAAGAAGAAGAAAAGGGAAAAGCGCAAGAAAACACCTCGACCCCTCCGTCTACCACGGCTACTGACCCCCAGGTAAGTTCCGTGCCTCAAAAGACTGCAGGATCGGCCCAGCGCGCACAGGGCCGCCCAATCAAAAGCCCTGCGATTCTTCGTCGACGCGCCATGGTGCGTCAGAAACGACGTCATCGCCCGAGACCTGAAGGTTGAACTCCTCGATGCCTTCATCGCGAACCAGGCCCGCCAAATATTTCTACGGGCAGATAACTCCAGACACTCGACTCTTGGACCTTGCCCCACTCCACGCCAGGCCACTCGACGCCAGGCCCTACCACCGGGACCTCATTCCCCCCAAGGACTAAGGTTCCCCGACACTCACCTGACTCCCTTCCTCTATAATAATTATCATATTAACTATGATTGCCCTTTTTCCGCACTGATTTCAGCACACAAACAAGCAAACGCTTCGGACGGCGACATGCGAGCGAGCGAGCCGCCATGGAAATATCTTAGCTGTTGGGTGAACTCCCCATCGCGGGCTACAGCTGTCCGACAAACAGGCTCCCCTGTCGCAGGTCGCCATCTGCTGGGCCTCCACCGGGGCAACCGGTAGAAAATAAAGATGATCAATCAAAAGAAGGTAAAAATGCACCCAAGGACCTTCCCATATGAATGGGAAGCGGATGACACCGCCGAAGGGGACTTAGTCCCGAAACGGCAACCCCGAGAACTCCCCCAGGGGGTTATCAGGAAGAAGAACAGCTAAAGACTCGATACAATACAATGTCATTCTGCTCTCGGATTCCGATTTGAGCGGCAGTGAGACGTGGTAACGCACAACACATTTCGTTTAGTCTTTTCCGTTTTCTATTATTATATTTATATAAAGTGTGTATTAGCAAGAATATATGTATAGTGTTTAGATATATTAATATCCCTGTGCTAGTGCCTTCTTCTCGGGCCTTCACACAGCGGCGTGACGCCGGTTCGCGCGTTTTCGCCGCGATCGTTGAGTTTTTCCCGCCGCGACCGTTATTTTTCGCCGAGACCGTTTTAAAAACACTTTTCCACCGTCGCGGTCGCTTCGCATAGCGATAGTGTAGTGTCTGTGTGTTCCTGCGTCCGAGGAACGGGAAAAGTAAGTAAAGTGAAATTGTACGGATAGGTTACAAACCAGTGGACTCCTCCACTCACACACCTCCCCCCCCGGATGCCGGGAGGGGTTGAATCTTTTTAAATTCTTAAATTTTAAACTTCATTAGAGAGCAGCCCCCGAAAAAGGGTCAGGGTTAACTGCCTTACCATGGATGAAACCACGGTGAAGCAGTTCCTGTCCTTCTTGGAGGAGAAATTCCCAGGAGCCTCCGAGGCATGGGAAATTTATAAGGAAAGTAAAAGCCCCACCAGCTCACCGGCTTCTCCGGGAGCTACGTCCGAGGAGTCGCCGTCGTCGCCGGCGACGACAGCCACTACAATGTCATCGCCAGAGAGCGATGACAACAATTCATCCCCGTCGGAGATGTCCTGCTCCGAACAGGAGACCTCCGAGGGGGAGGACGGTTTCCAAACCGTTAAGAATAGGAAGACCAAAAAGAGGAAGCGCTCGGACGGCGCTTCCTCTGCGGGCTGCTCCTCGCCGACGCCACCGGCAAAAGCCGCGGAAAGGGGTTTAAACCGATACCCCCTACAGCGCCCCGTGCGCAAACCGTGCAGGCTGACGGCACAAAAGTCGCGGCCTCTAACAGCCCCAAGTCGACTTCCCAGTCGACCCCATCGGCTCCCAAAATGACGCCTCCAGTTATAATACAGGAAAAGGCCAAGTGGAATCAGATAAGCGGGGCCATAAACGAGCAGCGTATCCGCTACTCGTCAGCCCACGCCACCCCAAATGGGATCCTGATGCAGGTCCCAACCCCTAATGACCATAGGCAGCTGACTGCTTTCCTTAGGGAAAAGCAGATAGGCTACCATACCTACGCCCTGGAGGACGAACGTATGCTGCGTGTCGTCATCAAGGGTGTCGATAAGGAGCTGTCCACGGAGTCAGTGCTGAAGGACCTCTGTAGGCAGGGGATCCCCGCTAAACAGGTACACAGAATGTACCACCCCAATAAGAAATACCATTATAATATGGTACTTGTCGTGCTTCCCCCCACTCCGGAGGAGAAAGCTATATTCAATATCAAAGCCGTATGCCACATCACGGGTATACGCATTGAACCCCCCTACAAAAGGTGAATGCCGGGGCAGTGTCATCGCTGCCAGTTGTACGGCCACTCAGCGCGGAACTGCTTCGCCAGACCGCGCTGCGTAAAGTGCCTGGGCGACCACGGCACATCAGACTGTCCGCGCAGGAATCCAGCTAAGGAGACTACTCCCCCAAGCTGCGTCCTGTGTAAAACTTCTGGCCATCCGGCCAACTACAAAGGGTGCAAACGCGCACCCCAAGTAAAGAGGTGCCAAGCACCACCAAAGAGAGGTGCCCCTCCCAAGCAGAGGTATGTCCCTGCCCCCCTCCCTCCAAACCTGCTTGGGTGACACCCCAGAGGGGTCCACAAGGACCTCCTCCTCTAATGTCGGTGGCTCTCCCAGCCAGCCCGACTATGGTCCCACCTTCCCCGCCCGAAAGGGCCACACAAACGGGACCTACTAAACCGCCCCAGACATTTAGTTTTGGCGCCGACATAGCGTTCGCCGCCAAATTCCTAAGTGACATCGACTCGGTGGAGCTCAACATCTTTGTCGCCAAGCTGCTAGGCTCCTTCGAGGAGCGCCTCTCGGCACTGGCAGGTCACACGGAATTGAAATGAATTCCTTGATCAACAAGATCAAGGAATTCTCTTACGCCGGTTATTAATGGCATTCCTGGGGAGAACAAAATCGCACTCGATTTGCGTCGTGTCGTTCAATACGAACGACATATTTAATAACATTGACGAAATCCGTGATTTCGTCAAGAGCCATAATGTGGACGTACTACTAGTGCAGGAGACGTTCCTTAAACCTAGCATGAGAAGCCCTAAAATAGCTAATTACAAATTAATCAAAAACGATAGAACTCGATCCAGCTTAGGAGGCACTCTTATATATTACAAGAAATCCCTCCACTGCGTCCCTCTAGATCCACCACCTTTAGAGACATTAGAAATTTCAATTTGTCATGTCAGTATGACAGGCCACGAGCCAATCATTATCATCAGCGCTTACCAACAGGGTGGCAAACTGTTAATTTCTAGCGACAGACAAAAGCTAATATATTTAGGCAACGCTGTCTTGATCGCCGGCGACCTAAACTGTAAACACACCGACTGGGGTAACCTTTCAAATAATAAAAACGGTACCATTTTAAACTCTCTCTCCGACACTCGATTTTGGAATAATGGCCCCTCTGGACCCCACTCGCTACGACACCAGCGAACGTAGCAGTGGCATTATCCATAAACCCAGCGTTTTAGACATAGCGCTTGTCAAAAATATTTCTCTCGATATTTCTATCGAGACTATTCACGAGCTTAACTCAGACCACCGCCCGGTTAAAATTACTCTCGGTAATTCTAACCGAATTAACTAGGTATAGTAAGAAAAAGATTATCGACTACAAACAGTTGGCCGATAATATCCAAAATCTTCAATCGATTCATCTCGATAAAATTCCAGATAATATAGTGAGTAGCGAAGCAGCAATAGAGGCTGCTTCCAACCTAACAGAGAAATTAGGTAACAATTTAAATTATATTTGCATCCCGAATGTTAAATTATAGTTCCCACAGCAATTATTGAATAAGGAAAAGTCTTAAATCAAATCCTTTTTTGTTATTATTTCTGTATATTTCCATTAAATTGTTAATTTTTAAACGTACAGCTTGGCAAAAAAAGTATGACGAAGTGACAGCAGTAACTAAAACATTTTAAACTGCATCATCTTTTATCCTATATTAGATTGGAATGACATATTTAATTTAAATATTTAATATTATAATAAATATCATATATTTCATTCCAATCTATTAAGGATAATAGATGATACAATTGGAGAAAATTTTAGTTCCTGCTGTCATGCTCTTTTTTGATAAGCGAGACCTATTTTCCTAAGTATTTGGCTGTGTCTTGTATTTGGTATGTATAAAATATATAAATAAGTATGTGCAATACATATTCAATAACCTGCACTGGTGTGATGTGTGTGATGTAAGGTTCAAATGTAATAATAAGTTACTGTTCATTATGCAATAAAAGAATATTGGTAAGATAAAATTGATATTTTCAATTGACTAAATATAATAAAATTATCTGAAAATTTCAACTGTCTAGCTATCGCGGTTCATGAGACACAGCCTGGTGAGTGGTGTCAGACAGACAGACGGAAATCGGAATAATAGGGATCCGTTTTTACCCTTTGGGTCTAAAAAGAGGAGTGATGTACAAAAAAATATTATTTCACTGAAAGTGATCATTAAAGTATAGCTTCTATATGTCACCTTAAAAATGTTAATACCTACAATTAGATTGTAATATAACTAGCGAGGCTATAAAATAATGGAATAAACATTCTGCTTACAATTTTACGCTTTTTTTTTTCGTTATATTATAATACTAGGCTGTTGCCCGCGTAAATACAGTATTCCAAAGGAACATTGTACATTGACGGGATAAAAAGAAGCCTATGTTTTAATCCAGAGCCTAAACTACTATCATACCAAATTTCATCGATATCCGTTCAGTAGTTTTTGCGTGACAGAGTAACAAACATCCATCAATCCATCCTCAGAAACTTTCACATTTATAATATTAGTAGGATAACGAACTGAAACTCGTCAAATTGTAAAACGGAATATATGCCGTTAAACCAATCAGTGCGCAAGTTGCGTTCCGTTATACGATTTATGCGAATGCGTAAAATTGTATTAGAATGTTTATTTCACTATCTGTTGAAATTTTATAATTTCGCTAGTTATATTACAATGTAACGATATTTACAATTTTACGGTGACATATATAACAATTAATGATAATGTATTCTTATGTGTTGCCATAATACTTATATATAAATAATATGTAGAATAGAATTTCTTGCTACTTACAGGCTATAGCTTGTGTTTATTATCAGTTAACCAGTGACCCACAATTGAATTTTGTGTCACCTAACACACAATCTATATTGCACTTAATATTAGTGTGGTACAAATATTCTAGTAAAATAATAGTTTTTTCTTCATATTTAAATAGAAATTATTCAAACACTTATTAACGGGAAATGGAAAAAGCGCTCCATTGTGTACGTACTTCATACTCATAATTTTTCTTTGCTAGAATATTGTAACAAAAGTCATAATAAATATTTAAATGTAAATACCGTAAAAGCAATAAGTATTAAAAAGTTTTTCAGTAAGACTGCATTAAGTATTTCATGTATTAGTATTAATAAAACCATTTAAAATTTAAAATGTCTTTAAATTTATAGCCCGACCAAGTAAATAATAATAATGCGCAAATTCTAGAAACTGGATTGTAATGTTGTGTGAAATCATCGAGATATAATTTAACTAATCAAACCAAACTTCAAAGTGATGATGCTGTTGTTTTGTTAGTAAATCAATAATTAAAAGATCAGTAAATATTTTCAGGTTTAAATAGGCTACTTGACTCATATTTAATTTCATACATTGAAGATATATTTCCTTTAGTACTTGGCTTCGGAAAATGTATTCTTGCGATATCATAAAATATAAACTTAAGATTGATAAATATAGTTGATTTCAAAATATGTATGTATTTTTGTTTTTTAATTTCTACTGATGAAAACACCTCGAAGTAACTTCCGGTAAGGATGTGACGACACAATCACACTAAACACATACGTAATATTGAAACGGAACGTACTGTATTTGTAAATAAATAGTCTTATAAAGTTTATGTCAAAACGTCAAACGGAACGTCACACCGCCATTTTGTCTGAGCGGACTATAGCACAGGATTAGAAATATTACCAGTATGACGTCACAGCATAGATGATCTATCAACCAATGCAACATGGCGAATAGTGTTTTCGGCGGTTTTTAAAAAGTGTATTTTTAAAATATTTTTTTTGTAGGTTTTTAAGTTTCATTATAATGTATTTTGAAACGAAGTTCCTTATGGGGCGATGCGGAGGGGTTCATTATGAAATATAAATGTGTAAAACATTTTTTTTCTAAGTATTATATATATATATATATATATATATATATATATATATATATATATATATATATATATATATATATATATATATATATATATATATATATATATATATATATATATATATATATATATATATAAATAGCCGGGAAAAGCACGTAACGTACTATTTTTATGTATAGTCTTTATTATTTACTTTATACCTCGAATAGAACTTGAAATTAAATTTTTATAATAAGGAACTTCGTTCCTATCCGGTCTCCCATGACACCACACGGCTTTTTTTTTGTGTAATAAAACAAATAAGAAGCGTTTAGGACATAAATAAAAACAAGGTCAAGTAGCCTGTTGTGCTTAAATTATAAATATAATAATTAATACTTATGTCATTACGTAATTCATGACGATTAAAAGCATTTGCAGTGTTTTGATATGGACCAAATAACATAATAGAATCACTCATTTTGAAAAAAAAGCCGTGTGTGTCGTGGGACACCGGATAGGAACGAAGTTCCTTATTATAAGAATATTATGTTACGGACGTTTTTTCCCGGCTAGGGTATCTCTATCCATCCCTCCGCATCGCCCCATAAGGAACTTCGTTCCAAAAAAAAAGCAACAAAATGGCAAACGGTCCAATATCGGCCATACATAAGGCTGGGACTATGTATATGTATACCAGAACCTGGCGGGCCCAGGAAAATTCAGAGCACTGAAAATAGAACTTTGCGCTTATAGAATAGAGTTGAAAATCGAAGTGTCGTGTGTCGACCTGTCATATATGACATTGACTCGACACTTTTATGTTCGATGTTCAGCTTTATTGTATTGTATTATTGGAATCCGTATATAGGCCTTACGGATTCCGGACAATATAGTCCCGGCCTTAGGGGGTTCAAATGATTTGTCTTCACCCCAGGATCTCCATTACACAAATTCACTACATTCTGTCAAAACAACCTGTATAATAATATACCAATTTTTTGTGAGGTATACTGTATGTAGTTTTATATAGTTAGTCTATACACCTGTCTTGGGCATCTTTATTTTAATAAAACGACTCTTCACAAAAATAACCTTTATTTTTAAACATTACACTTACTTATTAAAATATATAATTATATATTATGGTGACCACTTTGATGCTTTAGTTAAGTATCGTAAAACTTGAAAAATGCATTTGAGTGACTTTGAAATATATTCTAACCTAAGTCTGTGACTATATACTCCGGAATCCGGACCGCCAGTGAAAATTCAGAGCACTGAAAATAGAACTCTGCGCTAATACAATAGAGTTGAAAATGGAAGTTTCGAGTGTCGAGCTGTCATATATGACATTAACTTTTGACTCGACACTTGTGTGCTCGATTTTAAACTCTATTGTATAGATATCTATAGCGCAGAGTTCTATTTTCAAAGTTCAGAATTTTCTTCGGCCTTCCGGATTCCGGAACGTATAGTCCCAGCCTAACTATATAAATTGCTGTTTTTTATTTGTCACTTAACTTTTTTGAGATCTTGAATCAACTACATGGTTTTCATTTTGTCTAATGTTAATTGTAAATGTGACTAAATTTAGATCTTGTGCAAAAAACTTAAAACATCAAAACTAAATTAAACATCATATATCATAGATATATAAATATGAATTAGGTAATAGTTATTCAATATTCCTCTCTGTGTCAGATACTTTTTACAGACAAAATGTGACGAGGAATAAAAAAATAAATACGAGGGCGGGTCAATAAGTCCGTGACTTTTTGAATTTCTAACCTCCTTACTGAAAAAGCAACACTACTCCTGTCAACAGGCATCTGTCAGTCAACTGACTCCTATCAAAATTTGAACTTGCTGCGTCAGTTAGTTTGTGTTTTACAGCTATCTTTATCAGACTATCCAGTAACTTAAGGAAACAATGGAAAAAAGTGAATTTCGTGTGCTTATTAAGCATTATTTTTTGCGAAAAAAAAACCATTACCGAGACCAAGGCTAAGCTTGATAAATACTATGGGGACTCTGCACCATCGATTTCAATGGTAAAAAAGTGGTTTACTGAATTTCGTTGTGGCCGTACAAGCACTGAAGATGCCGAACGTCCTGGACGCCCAGTTGAGGTCTCTACACCCGAAACAATCGAAAAAATTCACGATATGGTGTTGGCCGACCGAAGATTGAAAGTGCAAGAGATTGTGGAAGCCATAGGCATCTCGCATGGCTCAGTGGTTTCAATTTTGAATGATCACTTGGGCATGAGAAAGCTTTCCGCAAGATGGGTGCCGCGTTTGCTCACAGTCGACCACAAACGCAATCGTGTAACAACTTCACAGGAAGGTTTGGCGTTGTTTAATCACAATATGGAGGAGTTTTTGCGCCGTTTTGTAACCGTGGACGAAACATGGATCCATCACAACACACCAGAGACCAAACAACAGTCAAAACAGTGGGTTTCTAAGGGTGAATCGGCGCCAAAGAAGGCCAAGGTGGGTTTGTCAGCCAATAAAGTTATGGCGACTGTTTTTTGGGATGCACGTGGGATAATCCACATTGACTATCATCAAAAGGGAAGAACAATTAATGGGGAATATTATGCCAACTTATTGGACCGCTTCAATGAGGATTTGAAAAAAAACCAACCTCATTTGGCTAAGAAAAAAGTTCTTTTTCACCAAGACAATGCAAGGGTGCACACATGTGCAGTTGCCATGGCAAAAATCCATGAATTGGGCTATGAATTGCTCCCACATCCACCCTATTCTCCAGATTTGGCTCCGAGAGACTACTTCTTGTTCCCAAACCTGAAAAAATGGCTCGGTGGAAAAAGATTTGACTCCAATGATGAAGTCATCTCGCAAACAAAGGCCTATTTTGAGGACCTCGACAAATCATATTTTTTGGAAGGGATAAAAAAATTGGAGAAGCGTTGGACAAAGTGTATAGAGCTCATGGGGACTACGTTGAAAAATAAAATGATTTATTTATCAAAAAATCTGTGTTTTATTCCAAAAGTCACGGACTTATTGACCCGCCCTCGTACCTAGAGGAAATACTTTTTTATGATTAGGGGATAAATTATGTTTTTATCTTGAATTATTGTCGAAAAGTTTCATATTTATAATTCTTATTATTATTTGAATATCGGTATAATTAGTTTATTCCATATAAACCTACATTTACATGTACAAAACAAATATTTTAAATTTATATACACTATTGAATGCAGTTCATGTTGTTTGTTCATAATTGTGTAGGCACAATAGTACGTTATGAATTTATATTATTAAAGTAATGTTAAACTTGTAATTATTATTTGTAGATTTACAATATGCTTGTACCACAATCTTTGTACCTACACGAAGTCGGCAAACACAAATTAGGTGTAATACGTTTAAGCGCTAATATTTACAATTTGAGCTAATTAACGTGCTCGCTTTAAAAGCAAACGCACTGTGATCGCTAGCGATCTTTTTTAGCGTCGTGGTCACTAGTATCTGGATCGTGGTCACGCGGGTCTTGTTCGTGATCGTGCTTGTCTACGCCGTGGTCGATCTGTCGCGAGCGGCGGCGGCCGACTGCAGCCGCGACTAGGTAACCTAAAGCACGTTACCAGTATATTATGCAGTGTTTCAACTAAAGTGGGGTTCACCAGAATAAATAAAAAATGTAAACATACATTTAGGAAATCGTGACCTATGGATCAAATTGGAAACGCCCGGCACTAAAGATCTAAGATTCTATTTAAGCTGTTACAGCGGCACAATTTGCAAGCTGCATCTTTAAAACTGCAACTATAGATAAATAGATTTTGTTGTAAAAAGTTAAAATGTGATATGTAAATACTATGTGCGTCCCTATTGAAAAAAAAAACCTTAACATGATCCGTACCTAAAGCGCCGCCGCCGAGCGCCGCCGCCGCCGCCATTTTTGCCCCCACTAGGGCTCCGAGCGGACCACCGACTAGCGCCCCTAGCGCAGCTCCGCCTGCACCCAGCGAGCCTGCTGCTATCCTGTCGCAGTAACACAACTTTTATTATATGGTTAAAAATGCTAATTTTTATACCTACACTAGCTGACCCAGCAAACGTAGTTCTGTCATACAAATATAAATAGCCCAGAGGTAAAAAAATACGAGTTTACAACCTTTTCAGAAAAATTAGTTAAAATTTTCGCTTCGTTGCGCTTCGTTTATGCGCTAGTACGAACTGACCTTTATAATATTATGATAAATATAATTATATATTTAACAAGCGCTAACCTCTCGGCGAGTGCGAGCTGAGTCCTCGCCTCCTTCACGTTGTCGGCCGCCACCTCCACGTTGTCGGTCACCGAACTCACCTGACATGTTACACATTTATACTTTTTATTTTTATAGAATATTAAATAAAATACAAAAAAAATAATTCAGTAACCCCTGACGTTGTCAAGCAGTAAGCGAGATGATGATGAGTTATAGCTAAGAACATTCTCGATTAACTCATCTGTTTGGGAGCTATGATGCTACAGACACGTCACGTTTGCGTCAGGGGTTAAAATTAGGGTTAAGTTTCGTAAAATGTGTGTATGTCGTACACTAGCGGGCGTCGTGCGTGTATTATGTGGTCAGTTGCTGTTAGTTAACAGCCTCCGGCGTGGACTAGTGGTTAAGGTTTGGCTCTCGATTCGGAGGTCGTGGGTTCATTTCCCGCATTGGAACAACAAAAAATGTTGTTTCCAAGTTTGGTTAGGACAATGCAGGCTGATTACCAGATTGTCTGACAAGAAAGATGATCCGTGCGTCGGATGGATAAGTAAAAAGTCGGACCTGCGCCTGATCTCTCGCCAATCGTGTCGATTATCTGTCCCACTGGGTTATGAGAGTAAAGGAAGAGAGTGTTCGTGTGTACTGCGCACACACTTGAGCACTGTGAAATTACTCCTGCGTAACTGGCCTAGTTTCAATGAAACCGGCCACTGTCACCGAAATCGGTGGTCAGTGAATAAAGGCTTTTATTATTATTATTATATAATTATGTTTGCTAGTGTATCTGAGTGCCTCACGTGGTCGCGCTGCGCGAGCGCCGCGGCCTGCACGCTCTGCCAGGCGTCGTGCAACGCGCGCACCTCCGCTTGCAGCTCGCTCCAGCCGCGCAGCGTCGCCTCACGCTCACGTAGCGACAGCTCCTGGAAAACTCGCAGCCCTAGCATAATTGCAAAAGACGCGACGCGACTTGTCCTCGTCTGTCAAGCGACTTGTCCAACGTATCAGACAAAGACCAAACATTGTATAGCTTATCCACTATGTAAATATTTTTATTAGTAAGGGGGAATATGTGTAGTATAATAAAAATCTTAAACATATTTCCGTTGTCTGGTAACTGTGATACAAGTTCTTCGGATACTTAGTACAGGACCAGATTGACGTGGTGTGGAAGCGTCCATGATATATGTAATAAAATATATTATATTACTTATATAATTGTCAAATTATATTATAACATACAATTTTTATATCAAACGAAAAAAAAACAATTTTATATTGCTCAGTTATACATTGAGTGAGCTTCGAGTTTCTTACGCCGGTTCTGCTCGCCGGGCTAGTTTCCAAACCGGTGGTAGACATCATGTAGGACAATTATATAAGCGTTATTTAATAACCTAACAATATGCAAATATATATTTTTTCTAGTTTGCACAAGTTACATTTTTTTTTGATACAAAAAGGGATTTGTATATAAATAAATATCGATAAAATATCCGAGCATTACGATCTTAATTATAATCCGACGTCTGCGTGAAAAAAGGCTATAAAATCTGATCTAAAGCGACTGGTGGCAGGAGAGCCTATGAGACATTATATAAACTTTTCACTTTTCTTCAGGCACTGGTTGAAGATGTTTTGCTTTTGATTTATATTCTAAACATTCAAATAAAATATGATGTACAGAAGTTTACAATTACACATTATAATGTTATTATTAAATAAGTGGTTTATAATACACATTATGTCTTGTTTTAAAGTGATCTAAATTACCGTGTCAATAATTGACTTATCAATTTAGGTTAGTTGGGATTTACTTTTCTAGTTTACTTTATAACCGTGGTTAAAATATTATAAGAGTTTAAAGGCCTGTTCCAAAATCTACTGGAATACACAGAAACTTGTTAGAAGATTTTGAAACAGGTCCGTAACATAGCAAAAGTGTAATATTTTAAACAGAATTATTGCGGCGTGAAATCAAAATAATATTATGTTACTTTAAATCTTACACACAGCTGTACAATAAATATATTCTTAATGTCCTTCGGCAATCACGTATTTCTATGGCAGATGATGTTTGGAAAACGAAGTTTCCACGCAAGTCAATAAGAATGCATATACTCTGTTCAGATACAATTTACTCTAAACATAAACAAATTTATGTAACAGTATAAATTCTTTTTTGCATCTTAAATGAGTGACATTTAAATTGTTTGCATTATGTTTTCTATTATTATTTTTGTTTGCGTTCAGAATAAATTATTAAATTAAATTTCTGGAAATTTTTCATACCTGGTCATCAATTTGCAACTGTACGACGCCGGCGCCGAGCGTCAGTTGCGACTCGTGATCGCGCTGATCGTCGTGGTCTCTGGTGTCTGCTTCGTGGGCGCCGTGAGCGACCACCCCCACGGAATCCGTCGATATGGCGCTACTTGCGACTGTTAGGTCACTCGTACGCTGAACCGATATGGGTGCAGTTTCTGAAATGTAAATAGTATTGGACCTTTAACTTTGGCCAAATCTCTACGGATTTCAATAATGTTTGACCATATTTCGTCTTATAAATCAATGAACGAAACTGCATGCACGAAAAATAGTCACGTTTCGGCGGAGTCACGTTCCGCCTGAGCCAGGCAGCGAAGCGAGAGCGTAGAACAAGCGATAGAGAGGCACGATCGGCCTAAGCGTTGGGTTTGTGATGACGTTATCACGTAAAATTATCGTCCGTAAGCCGTTTAACAGACAACCATTTTTTTTCTACTATTGTTATCGGAATACTTAGTCTATTGTATTATTAAATTAGATTGTTTCGCTTTAACCACATAAATAAAATAATAAAATAATCATGCCACAAAAAATACGCACGACGCAAAACAATGTGTATGTTATATTAGGTAATGTTATTAAAAGTAATAAAAAATTCAAACTTTTTAAAATTAATATGAATTATCATTTTTTAAAAGTTCCAAGCGTTTTTTAGCATATAACTTAAAGTCGTCATGTAATGAGATTATTCTGCTTTGGTATGATTATATTAATCATTAAGATTTTTTAGTTTTGTATGACTATGATGTAACGTGAGACATTAGTTTAAACCTGTAATAGCTCACCAAGGCGTTGACTTCGCTTTTGTCCAATCCTTACCAGATCTATACAGCTACGTTCTATCACACCTATAAGTATATAACTACTTATGTTCTACTGTTTACTACAACTTAGAAATATACAGTCACCCCCTTACTAATAAAATATTTACATAATGGATCTATACAATGTTTTGTCCTTGACTGTCAAGCGACTTTTCCAACATATAAAACTAGAACAAAACTAGAAGGCTTATCCACTGTGTATATATTTTTATTAGTAAGGCGGTCAATTTAATACATATTGATACTACAGGTGTTTCTGTTTATAAGTACTCTGGTCACGCTTATGGTTATGTATTGTAAAATACAGTAAGTTTAATTATTTCTCTCTTTTGTAAGCCTCCAATAATGTATTAGAGAATAGTTGAGGCAAGGCTTCATTTTAAAAAATGCGAACAATGGGATCTATGTAAGATACAATAAGATTAATTATGATGACCTCTGTGACTCAGTGGTTAGCCCGTGGCGCTCAAGCCAGAGATTGCTGGTTTCTGGGATGTGTTAAATATGTGTATAATATAGTAAAAATCTTAAACATGTATAAAAGTATTATTATTAAGTAAATATCCTTCTAGTTGTCTGGTCCCTGTAACACAAGTTCTTTGGATACTTACCACGGGGCCAGATTGACGTGGTGTAAAGTGTCCATAGAAATGATTATTTATTATCATTAATTATTGCTCCTTTTTATAAGCTTTCAAAAAATTTATTTAAAATAGATATGGCAAGGCATGGTTTCGTTACAAAAATTTTGTGACCCTAACAACAAAACATACAAGCTTGCAGGTCAAAGGAGACCTCATCTCTAACATAAATACTATTTGAAACACTAACCAAGGTAATCCATTATAGCTCGATGCGTGTTCTCTCTTGCTTGTCGCGTGGCACGGTCGAATGCGTCGAGGTCTTGCAGCCGCACACGACGTCTCAGCGCGTCCAACTCACGTAGTAGCCCACGCAGCTGATTCGCCACGCGCCGCGCGTGCATCTGCTCTGACCGCACACGCGGCCATGACTCAGACTCACCATACTGGAATGTGACCACAATTCGACTATGAAGTGACCATGAACAAAAACATTGACACATTGTGGACAATGATTTAGATTCAACATATTGAAAAATTTAAAGTGACCACGAATCAGACTCCCAGATACTAGAATGTGGTGGACATTTGACGAGAATCAGACAAGATATATATTTACAATGTGACAATATATTATATTAAAATTTTAAGATGATAAGTTCCTTCAGATTTGCCATTGAAAAGTACCTTGAAAGATATTTTTCATCCTAGGAGATCAAATATTTTATCTTGTTACTTTTACTACCTATGTAAGTACAATTTTTAACTTAGGTCAATTATAGATATTTTTCCAGACATATAGACAAAGAAAAAGTCCAATATTCTATAGTTATTAACTAATGACTAAATGTAGGTACAAATTTTTTAATTACATTATCTGTCTACCAGAATTTTAACCATGACAATTTATATATAACTTTTTTTTATTGGAACCATTTTTTTTAATAAAGAGATTAATAAAATATTAAATTGAAAATAAACGGGAAAGTGTTTATAATGCGTTATGAGGAAAACTAAGACAAATTAAACAAATATAGCCTACATGTCAAGTGTGCTCAGTTTATTTATCGTATAAGGACTTCGTTTGCCTCATTCCCCTTTTTATGTAATCGCGTTACAAGATAGAACAGACGAAGAGTCTAGAACTTGTTTATTTTGAGTCGCGTGTGACGTCAATACAACTATTACGCGTTTCTTCAATAACGTTCTAAATTCTCTATATGTCACTATTAATTTGTTTCATAATAATTAAATTAATACATAAACATTACCTTTAAAATATTAGCTTTGTGTTGTCTCAGTAAATCTAAGTGGTGTGGGATAGCTACTTCGTTGAACTTTGATAGCGAAAGTTCTACTCTTTTAAGCGGCAATTTGTCTTCTTCATCCATTGTTTTGGTATTATTATATATCTAAATTGATATATACGGTTAAAAATATTGCTATTTTATTTGGTAATCGACAGATTTTTTAAAATAACTTGTAATCTTTGGTCCAAGAAAGAACTTTTGTGATTTGTTTTGACCATGTTTTGACGTTGCTGTTATTATTTTTCAACTGACAGTGACAATTAATGGCACTTGACAGTATTTTTTTAATAATGGCGGCACAAAATATATATTAGCAGTGTCGAGTAAAATAGCGGAAAAAGCGTAACGAGTTATGTTCCCTTTAAAACTCCCTGAGAAGCTTCAGTAAAACGTCTACTTCTAAACTTTGCTGAATCGCATGAGTTGATTCATTGACTGCACTGCTGATTTAAGTACACTTTGGTCTTGACGATTTAGAAGACAGTGTTGAAAAATAAACGAAAATTCTTTACGGATGTTGCTTAGAGTGGAATATCTCATTTTTTTTAAAAATTCAATTTTTAATTTTTTTTAAATTGACGTGATAAGAAAATATAAGCAAATAAAAAATATTGCCGACCTCTTTCGCGCAAAACGATTTGTTACATCACAAGTTGCTATCACCATATTGTAACATTTTGTAATAACAAATGTATGGCGGCCGGCGGGTGCAACTCTTTCATATTGTAAATTTAATTTGTTTGTATCTTCGTTATTTTTTAAGATATATGAAAATGGGTTCTAGATTGTTTAATAACATGTTGTCTAAAGTTTACTCACCGCACGGCCCATCCTGCAAATGTGCTGCGGTGTCGCATTGCATCGCTGATGTTCTGCACGCGTGGAAGCCCAACACCATCCTGAATCAGCTTAGCGTCAAGCTGGACAGCCCCTTTCTGCGGTACTGGGTCCAAGAACACGTGCATGTGCCCAGGGTCCCACAGGATGGTAAATACTTAAATTAAATAAGTCGTTTGTATAGTAACTACATAATATATTATGGGCTATGCCTGAAATGACGGTGTTTTACCTGTAAATAAAACACATATTAATTACTTACCTTACTTGAAGCTTACTGATATGAGATGGCGCTAGCGTAATCGACCTCGTCTTGTCTCTTTCCTTCTCGTACCCCCTCGCTCGCACAGCTACCTTGAGAACCCCACCATGGCGACGCCACAAGCAGTGACCTAATTTAATTTCAAATCATTGAGTCGAATTAGAAAGTCACACGGACTTGATAAACAAAATAAAGGAGTTCTCCTAAACACAAAAACATGCACCCGCGTGATTAGAAAAGCACCGGGGTAGACGCCAGCGCCTACCCCGAAGTCTTACACCAGACACGAACACACGTAAAGACATACGGACCGACTCAAACACGGGACCACCGGACTCGAACCCGGATCCGAGTTCGACTCCCATTAGTTTAGCCATACATAATTATGACCGCGACCGCGATATTGTTATAGAGAGCTCTATCAATACAGCGGAAGTTCTCGATATCAGGACATTCGCGCGTGAGTCCTCCCGACCGCACGCGGAAGGGGGGAGGGACGGCCCTCCCAGATCCTTAAAACTGAGCTTCTCTATCCTTACCAATACCCCGTTAGTTTGTGCTACCGCGCGTGAGCAACCACACTCGTCAGTGAGTGAGGAAGGGGTCGGACCCCTCAGTAGGAAGGACTACGGTCTCTCCAGACCTAATAATACTTTCTACGGATAATTAGTTATTTTAAAAAACCGGTTCGCAGGGGGGAGTAAAACTCCCTCGTCGTCTCCCCACCAAACGACATGCCACATGGCAGTCACCAGACCGATTAAGCTAAGACGGCCAAAAGCCATTAGCGCAGACCCATTCGAAAAAAAAAAATGAGTCGAATATCACCAGGCAGTATTCAAATGTAAGCTTCAAGTAAGGTAAGTATTTAATATGTATTTTATTTACAGGTAAAACACCGTCATTAAATACTGAACGCATACCTGAAGCTTACTGATATGAGACCAGTTTGTTATCGCCTGGTGGGAAAAAGACGCCAATATGAAGGCATATTATACATTAGAAGAGATTAGAAAATAGGAATGTAAAAAAATACCTTACTAAGATCAATAGATTTATTGATTTGTACTAATTAATAAAGTATAAATTAATTACAGAATAAAGTATAAGTAAATATAAAATCAGTTTGTACTCGTAGGACTAAATAATTGAGCCAAACTTGTTGATTTACCTGTGCGAGACGACTTTACTTCTCTGCGATAAAAACGCGAGAAAGTATTACTTGATCGCCAATTTCCTTTGGCCAATAATTGATCAAGAGGTAAATTATCAACCCAGTTTTTAGACGCTACTGCAGAGCGAATACTTCCTGGAGGGGAGGGGCAGTAATACCTGCTTCACGAAATACAGTTTTTACCCAACCAGCAATAACCGTTCTGGAGGCCGGCTTAGGGTTTCCTCTTAGATTAATGAAAAGATTATGTAAATTACATTCTTTCCGTTTTTCTTTTAATAAACCAATGGTCCGCTTAACCCAAAAAACAGGATCTAAATTTCTGGAACTATTGTTTGAAAATATCTTCCATCCCGACTGTCTGTAGTTCGCACTATCAGTCTTAGATCCGTAAAGAGGCCAAAAACAAATCGAGTCTTCATTTACAGTGAAGTGTTCTGAATCAACCGCTAATAATGTCAAGTCATGGATTCTTCGGCCTGAGCATAAAAGGAGCAAGGTGGCTGTATGTCGACAAGTTTGGAAAACATTGTTTTTATCGATAATTTGCTTTTCCAAATGCTTCAATAATCCTTTATATCCCATACACTGGTTTTCTAGAGACTGGTTTATTTACAGAGATCGACTTAAGTATATGATTTACCAGAACATGTGAAGATAATTTGCCCGCATCTTCAACACTGCACAATGTCGACACGACCCACTTGTGTACTAATATAGTATTGTAATCCATCAATAAGATGAAGATCAGCTAAATATTTTGCCAGAACAGATCTCGACGGATGAGTGGCATTTTCTTTATTAGTGCCATATGCTCACCATCTGAGCCAGCGGTTCCACGCCACTTTGTAAGTTTTTAGTGTTGTGGCGTTCGCCAAAAGTTTTTTAATAGATTAAGGTGGTTTATATTCCAGTCCTTTAGCTCCTCTGTCCACCCCCACATTTCCACACCTGCAATTCCATGTCTTGGGTTCCTGCTGGGGGATGATCTGTCGCAATGTCTATTAAATTCAGGAGTAGATGTGTCTGTATGGTGAACGGGGCTGCTACCGCTCGGGTTTTTAGGTCCGCCCTCCAAAATACTCGTTTCAATCTCGGGACTACCAACAGATAGAAGCCTTGTTCAAGTGCATGCTCACCTTGGGAACTAGATAAGGTAGCAGGAACACCCAAGCGAGGGGATAATTCCAGGTTCGGAAGAACGCATCGTGATATATCGCCTCCTGATCCGTTTGATCCAGACTTACTACTTTCAACGTTTCGCTTGCAAAGAGATCCATCATCGGTGTTCCGAATTTCTTGAACAGGTTCTCTGTGCCATGAGACAGTAAATGCCATTCCGGAAGACTCAGATGTCGTGATAAATGATCTGCATGACTGTTGTACCTTCCCGGTAAGTAGTGTACTTGTAGTTCTATGTGGTGTAAGTCTAAAAGGTGAAATATTTCTTTTGTCAACTGGAGCAACGGTAATGACCTGGTCCCCCCCTCGTTTTTTAAATAAGACACAACAGTCTTGTTGTCGCACTGTAGGAGGACTGTGGATTTCTTTATCTTGTGACATAGACTTCGGAGTGCCTTTAACACCGCTAACATTTCGTTTTGGTTGCTGTGCAAATTTTATTCTGGACCTGTCCACATTCCACTCAAAGACATTTTCTCCAATTGGGCTCCCCAGGCTGGGTTCAAGTTGAAGAGAGTTTCGGAACGAGAAACATGCTCGGAATGAAGCTGGGGGAAGATCGAACTACTTCGAGAACTTTCTCGTCCTTCATCTTTTGAATTGCCTTTGACATTGCTTCGCACTTTCTTGTCACTAGGCAGGTGCGTGTCATGTCGGGGAGGCGAAGAGGAGGTTTCTTGTAAACGGGTATGCGATAACCTTTTATTACTTTTAAAAGAAAACGTGGTGCCTTCAATGCCCTCCAATGACTGTGATACGCACAAAGTCGGCCCGCTTGGAATCTCGAGTCAGAATCTTCTTCTCTTACGATTTTATGATCCCAACTCGGCGCATCTGTATCACCTCAGCTCTGTGACCACAAACGAGCTGTAAGAGGTCGGCAGAAACAGACGCATAATCGCCGCTTGTAAATAATTCCTTAACCTTCGTATGCAAAGAGTCGACATTTAGGTTTACCTCATCTTTAGCCCAAGATAAAAGTAAGTTTAGAGTCTGTTGCAGAGCATCGCGCTGTTTTAGCAAACAAAAGGTAATACTGGCGTAAGCTTTATCTGCGTAAGCTAAATGACGTAGACTATCATAAGCTTTAATCTCATCGTTAGCTTCTAAATCAGTAAAACCTGGCGTATGATTATACCGCTTTTGCACTTCTGCATAGCGAACTTCGCTCCATTCATCTTTATCAAAATGTTGAATTTGTTGTTTCAATCGAATCATCGAATAGACGAAAAAAATTTTTAGGCAACATGCCTATTGCCCGCCTTTTTTGACACTGGTAATGATTTTATGCCGTACCGCCAGATAAAATTTTTTTTTTGACATTTATGCAATCCGCGATTGTATAAAATGCGATCAAAAATAAAAAACATAGAAACATCTGCAAATAACTATTAATAACAATTTTATAGACTATTTAGAGTTATGGTTGGTTATTTAAATTTCGTGCATTAAACTGTGCTATCAAATTGTAATAGTTCGAGAAAACGCTAACAAAATGGATGTAGATATAGGTAAGTTTTGTATTTACAGTTATAAGATGCTTAAGCAGCAATAACCTTTATTATTCTACGTTATATATTCGTTAAGAACAATATCATTGCTATTATAGACCAGAAATAGAGGAACCTAATAAATTCTTAGGAACCTAATAAATTGTTACTTGAAGGTAACCTCAAATTTTTAGCAAGTACTTCTATAGATTATTGTTATGAATTTGTTGTTTTTAATAACAACTTTTAGCCCTCGTTCACACGAGCGCTTCTTTATTACCTACGCGATAAAATTTGTATTCTACACTAATACAATTCTTTTTAGTATTTCTTTCTTTTACCTCAAAACTATAATATAGTGAGCAGCACTGTATCAATATTAGTTCTATCTAAAAGCCTATAAGTGACAATCATTACAAACCAACTTTAATTTGTTATAGATCCTAATTTAAGTAAGCTAATTCTGATTGAAAAGAGATATCAGAAACCTAAAAACGATTTATAAATACCAATTCAATAATACCCAACTTGACATAGCTCATCAATATTTTTTTTGTTTATGGAAATGTTCGGTCTAAATTGTGTCACAACAGTACACACCCACATACATACATACATAGGTACAAACCCACATACATACATACATACATAGGTACACACCCACATACATACATACATAGGCTGATAAACACATTACGCTGATTATAACAAATAATTATACGTAAGGACTAAGATCCCACTCTATATTATGGCAAAATTTTTGTTTAGGGGCCAATATGTTTCCGCCAGGCTACCAATTAAAATTTGCCTAATAAATATCTTGAGTTGAATTAAGTTAAATTTCAATGTTATGTAGTAGAGAACTCAAAATTTATTACAATAATTTTCATGAATGAATTTCAGATGGACGAAAATCAAGATCCCGAAGCAGATCTGTAAGTAAAAGTTTTTTCTGAGGCAATAAATCAAAAATTTGAAAACACGAAAATAAAATAAAAAACAAGATGTTGCCCGAGAATTGCGCGCAACAGGAACTCCCATTGGAGTCAATAATTTTACTCTGATAAAAAGAAGGCAATATCCTTTCAGATTTGTCTACTGCTGTCCTCTATATCTGTGACAAATTTCATCAAGATTAGTCCAGGATAGTAAGTTTGGAGGCTTTTGAATGCAAACAAACAAAACAATCAAATCTTTCCTCTTTATAATATTAGTGTAGAAAACATTTATTTCTATTTTAGTTATCCTGTTAAATTGCTACAGCTAAACATCTAACAATGTTTGGTAGATAGACTGTCAGTAGACACCATGTTTTATTACTTTTCCATTTAAGACCACTGTGTCTACCCAGTCAATAGATAAACCAAAAAAAAAAACATTAAGATATTTAACATACTTAAAAGTAATTACATCAGTAACTGGCTCATTATTCAAAGTCCTGTATCAGATACCCTTGGAGGTTGAACAATCAATAAAATTTTCCTCTACATTTAGAGCTCAGATCCTGGCTAATTTTGATCCATGGAATAAACTTATCTGCAGCACTTTGTATGATATTGGTAAATAAATCATAGCACTCCTGAACACTTGGTACACATTCCCAGTCTAAGAAGTCTTCTTCTATTTTTTCTTTAAACATGTCCCATTCTGCCTTTTTATAATTCCTCTTTTTCACATTAAGTCTAGTCCTCTCAAAGCCTAATTTCATTTTTTGGAGAGATACTATTTGCATTCCATTGAAGTTCCAAAGTGTAGTTTTTAAGTATATAATATGTAAGTTTAATATAAATATAATATGTAAAATTTAAGTGTATAATATGTTAGTCTGTAAGGTATTTATAATATAGGCGTTTGCAGTCTGAAATAAAAGAAATTTAATTTTAATTTAATAATAAAAAGCATAGAATTAAAAGCAGACAGGCTATTGCATACATATAGCTTAAAAATTTCTTCATACAAGGAAAAAGTTATGCCATCTGTTGAGAATCAATCGGACTATGATATAAGTGATCGAACTAAGACTTGTAATGGCTTCTGTGACCTTTGAAAACAGACTTTAATTTTGAAATCCTTAAGAAAGACCTTATTTATTTTTAATTACAACAATCGATGTAATTCTACGTTTACCTATGATATTGCATCTCGTCTATCGTGATTCACTCATATTCACTCAGATCACGTATTATGCTCAAAATAATCAAGATAATAAAATCTAATGCTCCTTTAATAAACTATTGCAGGTAGAATCAGATTCAAAGATGTCACATGATGGCTCGGCTCGGGGAAAATCCGGGTCCCGTTCCCGGTCTCGGTCAAAATCCTCCCGCAGCTCCAGAGACTCCTCCAGATCTCGCTCCGGGTCTCCGAAGTCCGCTCGATCGAGGAGCAACTCCCCAAAATCGCCCCGCTCGAGGTCCGGTTCGGCCAAATCCAGAAGCAGTGGTTCACCCAGGAAGTCCAGATCTCGAAGTGGCTCTGCAGCGTCTAATAGGAGCGGATCTGGGTCCCGAAGTGGTTCTCGAGTTAAGTCCCGATCGAGGAGTGGATCCCCTGCTAAGTCCCGATCGAGAAGTGGATCACGGGCTAAGTCTCGATTGAGGAGTGAATCTCCTGCTAAGTCTCGATCGAGAAGTGGATCCAGGGCTAAGTCCCGATCACGAAGTGGATCTCGGGTCAAGTCCCGATCACGAAGTGGATCCAGGGCTAAGTCCCGATCACGAAGTGGATCTCGGGTTAAGTCCCGATCACGAAGTGGATCTCGGGCTAAGTCCCGATCAAGAAGTGGATCTCGGGCTCAGTCCCGATCAAGAAGTGGATCCCGGGCTAAATCGAAAAGCGCATCCCGTTCTCGTTCCAGAAGCGGTTCCCGGGCTAAATCTAGATCCAGAAGTAGGTCAGACACCCCCGATAAGAGAGCCAACACAACCAGAAGCAAGTCTAGGTCCAAGTCTAGATCGCCTAGTGGTTCACCGAATAAAGTGAAATCTAGGAGCCGTTCTAAGTCGAAGAGTGTGTCGCCCCGCCACAGCAAGAGTCGCTCGGTCGAGCGAATGGAGGTAGACGAGGAAGGAAAGCCAGCTGGTGAGTGTAAGGTTTTTAATTAATAAATGTACCTCTAATCTATTAAAGCTGTTACTGATGCAAAACTATTTCTGGTCATTAAATTTATATCTATGAATAAATAAATAAATAAAATAATTTGACATAACATGAGTTGATTTCGGAGAACTCTGTTTAATAAAACAATGAGATAAATCTAATACAGTAATAAGTCGACTAAGAAATAAAAATCTGTACATAACATTAATTACAGATTTTTTTATTTATTTCAGGCAAAAGAGGGAGCCGTTCTCGATCTAGGTCTGGCTCGAGGAAGTCCCGTTCTAAATCGAAGTCCCGTTCCAAGTCTAAATCCCGTTCCCGTTCAAGATCCCGATCGAAATCAAGATCTCGTTCCCGTTCGAAATCTAGGTCCCGATCTAAATCCCGCTCTCGTTCTAAGTCCCGTTCCCGATCGCGATCGAAGTCTGGCTCCCGCTCTCGCTCCCGCTCCGGATCTCGATCTAAGTCTCGCTCCCGGTCTCGTTCTAAGTCCCGTTCGAGGTCCAAATCCGGATCGCGGTCGAGGTCCCGATCCGGATCGGCTAAGTCGCGGTCGAGGTGAGTAAAGGAACGCTTAAACTTGCCAATTTGTTACCCACACGAGTATTAGTCCATAGCCGGGCACCGTTAATCAAATAGTTAACTTCGTTAATCGTTATTCCGCTACCAAAAAAGATAGCTTCGTTAAACGTTAAAGCGTTACATTTCGGAAGAATTAACGCAAGTTAACGTTAATCGTTAATCCGTTAATATGTGTAAAATGATTGCATCTCTATATCGTTGCGTTAGTGAACTTATAAAACCTTGGTTTAGGTTCTAATTCATTCATCAATTATCAACACGCAAATGATCACTGACAGTAATTTATAATAACAACAAACAAACAAACAAAACACTCGTCACTCTAAGCACCGGCGCTAAGTAATGAAATAATCAAACGAAACAAATCTCTTCGCAGTTTTCTTTCTTACTCGCACGCGCCGGCCAAATATATCTAGTTTTGTTTTTGTTTCACTCGCTGCCACGCGCCGCCCGGCACTTGTCGGTGCCGTGCGGTAACTATTAGGCATAATAGAATTAACGATTAACGGACTTCTGCATATTAATGGAAGTTAACGTGGTCACGTTAACTTCGCTTAATATGCAGAAGTCCGTTAATCGTTAATCCTATTATGCCTAATAGTTACCGCACGGCACCGACAAGTAACATTTTTAAAAGTTAACTTAAAAGTTAATCCGTTAATCAAAATGTTAACTTCGTTAATTAACGATTAACGGATTAACGAGTTAATGCCCTGCTATGAGTATTACGTAGTGTGACCCGCATGTGGGTCACGTCACACGTGAAAACGTGTATGGGTCATTTCATACTAACGTATGGAGTCGATGCGACATGAAGCAAAATTTTGGAAAATTATTATAGCAAATTCACTCTTATGTCCACAACATAATGTTTGAGGGAATAGTGGAAACCCCAAAGAGAGATCTCAGACCATTGGTTTGGTCCGCCACACCTTCTACATGTTCTCTTTATCTCAGTAGGAATATGCGCATTACTTTGTGGACATATTACCCCTTTAAAATAAAAATATTAACACCACGGATATGCTAATCCATGTTGCTGTCTTTGCCTGCCAAGTGGCTTTTCCATGGATTAGCGTGTGTAACTTGCTATATCAAATTACAGAATTCTGTTTGCTACACTTTGAGTCCGCGCTAGTATAAACGCTAGTAACTTATCAATCATATTTTTCATAAACAAATAAAAAAAAAAAAAAAAAATGCACAAAAAAGCATGAAATAAAACTTATTTTCTAAATAATTCCCCTTTTATATTCGGCTAAAATTTTAACTATTTCTCTACTCAATCTTCATAACTTTGAAGTCGCCACTAGTCCGAACAACATCCTAATAAAACAATATTTATAATAGAACTCACATTTAAGTTGGCTGGTTACCGACTTCTTAATTATGAAGAATATATTATATACTATAATAAAAATCGGGATTTATTTACAAAGCTTACTTTATGAAAACAATGTTATCTAATTAGTTTCTTTATTTAGAATATGTAAATAAAAAAGCTTTATTATGTTGTTTGTCTGAGTCCTTATCGCTATTAACGAGTTATTTTATACCAAACGGTGTATTAAAATAATTTGAATATCATTTTCAGGTCCCGATCTCGTTCAAAATCCGGCTCGGAGTCGCCCTCGAGACCAGGTTTATTACTATTATACAATTTATAGATTCCTTTTACCCCAGAAAGAAAGAGAATAATCGACATTAATCGTTCTTAAGCGTACCTATAACCCGACTACGTAAAAAAATACTAAAAATTTTATAGCCCATGTTACCTTGACCATTATTACAAATCTATTGACACCTCTTTCAATAAAATTAGTTCAATAGTTTGGTGCTACATTGGAACATACAAACATACGGATATATTCTGCCAAAATTTTTACCCTAAATATAAAGTTCCCCTAACCCCATCTGAACTAATAATTGTTACAGATGCGAAGCGCCGTCGCATTGCCCGTCTATCCGATGACGAGGCGGAGCCGGGGCCCGCGCCGCCGGCCGAGGGCGAAGCGCCCGCGCCGGAGGGCGGAGACTCCTCTGATGAGTCGATAGCCCCTGATGCCGCCAGCTCGGAGATGTCGCAAGGTGGGTGTTACAATAATAAAATAGTAATATAAGAAACAAGTAAGTTGTCAAATATATGTATAGAATAATAAAAATCTTAAATATGTGTAAAGTATAAAAGTATTAAATATATTTCCGTTATCTGATACGTTTGATACAAGTTCCTCGGATATTTAGTACAGAACCAGATTGACGTGGTGTGATCCTCAGGCATGTCGGACTTCGAGCTGATGCTCGCCCGCAAGCGCGAGGAGCGCAAGGGCCGCCGCCGCCGCCGCGACATCGACATCATCAACGACAACGACGACCTCATCGCAAACATGCTGCAGCGCATGCGCACCGCCGCCGACGAGGACCGCGACCTCAACAAACGCAACCAGCCCGCCGTCCGCAAGGTGAGCGAAGTGGAACCCTTGTGGCGGATAAATTAGTGCAAGTTTTCTAACATCGGCGATGTTATGATGTATAACTATATACACAACAGCTGAAAACCCCTACAGTGGGCTTCGGCCTGACCGAGCATAGCATCTCGCTCGGTCGGAGATATCCCTTTGGGTCTTCCACAATTCCCACACCGTCAAGCGTAGCGCCCATCTGTAGCGGCGCATGCGCAAAGGGGCTCATGTGAAGAAATCCTCTGTGGCTCAATGGTTAGCGCGTCAGTGCTCAAACTGGAGGTCGCGGTTTCGAATCCCGCCGAGGAAACAGTGTTCGTGGGTCATGGAAGTGTATAATAACATTAAATATTATCCCCCTTACTAATAAAAATATACAGTATATATAGTAGCTATACAATTTTTTGTCCTTGTCTGTCAAGCTACTTTTCTGACGTATCAGACTAGGACAAAACATTGGCTCTCTTACTAATAAAAATATTTACACAACGGATAACTTAAACAATGTTGATCTCTTTGTCTGATGCGTTGGAAAAGTCACTTAACAGACAAAGACATAAATGTTGTTTAATTTATCCATTGTGTAAATCTTTTTATTAGTAAGGGGGACAATGTTTTGTCCTTTATACACTGTATAAATATTTTATTAGTAAAGGTTTAAAAGTATATTATAATAAAAATTATATCTTAGCCCCCTAACTAATCAAAACATTTGCACAATACGATAAGCTATACAATATTTTGTCCTTTTCTGACACGTGGGAAAAGTTGCTTGACAGGCAAGGAGTAAGGACAAAACATTGTATAGCTTATCCATAGTGTAAATATTTTTATTATTGAGGGGGTATGTATATAGCATAAAATCATTAAATATCCTTTTGTCTCGTGCCTGTGGTCATAGTTCTTCGGATACTTAGTACAGTATAGATAGACTTTTCAAGGCTATTAGCGTTAAATTGCAGTCAATCATCAGTATTAATGTCAAAATGGCCTACTTTGATTGGATAATATATGAACAAGGCCTATGCGTCGTTGGTCAATTTTGACATATGCACTGATGATGCAAATTTAACGCTAATAGACAATAACGTGGAAGTGGTCATAAACATTATTAAAACTGACTGATATAAATCGGTGTGTGTGTGTTGCAGGTATCGATGCTCAAGTCGGCGATGTCGCAGCTGATCAAGCGCGACCTGCAGCTGGCCTTCCTCGAGCACAACGTTCTGAACGTGCTGTGCGACTGGCTCGCCCCGCTGCCCAACCGCGCGCTGCCCTGCCTGCTCATCCGCGAGTCCATACTCAAGCTGCTGATGGACGTGAGTAGCGTGCCCGCGTGACTCACAGGCGGTGCACACGTGTGACCACTTACTGGTGGTATGCGAGTGTGACCTACATGTGGTGCACGCGAGTGTCAATCAATATACACAAGCATGTATTTAAAGTAATGAGCCTGTACCAAATACATTTTACCGGCATGGAAAAGTCTACTAAACTCGAAAATTTCACACGCTGCACGTTCCATTTATCATCGTGAACCACACGTAGGTGTTTATTAATAATCGTCCTGACCCATGTGTGTGTGAAACATCAACTATACTCTGCTCCATTCCAACTTAAATGTATCTTTGATCGGAAAATTTTAAACATTACAGGACAAACAAAACAATGACCACAAAGCTAAGCAATAAAACAGTAAATTAAGAAGAAAACTATCTAAACGTTATCAAAAATAACCAAGATAAGAAGTCACTATATTTCCTTATTGCATGGTAAATGAGTGACATTTAAATTGGAAGCATTATAGACCACTATTGTGTTACTTGTTGATGTTTAGATTCAATTGTATCGGAACGGAGTATACGTATCATTGTAGTGACATAATATGGGTCACGCTTAAACTATTTGTCACTGTCGTAACCCATGTGTGTGTCACTCGTGACCTCAGTTGTGACCCACGTACGGGTCACGCGCTAATCTTACCCCCGTCCACAGTTTCCGTCAATAGACAAGTCCCTGCTCAAACAGTCGGGCATCGGCAAGGCAGTGATGTACCTATACAAGCACCCTAAAGAGACGAAGGCCAATCGCGAGCGCGCCGGCCGGCTCATCTCCGAGTGGGCGAGACCCATATTCAACCTGAGCACGGATTTCAAAGGTGTTTTTTTTTTCAATAACTGCTGCTCTAAAAGTGTAGCACCCTTATGTCTTATTGTGGTTTTTTATTTGTCCTACTGTTTTTTGTACTTTTGTAATATTTGCATGCATTTCCAGTTCTTAAATCCCCAAACCCCCCTTGGGCCTTCGGTAACCTCACTCAGCTAAATCAACGCGAATGTTATTTCACGCCGATTTTATGCGAGGCTGTGGTATTTATCCGGTCGAGCCGGTCCAATCGTGCCGAGGCGTGTCTATCCTAATCTCATTTTTTAAAATTATTAATAATATAATAAACATGTTATGAAACAGCGATGACGCGCGAGGAGCGGCAGGCGCGAGACGAGGCAATGGCGGGCACGCGCCGCAAGAGTGACGCCGCGGCCGTCACCGACGAGCGGGGCACAGGTACTGAGATGTATCACATCTGACAACATGTGTACCATCTGACACAAAATAATAGGACACAACATTATACAAAACTGAAAATGTTAAGTAACCTCAGACATTGTTAAGTAAGCGAGCCGATGATGATGATTGTAAAATTCACAGTTCCGACGGAATTTCCTTTTTCGAAGGTAGCGGGCTACATCTAGTCATTTATATGTAACATGACGTGTCCACAGGGCCGCGGCCGGGTGAGAAGGGCTGGGTGGCGCGCGCGCGTGTGCCAGCGCCCTCCACCAAGGACTACGTCGTGCGGCCCAAAAGCACGTGCGAGACCGACATGTCCCGGGTGAGTGTCACACGCTAGTGGGTCGCGACTGTGACACGTGAGTGGGTCACGACCGAGTGAAACCCACATTTAACACACGACTTACAATTAATTGTTGCGATTTTAGTTTTTTTTTTCACTTAATTTTAGTGAGATAAAAATATATTATTGCATAACATAACACTGACACACGGCTAACTCGGCAGGTATCCAAGAAGAAGATGACCCGCTACGAGAAGCAGATGAAGAAGTTTATGGACCAGAAGCGGATGAAGGGCGGCTCGCGGCGCGCCGTCGAGATCTCCATCGAGGGCCGCAAGATGGCGCTGTAGATGCAGAGCGGGACTGGGACAAACGACCACTGTGTACGATACGTCGATGAACATATTATGTACTCATTTGCATGATTTCGTGTTGCGTCATACATTGGTGCCCATCTAGCGTGATTGCCGAAGACGTGTCACAAAGTGAGAGCTGTTTTGCGCCGACAGATTTGTTTGGATTGAATTTTACGTCATCACAAACCGAACGCTTAGGCCTCTCTATCGCTTGTTCTGCGCTCTCGCTTGCACGCTCGGCTCAGGCGGACCGCGACAACTTTCGTGCGTGCAGCCGGCGAACATCGATTTATAAGATGTTATAACGTCATAAAAATATTTGTCGACGTTGTGCTGTAGACAATACTCGCGTCTTCGGCAGTAGTACTGGGGTATTGAAATGACGCGCGCTACTTCCATAGACTGTAGTCGCGGCGCGGCGGTCGACATTGTGGTCGATAGCGGCGACTACATGTGTGACAATTCGCGTTAAGTTTGCAGTGAGTCCCCAGTACAAATGTCAAAATTTACCAGTGACGCTTTACTCGTGTTCACATTAACCATTTTGACATTTATACCGATGACTCACCGTAAAGTTGACGTAAATAAATTGTAAGTACTACACTTTTTAAATTTTAATTATTATTTCTGAACTATAGACGTTAGGGATTACAAATGAAAAACGTTTTACAGTAAATTCTATCACCTACTAGTAAGTAGAAAGCAAATAAAATTGGGTATAATTTGAAATCTCGAACTTGCGAAGTGTAGAAATACTTGAAATTTTAAAAGTGAAGTACTTGTGCTGGCCAGAATAATTCTGACAGGTCCTTTATGCCGACGACATAAGGGTCACTCTCCTATAAACTCCGAGGTAAAATACCTCGAATGGACTGTAACACAACACGAGTGATTAATATAAACAAAATCTCGCTAGGTGCCGCTCTAGTACAAAACTAGTCTTTCCCTCAAAATGTTTAAAAATCTGCAGTGTTACGTACTAGATGTTAATACTTCGTGCAGGAACCGCACATTTTGCGGACATACAGTAGCCTTTCTTTATTTCCTTCCCCAAGGACATAGATCCATCCCTGTACCAATTTCATCAAAAAACGTTCAGTAGTTTAGGCGTGATTGCTTAACAAGTACAAAAATAGTTCTTAATATAAACTATAAGCCATTTCACCGCCAAAAGAAAACTACATAATTACTTTCCTTTTAAAACTTAACATTACAAATTACAATTAAACGAATTCTGTTCAGATCCAATGTAATATTTTAGTAAACAAAGACCGATGAAATGGCACACATTTACCGCGCAATAAGGAAATACAATGGCTCATAAATTTGGTCGTTTTAATCTTCCTGTAACGATTACGTTAAACACGATATTATGAGGGTTTTGTTTATATTTATTTGTTGATGGAGCGTTTCAATACTAATGTGATTACTAGTTGTAATGAATAAATAATGACTGAGATGATAATGTGTTTTATTATTGCCTCGGGGTTTTTACCGACTACGGCGAAGCCAAATGGAATGGTTAATGATTTTGGCAGTCTATGTATGTATGTATGTTTGTTCCACCGTAGCGCCTAAACTACTGGTCCGATTTGAATAAATGTGGTGTGAATAGATTCGTTGTAATAGCCCAGGTAAGGCTATGGATTGATAATTACTGGACTGTAGTCTTGTGTATTATTTTGTTGCCCACATATTATTTGTTCCTTCTATTAACGTAGCATAATTTCCTTACCTTTACGCTATAAAAGGCGCAAATAAAACTTGTGTTCTACGACTAGTTTTAAAAGTAAATAACAAACCTGTAGCGATAAATGAATTGCCTATAAATAGCAACATAAAGTAATAAAATAAATATACTGTTTTTAATATATATTATAATGTCGGTAGAGTATAATTCGACAATACTGTAAATAAAGTACTAAATAAAAAAAATATATAAATAAATGAAGTCATAAATACCAAAATTTATATTTTTAGCTTACAAGGCTGCGGCATTGAGTTTGCAGGTTGGAAGGTCAGAATGCCCATTGATATTGCACATAAAAGAGCATGTACTGGTCGTCCAGCTTAGAAATTCAGTATTGGTACTAATGGCCATAATTAGTGTCAATTCATTGATAATTTTTTCCCACAAGTCCGCTTCAAGTAAAGGGTCATACTGACCATCCAGCCTGCAAGCCCAAGGCCCGGACTTGTAGATAATAATTATAAATAATTGGCACTATTGACAGCTATTAGTACCGATGCTGGATTTTCTGGATGGGCCGTGAGTATGATGCTTAAGGCTACAAGGTTGCAGCCTTGGATTTACAGGCAGACGGTCAGTATGGTCTTATAAAGGCCACAGAATTTGTAAGCACAAATTTAAATGTATTTGCCACTACAGACATTACTGACGGTCATAAGTACCGGTGCTGGATTAGCAGGCTGGACGGTTGAGTATAGCTCTATAGTTTCGTTATATTATTATATCCCCGTCACATTTCCCTTTAATATCAAACCTTGTTTAAATTATTCCTATTTATAACTATTTTAAGTATTTACTTAAATTCAATATTCACTCAATTCATACTAAAGGAAAATGTTTATTTTGATAAAAGTAAACTCTTAAAGTAAATAAGTAGGTACATTATAAAGTGTTACTATTGTCACATTTTATACATCTTAAAAGCCCCTTACTATACAGCCTGCAAATCCAAGGCCGCGGCCTTGAAGCTTGTAGGCAGAAATTAAAAATGATTGACAGTTCACAGTAGTGACATCCTTTAGCACTGCTGCTGGATTTATAGGCTGGATGGTTAGAATGGCGCTTTATTTTACGTCATAGAAATGTCGTCAATGGAATCCTTTTTTTGTTAAAAATGATAAAATTGTACCGTATTACACTTGATATTACGATCGACGATTGGTTAGTTTTAAATATTATGTAACCGCAATAATTATTAATTAGTAATTACATAAAAGTATTACTGTATTTAAAATGTGTACGTACTTGTATACACGGTAAGAATAAATTAAAAACCGTAAAAAATGTATGACTATAGTATCCCAGTGTGGTGTAAAATAAAATATCCCTTGGTAGTCTGTAACTATAGTCTAGAGAGTTTTGCCGGTGAGTTCAAAAAAGTCAAACCTAAAGGCGTCCAACCAATCGCCGTGAAACCTAACGCCGTCCAACATAACGCCGTACAACCAAACGCCGACAAACCTATCGCAGTCTAACCTACCGCCGTCCAACATAACGCCGTCCGACCAAACGCCGTGAAACCTAACGCCGCCCAACCTAACGCCATCTAACCTACCGCCGTCCAACATAACGCCGTCCAACCAAACGCCGTGAAACCTAACGCCGACAAACCTATCGCAGTCTAACCTGCCGCCGTCCAATCTACCGCCGTCCAACCTACCGCCGTCCAACATAACACCGTCCAACCAAACGCCGTGAAACCTATCGCCATCTAACCTACTAACGCCGACAAACCTATCGCAGCATAACCTACCGCCGTCCAACCTATCGCAGCATAACCTACCGCCGTCCAACCTACCGCCGTCCAACATAACGCCGTCCAACATAACACCGTCAAACCAAACGCCGTGAAACCTATCGCCATCTAACCTATAACCGTCTTCAACCTGACTACGATCTTTGTCCTGTTCATTCGTCAAGCGTATCTTAAGAGAGGATACGGTTGAGGAATGGGACAGGAGATACGAAGTGGGAGGGACGGCCGGAACCACGAAGCTCTTTTTCCCAAGCGCTGCTGCTGCATACAAGATAGTCAAGAAAATAGACATAACACACCACACAACACAGATACTGACTGGACACGGCGGGTTCGCCTTCTACTTGAACAGATTCAAGTTGAAGGAGGACCCGTCGTGTTCATGTCAGCCAGGAGTTGAGGAGACGGTTCCTCACCTGTTACTCGAGTGCCCGATTTTTGCTAGCAGTAGATATGATACTGAGCAAAAATTGGGCACATCGATTACGGGCGAGAGCCTGTCTTCCATCCTGGGGGGAAAAAGGAGGGAAATATTCCTTTCCTATTGCAAGGAAATCACTGTGTATGTGAACAAAATTAACTGTGATAAATTGGTGTGATATTAGTGTAGGCTCTAGATTAAGATTTACTGTGATAGTAGGGTTAGGTTGAATGTGCGTGCCGTAGTTTTTATCGTTTTATTTTGCTTGAATATTGAATCCTTTAATTTATTGAATTGTAATTTATCATTTTATTGAATCTTATTGCTGTTCCTAAGCATACATAGGCTGCACTAAAAGTATCGGGAATGGAATATTTCCACTGTTTCTGTCATATTAAAATCTTTTTAATTTAAAACTCCTTGGTTTTAAAAATCGAATACCGTTTATTTATTTAAAAAAAGATTCTCGGTCTTGTCACAAGGTCTTGTCAAACTTGTTTAGTCGTTGAGAAAATGGAATTGACTCGAGAAAATTCTAGAGCGATGATTTATTATGACTTTCGAAGTGGTTTAACACAAAAACAGTGTGTTGACCGGATGATTTCTGCATTTGGTGATGAAGCCCCATCCAAAACTACAATTTATCGCTGGTTTGCTGAATTTCAACGTGGACGTGTCAAGCTCAGTGATGATCCCCGTCAAGGTCGTCCAAAAACTGCAGTCACCCAAGAAAACGTTGATGCTGTGCGTAAGCTGATTGAATAAGATCGACATGTGACATACCGCGAAATTCAGGCAACTTTAGACATTGGCATGAGTCAAATACAAATAATCTTGCATGAACAATTAGGTGTAAAAAAGTTGTTTTCCCGATGGATACCGTATTTGCTCTGTGAAGAGCAAAAAGCGGCTCGCGTTACTTGGTGCGTCAGAACTCTCGAAAGATTCCACGCAGGATCCTCAAATGAACTCTGAAACTGAACTCCGTAAAGAGAACTGCAACCGCCGCATCATCCTCCATCACGACAATGCGAGTTCTCACACCGCGCACAGAACAAAAGAGTTTTTAGAGCAAGAAATCATAGAATTATTAGACCATCCGCCGTACAGCCCCGACCTAAGCCCTAATGATTTCTATACTTTCCCTAAAATGAAGAATAAATTGCGTGGTCAGAGATTTTCATCACCTGAAGAAGCTGTGGACGCCTACAAAACGGCCATTTTGGAGACCCCAACTTCCGAATGGAATGGTTGCTTCAATGATTGGTTCCATCGTATGGAAAAATGTGTCAAATTTCGCGGAGAATACTTCGAAAAGCAATAAATACATTTTTAAATAGTAATGTTGTATCACTTCCTTGATTCCCGAAATTTTCAGTGCCGCCCTCGTATATACGAAAAATTGTCTGACATTATACTATAACTATTAAACTGACGTACTTCATATACCGATGACAAATTACTGTTGTAATAAATATACAAATAATGTACTAGATATAAGGACGATAACAGCAAAATTGTATAAACCAATCAAGACGCAATTAAAATTGTAATAAATAGTTATAAGTGCATAAAAAAGAAAAAGAAATAGACGAAAAGACCAAAAAAATTAAAAAACAAGCCCTGCTTATGTTAGGCGGATGGGAAAAAAAAAAAACCTACCGTCGTCCAACATAACGCCGTCAGACATAACCCCGTCAAACCAAACGCCGTGAAACCTAACGCCGTCCAACATAAGGTTAGGTTAGGTTACATTTTTTTTAATAAGGGATCCATTTCTGGGCCTGCTTGGTCCCCCAACAGCTAGGTCAAGACAATTTCAACTATTTAATTTTTACATGTATATTTGTTTATTTTGAGTACATTTAGTTTATATCATCCTTTAACATCAGTTTCATTCCACTTCCTGTTTTTACATTTTCAACATTAAAACTATTCTTTTACATTTCCTTTTTGCTATTTTTAGTTTACATTTTCTTTTAAATTAGTTATTTATTTTCAATTTTCGTTACTCTATATTACATTGCCTTTTACATATTCTTTATCCTTTAATACACTTCTTACTTACTTTTACATCTCCACTTTCTCGCTTCTATTTTATACATACATATTATTTTTCAGTTTTGTTTTACTATTACGTTTTACTGTTACAGACTATATTATGTTGTATCAACACTGTACGTTCGATAATGTTCTATTTTATTCAATTATGCAACTATATCTTGTTCTGCATTTCCTATTCTTTTACATTTTTGTTTTAATTATACATTCCTTACCTTTGATTATATGTTTATAATTCTTACTATTTTATATTCCATACGCCGTACCAACATAACGCCGTCCAACATAACTCGGTCCAATCAAACGCTATCCAACATAACGCCGTCAAACCAAACTCCGTGAAACCTATCGCCATCTAACCTACCGTCGTCCAACATAACGCCAAACAAACAAAAAACAATACATAAACTATAACGGTGAACACTCAGTGACAATATATGTATAGATTTTTATAGCATCATCATAAAGATAGTAGAAGTCAGCACTACGTTACTGGAACAAATATTGGTAAATGTTAAGGACAGCGGCCTCGTAACGTAATTACATAAGTGAATTGAAATGTGAACGATAAACAAGTGATTTAAAACAGTACATAAACTATAATGGTGAACATTCAGTGACCATATATGTATGGATTTCTATAGCATCAGTGTGCAAAAGTAGTGTAAAATGGTGTTTTATGAACTGAAGGAATTTTGCTTATATATTTTAAACTGTAGTGAATTTTAACGTAGTTTCTTTTGATTTATATAGATAAACATAATACCTAACGTGTAGAGTAACGATTTCGATTATATAATAAATAGATAAGTAGTTATTAAGAAAATAATGGTAAAAATATAGAACATTTCATACATGTGTGTGAACCTTAGGTTATGAATATCTTTTATATGGAATAAGATTGTTAGTATATAAGGGCTTATGTAATTGGGAAAAATAAATAAAGAGATTCACACAATGCGTTTTACTTCACCTGGCTCATGGAAAATAGGGAAAATTATGGAAAATAGCCGTATAGAGAGGCAAAAGCGAGATGGCAAATCGGCCTGAAAGAGGCGTACAGACGCGGCTCTCTATACGGCATTGCCATGAGCCAGGTAAGCAAAGCAAAAAAAGTGTGAAAAACGTTCTCCTCAAAATAGTGTTTTACTATCGCCCCGGCTCTGCCCAAATCGGTGTAACCTTGCTATCTTCAAATAGTAATTTAAACCCATGATAAATGCCTAAATCACGAACTGTTGTGAGGCGCTGTAATGGTTGTTGCTTGAGCATATAACTCGTAGGTATTACGGTTAGTTTTCTTGAAAAGGTAACAACACAACACTTGAAGGGATTGAGATCCAGACCATTTAGAAAGCAATACTGCTCAAGACGCGAGATGTCAGCCTGGAGTATAGATGCATCAGTTTGAGACGATATAGTTAAGAATATTTTTATGTCATCTGCAAAGCAAAGTAATTGAGATGAATGTAAACAATTTTGAATATCGAATAATGAACGTAAAAATAATATTGACGCAGCAATGGCGGATGTTTTTTCTTACTTGTATGAAAATAGTGAAGTGTCAATTCTTCATGACGGATTTAATGAAATCGATTACAGGAAGGTACATTCCCCAGAAGCGTACAATCATTGAACGATTGAAAGCAAAGTACAAAGAAGAAATTGTATTTTTAACGAATCCGGTCACGATTGTGTAGTCTGTTTTAAAGGGTTTATTTATAAAATTATATCAAACAAACCGCCTTCTCATCAAAAAATGATGTTCGCGAAGATAGATTACAAATAGTTAGAGATGCAGCTGCTATTATTTTGGAAGATATTCGTTCACAGTATTACGAGACAAAGGAGTATCCACCTTCTGATAGTTTTCTGAAGGATGTTAATACTCTAATTCCCGAAACTTTATCAGTTTTATTAAAAGGAATTTTTTGAAGGATGTTAATACTCTAATTCCCGAAACTTTATCAGTTTTATTAAAAGGAATTATTTGCCAATCAAACGCAAGTCACTAAATGCAACGGAAAGAAAGTGCGCATCAATTGCTCACTTTATCATTGCAGCAACTCGATCTGCTTCATTTATTTCTCCTCTGCTACTTGGAGTTGGATCTTTCTTGTATAAAAAGTATGGCTCCAGTAATCTTATTGATGTTCTTTCATCGTTAGGATTCTCCGCATCCTATAATGCCATTTCATTATTCGAAGATTCTTGTGTTTTCATCCGGCGCGTAATATATTACCTCATGCTTTTTTTCAGTTTGTTTTTAACAATGCTGATTTTAATAGCAATACAATTGATGGTAAAAATACTTTCCATGCGACAGCATCGAAACTGCCATTTCATTATTCGAAGATTCTTGTGCTTTTCATCCGGCGCGTAATATATTACCTCATGCTTTTTTTCAGTTTGTTTTTAACAATGCTGATTTTAATAGCAATACAATTGATGGTAAAAATACTTTCCATGCGACAGTATCGAAACTGATACCAGTTTACCACGAGTATCCAAAAAAATACCAGCTTCAATTAAATCTACGCTTGGGTTAATTCATCATGCATCCTACTCAAAAGGCAAAACCGTTGGTCTGAGTAAAATAAATGCTTCAGTAATTGAAAGGGCCACACAATCGACCAAACAAATTGTTCCTACACCTTGTGATTTTATGTGACTGTATGGTAAATGGTCATGCATTGTGAATATCAGCGGATGGAACGGATTTATGATCGAAGCAACTGCTGAAAAACCTTTTCAAAGAATTAGGATTATATGTTTGCCATTTATAAACGCTCCGCCAACAGATTACAACACAATTTTATCATCACTTTTGTTTTCTATTGAAAAATGTAAAGCTTCCAATCAAAATACATGCATTGTGACATTTGATCAACCGCTATATTGAACATTTTCAACATTAAAACTATTCTTTTACATTTCCTTTTTGCTATTTTTAGTTTACATTTTCTTTTAAATTAGTTATTTATTTTCAATTTTCGTTACTCTATATTACATTGCCTTTTACATATTCTTTATCCTTTAATACACTTCTTACTTACTTTTACATCTCCACTTTCTCGCTTCTATTTTATACATACATATTATTTTTCAGTTTTGTTTTACTATTACGTTTTACTGTTACAGACTATATTATGTTGTATCAACACTGTACGTTCGATAATGTTCTATTTTATTCAATTATGCAACTATATCTTGTTCTGCATTTCCTATTCTTTTACATTTTTGTTTTAATTATACATTCCTTACCTTTGATTATATGTTTATAATTCTTACTATTTTATATTCCATACGCCGTACCAACATAACGCCGTCCAACATAACTCGGTCCAATCAAACGCTATCCAACATAACGCCGTCAAACCAAACTCCGTGAAACCTATCGCCATCTAACCTACCGTCGTCCAACATAACGCCAAACAAACAAAAAACAATACATAAACTATAACGGTGAACACTCAGTGACAATATATGTATAGATTTTTATAGCATCATCATAAAGATAGTAGAAGTCAGCACTACGTTACTGGAACAAATATTGGTAAATGTTAAGGACAGCGGCCTCGTAACGTAATTACATAAGTGAATTGAAATGTGAACGATAAACAAGTGATTTAAAACAGTACATAAACTATAATGGTGAACATTCAGTGACCATATATGTATGGATTTCTATAGCATCAGTGTGCAAAAGTAGTGTAAAATGGTGTTTTATGAACTGAAGGAATTTTGCTTATATATTTTAAACTGTAGTGAATTTTAACGTAGTTTCTTTTGATTTATATAGATAAACATAATACCTAACGTGTAGAGTAACGATTTCGATTATATAATAAATAGATAAGTAGTTATTAAGAAAATAATGGTAAAAATATAGAACATTTCATACATGTGTGTGAACCTTAGGTTATGAATATCTTTTATATGGAATAAGATTGTTAGTATATAAGGGCTTATGTAATTGGGAAAAATAAATAAAGAGATTCACACAATGCGTTTTACTTCACCTGGCTCATGGAAAATAGGGAAAATTATGGAAAATAGCCGTATAGAGAGGCAAAAGCGAGATGGCAAATCGGCCTGAAAGAGGCGTACAGACGCGGCTCTCTATACGGCATTGCCATGAGCCAGGTAAGCAAAGCAAAAAAAGTGTGAAAAACGTTCTCCTCAAAATAGTGTTTTACTATCGCCCCGGCTCTGCCCAAATCGGTGTAACCTTGCTATCTTCAAATAGTAATTTAAACCCATGATAAATGCCTAAATCACGAACTGTTGTGAGGCGCTGTAATGGTTGTTGCTTGAGCATATAACTCGTAGGTATTACGGTTAGTTTTCTTGAAAAGGTAACAACACAACACTTGAAGGGATTGAGATCCAGACCATTTAGAAAGCAATACTGCTCAAGACGCGAGATGTCAGCCTGGAGTATAGATGCATCAGTTTGAGACGATATAGTTAAGAATATTTTTATGTCATCTGCAAAGCAAAGTAATTGAGATGAATGTAAACAATTTTGAATATCGAATAATGAACGTAAAAATAATATTGACGCAGCAATGGCGGATGTTTTTTCTTACTTGTATGAAAATAGTGAAGTGTCAATTCTTCATGACGGATTTAATGAAATCGATTACAGGAAGGTACATTCCCCAGAAGCGTACAATCATTGAACGATTGAAAGCAAAGTACAAAGAAGAAATTGTATTTTTAACGAATCCGGTCACGATTGTGTAGTCTGTTTTAAAGGGTTTATTTATAAAATTATATCAAACAAACCGCCTTCTCATCAAAAAATGATGTTCGCGAAGATAGATTACAAATAGTTAGAGATGCAGCTGCTATTATTTTGGAAGATATTCGTTCACAGTATTACGAGACAAAGGAGTATCCACCTTCTGATAGTTTTCTGAAGGATGTTAATACTCTAATTCCCGAAACTTTATCAGTTTTATTAAAAGGAATTTTTTGAAGGATGTTAATACTCTAATTCCCGAAACTTTATCAGTTTTATTAAAAGGAATTATTTGCCAATCAAACGCAAGTCACTAAATGCAACGGAAAGAAAGTGCGCATCAATTGCTCACTTTATCATTGCAGCAACTCGATCTGCTTCATTTATTTCTCCTCTGCTACTTGGAGTTGGATCTTTCTTGTATAAAAAGTATGGCTCCAGTAATCTTATTGATGTTCTTTCATCGTTAGGATTCTCCGCATCCTATAATGCCATTTCATTATTCGAAGATTCTTGTGTTTTCATCCGGCGCGTAATATATTACCTCATGCTTTTTTTCAGTTTGTTTTTAACAATGCTGATTTTAATAGCAATACAATTGATGGTAAAAATACTTTCCATGCGACAGCATCGAAACTGCCATTTCATTATTCGAAGATTCTTGTGCTTTTCATCCGGCGCGTAATATATTACCTCATGCTTTTTTTCAGTTTGTTTTTAACAATGCTGATTTTAATAGCAATACAATTGATGGTAAAAATACTTTCCATGCGACAGTATCGAAACTGATACCAGTTTACCACGAGTATCCAAAAAAATACCAGCTTCAATTAAATCTACGCTTGGGTTAATTCATCATGCATCCTACTCAAAAGGCAAAACCGTTGGTCTGAGTAAAATAAATGCTTCAGTAATTGAAAGGGCCACACAATCGACCAAACAAATTGTTCCTACACCTTGTGATTTTATGTGACTGTATGGTAAATGGTCATGCATTGTGAATATCAGCGGATGGAACGGATTTATGATCGAAGCAACTGCTGAAAAACCTTTTCAAAGAATTAGGATTATATGTTTGCCATTTATAAACGCTCCGCCAACAGATTACAACACAATTTTATCATCACTTTTGTTTTCTATTGAAAAATGTAAAGCTTCCAATCAAAATACATGCATTGTGACATTTGATCAACCGCTATATTGAAGGCTCGAGACATTGCAGCTGCTGCTGATCCTAATACCGATCTATCGAAGGTCGTAGTTCGATTAGGTGGGTTCCATTTGCTCATGTCGTTCATAGGTGCGATTGGATATATCATGTCTGGTAGTGGACTCGAAGATATCTTCAAATTAATTTATGCTGAGAACTGTGTACAGCACATAATGTCTGGACATGCGTATGGTAGGGTTGTACGTGCTCATTTGCTAGTGCATTTATCAGTAACAAAAATAGTTATGGATTCAATAGAATTTACAGAAGAAGGAGATTTTCTGGATTTTAATAGTACTGATATTGATAGAACAAAAATTTTAAAGCTATACATAATCCCCTATTCCAACAAATAACTACCAAATTTGAGGAGGCTGAGCATGCTGGAAAGTAAAGGACCAACGGCAACATTATGGCTTCAATATTATAGATTGGTCACTCTTCTGAAACATTTCATAGAGGCAGAACGCTTCGGAAATTAGTCTTTGCATCTGAAGACTATTAGAAATATGCTCCCGATTTTCCACTCAAGTGGGCATTTCTTGTATGCCAAGTCGAGTCATCTATACTTGCAAGATATGCTGAATCTTGAGGAAATAATGACTCCTGAAGAATTTCACTCTTTCACAGCTTTAGACTATTTTACTTTTAGACGAACGGATAAATTTTGGAGTGGGATCATGTCTGATCAAACTATTGAGCAGACTCAGAATGTTTAAATCATCTGGAAGATTAACGCACGGCCGTGGTATTACTGAGAGTACGCTGGCATCGTGGACCCTTGGAATGATACGTCTACAAGATGTTTGTGAGCAAATAACAGAATACTGCAACCTTTCAATGGATACTTCAGAACAACATATTGATTACCGAGAATCACGCATGCAACGTGACAACGAAGATCTTGAAAACATCGATAATTGGTTCGCAACTCATGTATTTAGCCTAGATCGCTCTGAATTAATTTGCATTGCTAACGATATAGTTGTTTCAGAGAATATAAATTGTCAACGGGCCTTTGAGATAGGAGAAGATTTGATTACTAATATCACAGGATCTGATTTTCAACGGCTATCATTTCAGCGTAAAAATAAGGATCTTCCTTTCAGCGCTATGACAAGTACTATTGAAGTTGATAAATCTCGTGTCTTCATTAATCCATTACTCTTATTTCAACGAATGTGCATTTCAAGAGAAACAGTCGGTGATGTCAAAGAATACTTAGGGTATGAATTAGCACCTTTCCCATTGACATTATTCGCGGAGGATGGCATGAGAAAAGGTACTAAGTCATCTTCGTTTAATGCCTTTACACCGGTGGAACGATCCTCTAACACCAGCGCCAGGAGTCATTTTGTCATTGACGGTGGTTTTCTTTTACATAAAGTAGTTTGGGATCGAAATTCATTGTTCAATAATATAACTGTATAGACTATATAACAATACTAAATATGTCAAATATGTACAAGAACACTTTGGGCTCTCTGCAAGCATTGTTTTTGACGGTTACTCAGACGACCCTGATGTATCAGGAACAAAGTCTTGGAAGCATTTGCGCCGCACAAAAAAACACCAGTCGAAGAAGTAATATTTGACAAGAACACCATGCCGACGTTATCACAAGAGAAATTTCTTGGTAATGAGAAGAATAAATATAACTTTATTATACTTCTTAAAACTGCATTCTCGGAAATAGATTTCACTGTTGACCAAGCAGAATCAGATGCAGACACTCTTATCGTTCGCTCTGCTCTTGCTGCATCTCAATTATTTAATACCATTACAATACAATGATATTGCTCACAGCACTTGGTAGAGAACAAGCAAATGTATTTATTTTAAAACCATCAAAAGGACGAACAGCAGAACAATTATGTCATTGCGGACATGTCATTATAGAGATGTCATTGCGGACAACTTGCTGTTTCTTCATGCTTTTTCAGGATGTGACACAACTTCAGCTCCTTACAATATCGGTAAAATGAAATTTGTCAAAACCCTGGAAAAACATTTAGAGTTTGCAAGTGGAACGGCTTTGTTTCTCAACAACAGAGTTGACCCCGCTTTGCTCACTGTAATTAGTGAACGTTTTTTTATCTCTTTACACGGTGCTAATAAAGATGATAATTCTCTTGACAGCCTAAGATACAAACAATTCGCCAAGGCAGTGACAAAAAGTCCATTTAACTTATCTTCACTTCCTCCAACACAAGACAGCTCGCTGTCATACTTTCCGAGTCTACCATCAGGTCACCAGTCATCACCAGTCGTGGCTTGGTAATTATGATGATCCTGAAGACTGGGGCTGGAAAAAAAGTGGAAAATTATTGATGCTAGTGCAGAGCTCTAAACCTCCAGCACCCCCTGAGCTTCTAAAATTGATCTTTTGCAAATGCAAAGGACACTGTGGAGCGATGTGTGGATGTCGAAAAGCAGGGCTGAAATGTTCTGCAGTGTGCTTCCATTGTTCTGGAGAGACTTGCAGCAACGTAATGGAGCTCTCAGAATTAATAAATGAAAATGACTTTAATGATGAACCGCCGACATTAACACCCCTTCCTTCTTCCCACTGATATTTAATTCAGAAAGCCGATCAGATGCTGAGCCGCAGCCTGGTCCATCGAAAAGACTGAGGGCGGAGTAGTTCTAATTTATAAAATCACCGTGGATTATGCCTATTGGGGATACCACGTAAACAAAAACGCGCCCTTGGACCTACCTCGTGGGTGGTGGGGAAAAGAGTAAATAATTAATTATTAATAATATTGCAAAATTAATAATTAAAAAAATTATAATAACAAAATAAAAAAAAAATCAATAACTGATGACACATTACATACACACAGTACACACGTATAATATATGTATAGTTAAGAGTAATGAAAAATAGTACTCACTTCGGAGCGCTGTAAATTAGCTATTGATTTAATGAAAAAATGTTGCTTATAAAAGTTGTTCCTCAATAAACGATCTACAAAAATTGTCTGATATCATTTTTTCGTAAAATGATAAAAATAAAAGTTATATCGAAAAATATATTTTTTTTTCTCGAATTTCTGAACATTTTTGCATATAACTTTTTTATTTATAGTTCTACGACAAAAAGTTACTGGACCAAAGTTGTAGATAAATTCATTTGCAACAAAAAATGTTAATATTTTTTTTTAATCAGATAAATAGTTTAAGAGATATATCGTAAAAACCATGTAGGGGACTGTATTATTCCACAGGGATTCAACCGCCGGCTCAGATTAGACTCGAAGATAGCAAAGTTACACCGATTTGGGCAGAGCCGGGGCGATAATAAAACACTGAATTATTGAGGAGAACATTTTTAGAACGGTTTAGGGAGTACCCTAAACCGGTTTTTAAAATAGCTAAATATCCGTAGAAAACTATTTTTAGGTCTGGAGAGACCATAGTCCCTCCTACTGAGGGGTCCGACCCCTTCCTCACTCTCTGACGAGTGAGGTTGCTCACGCGCGGTAGTACAACTAACTAACGGCGTATTTGTAGGGATAGAGAAGCTCAGTTTTAAGGATCTGGGAGGGCCGTCCCTCCCCCCTTCCGCGTGCGGTCGGGTGGACTCGCGCGCGTATGTCCTGATGTCGAGTGCTTACGCGGTATTTATAGAGCTTTTCTATAGCAATATCGCGGTCGCGGTCATAATTATGTGTGGCTACACTAGTGGGAGTCGAACTCGAATCCGGGTTCGAGTCCGGTGTCCCGTGTTTGAGTCGGTCCGTATGTCTTACGTGTGTTCATGTCTGGTGTAAGTCTACGGGGCAGGCGCCGGCGTCTGCCCCGGTGCTTTTCTAATTACGCGGGTGCATGTTTTGTGTCTAAGAGAAGTCCTTAATTTTATTTATCAAGTCCGTATGACTTGCTAATGCTGACATGCGGTCCTCGAAGGAACCTCGCAGTTTTGTAACGAAAACGTTTAGCTCCATCGAATCGATTTCGCTAAGAAATTTGGCTGCGAACGCTATGTCAGCGCCGAAATTGGAGGTCGGGGACGGTTTTGCAGGTCCCGTCTCTCCCGTCCGTCCCTATTGGCCGGGGGAGGGAGGACCTTTGTCGGACTGGCTGGGAGGGCCGTCGACATTTGAGGAGGAGGTCCTTGTGGACTCTTTTTAGATAACCCCCAAGCAGGTTTGGAGGGAGGAGGGGCAGGGACGTACTTTTGCTTGGGAGGGGCACCTCTAGATGGAGGTACCTTGCGCCTCTTTACTTGGGGTGCGCGCTTGCACCCCTTGTAATTGGCCGGATGGCCAGAAGAGTTGCATAGGACGCAGCTTGGGGGAGTAGTCTCCTCAGCTGGGTTCCTAGGCGGACATTTGGACGTGCCGTGGTCGCCCAGGCACTAGACGCAGCGCGGTCTGGCGAAGTAGTTCCGCGCTGAGTGGCCGTACAGTTGGCAGCGGTGACACTGCCCCGGCATTCCCCTTTTGTAGGGGGGTTCGATGGACAAGCCTATATATGGCACACGCTTTTAATGTTGAAAATGGCTTTCCCCTCCGGAGTGGGGGGAAGCACGACAAGTACCATGTTGTACTGGTACTTTTTGGCTGGATGGTACATCCTGTGTACCTCTTTAGCGGGGATCCCCTGTCTACAGAGGTCCTCGAGGACGGATTCAGTGGAGAGCTCTTTGTCTACACCCTTGATGACGACACGCAGAAGGCGTTCGTCCTCCAGGGCATAAGTATGGAATCCGATCTGCTTTTCTCTGAGAAAAGCAGTCAGTTTCCTGTGGTCGCTTGGGGTTGGGACCTGCACCATGATACCATTTGGGGTGCTGCGGGCTGACGAGTAGTTAATACTCTGCTCATTTATAGCTGTGCTAATAATGTTCCATTTTGCCTTCTCCTGTACTATAACAGGAGGCGGCAATTTGGGGGCCTTGGGACTGATCGGGGCCGCGACTGTCGTGTCGTCGGTCTGCATGGGTTCGGTACGGGGCGGGGATCCTGGCTTAAAACCCCTATAAACGTTTCCCTTTCCGCTTTTTGCGGATTTAGCCGGTGGCGTCGGAGAGGAGCAGACCGCAGCGGAAGCGCCGTCCGAGCGTTTCCTCTTCTTGGTCTTCTTACCCTTTACGGTTTTAAAACCGTCCTCCCCCTCGGAGACCTCCTGCTCGGAGCAGGACATCTCCGACTGGGTAGTGTAATCGTTGTCGTCATCGCTCTCTGGCGATGACTCTGTAGTCGCCGTCGTCGCCGGCGGCGACGGCGATTCTTCGGTCGCAGCTGCCGGAGAAGCCGGCGAGCTGATGGGGATTTTGGATTTTTCTATTTCTACGAATTTTCCCCATGCCTCGGAAGCATCAGGGAAATTAATTTCCAAAAAGGACAGGAACCGTTTTATTATGGAGTTTTCCATAATAAGGCAGTTTCCCCTAACCTTCTTGGGTCTGCTCTCAATTTGAAATTTTTAATTTAGGGATACAGCCCCTCCCGGCATCCGGGGGGGGGAGGTGTGTGCGTGGAGGAGACCACTGGTGTGTAAACCTAATCGAACAATTACACTTTACTTACTTTTATTTGTTCCTCGGACGTAGGAACACACCGACACTACACTATCGCTATGCGGAGCGATCGCGACGGTGGAAAAGTGTTAAAACGGTCGCGGCGAAAAATAACGGACGCGGCGGGAAACCAAACGGTCGCGGCGGGAAACCCAACGGTCGTGATGGAACGCGCGAAATTCCCGGCGTCACGTCGCTGCTTGAAGTCCCGAGATGAAGGCACTGGCACTGTGTTTTGTACTATAATAATCACTTTAATTAAATATCTGAACATTTACTTTCGCATTGAGTCGCTACTACTTATTAAAAGCTGCCACCCAGATCGGAATCAGAGAGCAGAATGCATTTTTTCACCTTTTCGCTTTCCTTACCTGGCTCATGGCAATGCCGTATAGAGAGCCCCGCCCGTACGCCTCTTTCGGGCCGATCTTTCCTTTCACTTTTACCTCTCTATACGGCTATTTTCCATATTTTTCCCCATTTTTCATGAGCCAGGTGAAGCAAAACGCATTATGTGAAAATCTTTATTATTCAGACCATATTTATCAATCCTTATATACTATATATCTTATTTCCTAAAAAAGTTATATACATTTTAAGTGTCCTTTACATGAAATGTTGTACTATTTTTACCACTATTTGCTTAATAATTTATATACCATTTATTATATGAACTTAAACTTTACATTACACGTTATATACTATTCTTATTTACCTAAGTGAAAAGAAGCTACGTTAAAATTAGCTATCGTTTAATATATATGAGCAAAATAACCCGCACTCGATAAAACACCATTTTGCACTATTTTTCACACTGATACCATATAAATCTATACATATAGTCACTCGATATTCACTGTTATGATTTTATGTACAGTTTAAATCATTTGTTTATTGTTCAGATTTAAATTCACTTAAGTTTCACATTACGAGGCCGCTGTCCTTAACAAACCATTTCAACCCCTATTTTCAAGATGGCGGCCGTGGGACAAGCGTGGCGACCCTACAAATTTGGTTTTAGCTTTACACTACACTTCAAAAAAATAAAATTGCGTCCTCTAAAGAACGCAACCCCAAATATAACTTTTCAATGGACTAGTGCCCTTAAACAAGAGCCGACTCGAGCCAAACACCCTTTTTCGTCCCACTTATTTTGAGCACGTGCACGGTCAACCTCGTCACACCACGTGCTGACATCGTGGATACTCGGATCAAAATCGGACACATAATATTGGTTTGATCTCACCGGATTGATAGCTTTTTAGCGCCTCGATAAGACGCTCCGTCACGTCCTGGCTCGATGAGGGTTTTGACGGCGGCGCGGGCGGCAGCGGCGTGTTCGGCACAGCAAAGGGTTCGCTCGGCACCGCTGAGTTTGCGCATGACCCGGTCAGCGGCGGCGGTGAGCTCGCCTCGCTGCCTATGACCGCGATGTCGAGGCCGGCGCTCCTGCTGGGGACGGGCGCTGGCGCGGGCCCTTGCACGGTGGGACTTCCCTCTGCGTCGGACCACGCCTCGGGGCTCGGGCGCTGTTGCTCCAGCGCGGTGATCCGGTTGAGGATCACCTCCATTGTGGTGCCCAGACGATCTATACCTATAGGCGTGCGCTCTCGTTCACATTTTTTTACGCGAAGTACTTGCCATTCTATTTAACTAAAACTTTTACTTAATTTGAACTGCGAAAATCAGAGATGACACTTGGCGGTATTTTGGCCTCCAGATCCCAATTCTGATTTTATGTTTAGAACTAATTAATTATAAAAAAATTTAAACTAATCAACACAAAAATATTAATTTATTAAAATTACAAATCACATGAATTTTCACGGACAGAGTAGGTACGAACGTAACCAGCACGCGAAAATGTGAGAAGGTAGACGAGTTGGATTTGTTTTTTTTTCGAAATAGTCTACGCTAACGGTCGGGTTAAGACCGCCTTGATCCTACTGATCAAGACTTGATCCTACTGATCAAGACTTGATCCTACTGATCAAGACTTGATCCTACTGATCAAGACTTGATGGGCTGACAAAGCTTGGTCTGTGACCGACCCTTTTAGCTTTGTGGCTAAAATAGAAAGCTCCATCGGGTCAATAGGCCCGATGTTGCTTAGGAACTGTGGACGTACGAGAGGTTCGGCAATGAAACTGGGAGTCGGGGAGGGTATGGCCTTAGGCGCATATGGCGCGGAGGGCGTGGCCTGAGTAGGAAGAGCGGGGAAAACCACTTGATTTGAAGTGGGATTCTTGGTGGGTTTGGTCCACGCAGATTTAGAGGGTAGGGGGCAGGGACGAATCTCTGCTTAGTGGGGGGGGGGGCACCTTTGGGTGCTCTTTTGCACCCTCTGTAATTGTGTTACGGGTAATATTAAATAAAAGAGGAATTTACCGTGACAATATATTTAAAAAACTAAGGGTCGTAGGCAGAAGGTCGTACGTATCTGGTTTAGCCTCTAGTGTCCTTAGGGATTGGTGGGGATTTTAAACCACATGGCACTTAGCTGGATCTGTCGACGGTAAGGTGTGACAACACGTGGCGCGGGAACCCAACTTCCGGTGGCGCTTTCGGGTCTTGCGTTCGGGTCAGGAACTCGTCACGACGTGGTCGCCTAGGAGCGGACAGTCCATGACAGAGGTCAAACAGTCCTCCGTCTATAGCGTAGGACTCAGAAGGCGAAGTGAAAGACAAGAAGTGCTGTACCCAGGATGTAGCTAGCGGTGCGTTGTACCCGTGCCGTAGTTCCCTGGAAATATTCCATACCAGCGTGTGAGAAGTGTGCTCCATGGTTCTAGCCTTTTACTTACTTACTTTTAACTTACTACTTTTACTTTTAACGACTAATTTTACCAAGGTGATATTTTACATGAAAGATAATGTTTTATTACAAGCGTGATTTACCAAATATTCACAACACAGATATAAAAACTACTCACTGTGAAAACGGGATTAAGGTTGAACAACAGGGTCCTAGGGACGCCAAATAAAAACTAGATGGCACCACTTCTGCACTTTTGTGGTTTTTTTTACTTTTCGAATTCGCTTTACATATTTTTAACTTGGAATACGATTCCGCGATCTAATATTATAATTATGAAGCAATAGAAATGTAAATAAATAAATTTATTGAACAATAATTTTTAAAAAATGGGTATTTATCGTATTTTGACTTATCACTCACACATGCATGAATTTGCTAACCATTCTCTGTTACTTATCTAGTAATACATAATTTTGCAATTTTCAACTAAATGACAATATCATAACGGTATACACACTTGTAATATAGTTCCTAAGTTCAGTTCAGTTCGTATCTCGGCCACAGAGTTTTTAAATCTATTTTATTTCATTTTTATCATTAATTTTATTAACACGTTCGAGGACAGAACGAAATTATACGTCATAGTTCGAAATTTTGATATGGCACAACGTACGATGACGTCCAAATAACATTTGGATTTAACGGCGGAACGTTCATTTCCGATTAACGTTCAAGTTAAAATCCCATTGAATGTATCTTGTGTCACAACATGTAAAATTCCCGAAGCTCTACTGTCACGTAGAGTAAGTTTTAAACTATTTCAAATAAGTGCCGATGACAGTTGGCGGTAACCTTACTCGTACACGCACAACGTGTTTATGCGTCCCGCGCGCCTCCCGCGCTCCTACATTCAGTGCGGCTGCGTCACTGCGGAGGTGCGCTCGCGTCCGGGTAACATTTTGTGCTGTATCGTAATATTTTCCCCGACAAAACATCGTAAGTATTTAGTTTATTTTATTTATATGTTATTCCTTGGCTAGACAAAATATTATTTAACTATGAATTAATAATTTTATACTGAGAAAATGGATTATTTTATGTGTTTTAGATGAATAAGCGCAAAATAAGACTGATGAGCATTTTCGATGATTCCGATAACCGACGTGGATCCTTACCAAGATGATGATGGAGAATATGGTTCGGATAAAGATTTTGATCCACCAGGAAATACATCAGGTAGTTAAAGTTCTTATTTTATAATTTACCGACAGAAATCGTCAAATACTACTGCTAAGGGTCAAAATCAAATCAAAATCCAAATCAAAATCAAATTTGGTCGGCACTTCAACTCAGAAACTTGTTACCTTTGAACCTAGTAGCGATGAAGACGACATACGATCTGTTGAGAGTGATCATTCGCTCACTGTGAACTCACCATCACCTCAAGCTCCTACCTCATCACATTTTGCAAGAGGAGGGTTATGACTAAAGTTTCTCAGAACAAATTTTTCCTCTAGCCAAACGGTTAAAATTGGTTAAATCTCCAACAACCATCGTACCAACTCTGAATCAAAGTTCCAATGAAGTAACTCTACCGGAACCTGAAACTATTATACCTCCTCAATATGTGGCTTCATTGACAAATCTGGATAACCATTCTTCACACAACAACTCTCAAAATGAGACATTGGGTTTGTAGACTTTATCCCTAATTTCTAATGTCTTGGCTGAAAACTGATAATACAGGTGAATTTAGACTTGACAACCTACCGCCTTTATTCAACGAATCTCAAAATGTGTTATTTATTTGTATAGAAAATACAAAATACAGTAAGAAATGGGAATTTTTACATTTTAGAGAAGATTAAAACCGAATTTAATTGGTATTAGCCATTCTCAAAGACCCGAACTTTTAGTGAAGCATTCCAAGAACGACAATAGAAGAGTTAATCGGACAGTTTACCCAGAACCGGCCTCGACACAACCCGATAATTATAGCAGTAGTGGACATTGGCCTGAAAAGATTTCACATCCGCCTGGTTCCAAAAAATCTAAGTACTACCTGAAATGCAAAATGTGTGCAAAGAATAAACGCCGCAAAGAAACTGGATTGAGATGCAAGGGGTGCAAAGATAAGCCCGCACTTTGCGCATTATGCTTTGAAAAATGGCACAAGACGTTACTAGTTCCTAGTTGTTAGAAATGTTAGTAATTTTTTATTACTGGTTTTAGATTTTGATTATATGATTACATTTTATTTTTATGCAGAGGTTGCTTTTTTGTGATAAATATAAATAATTATGCGAACGAATGCTTGTGTAAAAAAAATTAAGTAAAAAAGTTTCTACCTAATAATGTTACGAGTATGTTATGTACCTAATAATGTTATGATACGAAAGACTGAATTATTTTATTAGTTGTTTAAGATTTCGATTGTTTTGTTGAATACATTTTATTTTTATGCAGATGTTGCTTTTTTATGATAAATAGATATTATAAGTAATTATGCAAGCGAGAATGATTAGAATGAAGAGTAAAGTATGAAAAGATTGTACCTAAGATTGAAAAATGATTCTTATAGAAATACATTGTTGATTTTCGTATTTTGACTTTTATTTGCATTTATTATTTATTTATTTACACGTGCTTTATGATAAAACGTTAGATACCTAGAACATATACTGACGTTGTTATACAGGCATAATATTCCATCTCATGTGACATGAGAAACTGTTTTGAAGCGATGGTCGGCATAGGACGTTGTAACGTAATGATGTGGTTGTCTCAAGACTAAAAGTGACAGAACGTTATTTCACGTTCGACGCATACATACGTTGTGATGGTACTGCTTGTCACCAACATAATATGACGTGCCAGAACGTATATACACGTTGGACGTTATGACACGTTGTGTCCGTACACGTCTAGTTCATTTTACTTTTAATGACGTAACGTATTGATACGATGACGTGATTAAACGGTTGTGTCATGATGTTTATAAAACAATATGTTTTCATGGGACGCTACGTACTTATACGTCGTATAATTTGTATGGACATTTACTGTGTCATTTTGGTATACAGTCTCAAGTGATAGCGTCCTCGAACGTGTTAATCATTGTTCTGTATAAACAATTTATATTAAAGAAATAGATGTAGATGTGTAACCTTATATTATTTTTATGATAAAAACTTAATAAAACACTTGAAGTGTATCGAATTCAAAACCGTTTATTAAACGTTTATTTACATCCCTTTTTACACATTACTGAAGATCAATGCATTTTTCACCCTCAGATTCGCCTAAGTATGATTTCTGGTACTATTGAGGTTTTATAAAATTTCACCAGTTGTGGAATCATACTATTAATGAAATTTTCATTCTTTGCTACTTCTATTACTGTTATAGGTGATGACACGTCTATAAAGCATATGAAGTAGCATTTGGCCTTCTTCGTAATATAAAGTTGTCCCTGGACCTGAAAACACAATGTTTATTTATTCAATAGGTACACCTCACTTTTTTTTCTTTTCTCTTTTCTTTTTCTTTTCTCAGTGTTTTATATGCAAAAAATATGGCATGTAGTGTAAAAAGAAAAATCTTAATTATAAAACCTACCTGATAATAATAATTGTGAGTTGGTTTTAAATTCAAGATTCCATTTTTTTCAATAATGGGAAAGTTTTTGTTATTCTTGGCAGCATAACTGATGTCTTGATTTTTGCGGTGCAGAGATGGAAAACATTTTACTTCTATTATTGCATCCTCATCCTGCACAACTCCTGAAACAAAAGAAATAAAGTCACTATACATATTATGCACCATAGTGCGTTCGTTACAATCTATTAATGGAAACGAGTTTCTAAAAATAAGAAAATGTTTCTTACCATCCGGACTGGCACCCAAAAACCCAAACTGTTCGTCAATAAAGAGGCCAGCTGGTTGGACTTCCTTTTTATAACTCTCCATAAAGAACATTCTGGCCACTGATTCGTTTTGTTGCCCATACAGCATATCTTTAGTTGTAGCATTATTCTTATAGAGGACAGTTTTAACTTTGTTATGGGATTTCGTCGTCTTTCTTTGTTTACATATCTATAAATAAAAGAGACAGTCTATAATCTACGATGTCCATATATTGATTTTAATTATTTTTGATCAATAAACTCAGGTAACTAACCAATCCGAATACAATTGCAGTCAACTTATCACTTCTGTGGATGTTCTATTGGTCATTGTCATGTTGCCCTACTGTGCTTTCTTCAATGGCTTGAATTTCTGCTGGTGTTTTTGAGCTCTTGTAACTTAGCATCACACATTATTTTCAAGTCGGCCATGTTCACCGAATCGCTTGTATCCTGAGCTTCAGGGCCATAACTTTTGTCTGGCAGAGGTTTAACAACTTTCTTCAAGAATATTCGCCTGCGTGGGTAAGCTTTTATCCTTCGTTTGGCTTTTTCACAACGGGCTATGTACTTTTTAAAAGTTTTCCCAGGTGAACTTTGAGTACAACTGCGCCAAGCAGGACCATGCCAAGACTTTCCTGTGAGTTGTGAAAGACCTGTATTTCAGAAAAGGAAAAATAATGTAGTTTGTATTGTGCAGTTTTGCTGTTTCTTACATATCTGTATATATTATATGAAAAGAGAACTCCTGACTGACTCACTCATTTATCAATTCCCAGCCTAAATCGTAAGACTTAGAAAGCTGATTTTTGCACAACATATAGAAAACTGTGTGTTGTAAATCAAACGAACATTTGTAATTACCTGCAACTGTAACTCTTCGTTCGTATGATCCACCTTTGTGCAAATTGAGCCCCGTACCACAGTTGAATTTACTAATTATGCTCATAAAGTTTTCAACATGATTAGTGGTGGCATTCGTCAATCGGATTGTTTTGGCCATTACCGCTTCATTGGCTGCAGAAATGAGGACCCAAACAGCAGGGGCTTCTTTTTTCAAACAATCTACATGGTTCACGTCTGACTCTCTTGTTGTTGTGTATTTGCAGTAATAAGGCTTGCATTTTTCATGTAGACCAAAAACATGGGAGGGGCCATTCTGCAAATCAATCCTCATAGCTAGTTTATCCTTGACTCGCTGCTTTATAATAGTTTTGGCTACAGTAGTCAGTCTTGTTAATTTGGCCTTAAGCAGTCTTCGGCCGATGAAATTTTTTGTTGGCATGTATCTGGAATGAAATAGAGCACTGTAAATATTATACCTAAAATAAATATTTGATTACAGTAATGAATAACAACCAACGGTAAAAAATTACCTTATACATCACACTGGTGTAATTTTTCATTACATGGTTCTTACATTCGGTTTTCCTGATCTTGGAACCATACAAAATTTTTTTCCTTCAATCTAGCAAATACTGAGGAGTCTCCATCGCCAATAAAAGAAAGATATTGCACACCATGCATTTCTACAGATTTCTGGAAAGCTTCCACCAATATTTCTACCTCCATGCTGGTTGAAGCACCTTGATAATTCTTAAAGCATTTGTGTGGGGGCACTGGCTCTTCCCTTTTGTCATACAGTTGGCAGTGATAACAGTATTTATTTTTGATCCCAATATACAAACATTTATTTGTATTTTTTCCAATAATGCATGCCTAAAAAATATTTAAAAACATAACTAAAATATTAAATAGTTTTGAGATAGTAAAAAGAAAAATAATGGTTACAATGCCCGAAGGCGAGTTGTAGTTATGACCATAGCTCCTTTTAGCCCATCCACCATCCACTAGAACTTCTATATATGGAATGCCATCACTGGAAATTTGTCCATTTTTAATAGCTAGCTCCCTCTCCTGTTCTCCCACTTTCTTTATTTCTTCTGTCAGCTGATCTTGCCATATGTCATTCAAAGATTTTTCCCTATTTCTAAATTTTAGTGGACTCATTGTTGGAATATCCATCACATTAGTTATATGAGCAGCTTGCGTGTAATAACCTCCCGCTGTGACAGTTCCCCATACAAAAGTTGTATTTAGTTTTTCTTCATTTTCATTGCTTCTTCTAAATTCTTGTCCACCCATGCTGCATTGGAAAACATAGAGACTGTTGAAACCATCACGCAGCTCTTTGACAAACTCAATCGTACTGCCTGCACAAGTCCCTGAATGATATCCCATTGCCAACGCCCAGCGAACATGTTGTATCTCAACAATCCGGTTTCCGGTGTAGACCAGCTAACTTATTATCAAATGTTTTCTCAATAGTCAACTTGTGACTTTCCAACGTTGGATCAAGCACTGGCCAATTTATTTCCAGTGCTTCAGTTTCAGTATTAGTGACAGGAATTGATGTTTGAGACAATGTTTGTGTATCGAAAGTAGCCTCCACTCGTAAAATTGGTTTCTGTCTGTTGTAAGTTTCACACTATTATCTCTGTGAAAACCAAATTCAAGCCAATACTAGGTCCCAGTAACAATATGAGTATACATTCTGAACAAACTAACCTAGCAATTCCCGGTGTTTCATTTTGTGGAGTTGTTTTTTTCGCGCCACACCTTGTCACGACTGAAATAAAACGAGTGTAAGTGATAAAGATGTGCATATTGAATAAACAATTTATTGTTACACAAAAATCGATGGCACGCGGCCTGTAATTATAGTTTATACTTACGATATTAGATCACTGCCATGATGTCGTTTTAGTTGAGCACGAACTTGCTTTAGAGACTTTTTCGGCCCTGAATATGTGTGCTTTTTATAACGCGCACTAGATGTCCGACACGGACCCATTTTTTCCAGATTTAGTTTTTCATTTCACAATTCACAAAATAATTAATAAACGATAAAAAACATCTTGTTACAGCAACAATCATTGACGCACGAACGCGGAACGGCAGTGTTGCTATATCCGTGTGTTAGAATTACCTTGTATAGACTAAAGTTATCGTATTTTTATTGCAACGTCAATTCCCTAAATGATCTAAATCAATCGAGAAAATGCGAGGCACTATACGACTATCTTTATTTCAAAAAATAAAAAAAAGAGTAAAGAAAATTATTTGCAAGGTTTAACGCAACATTGGTCTAAAATCAAACTAATTTACGGAAAATTGTTTATATTGGCAACATTGTCAACGATGATTCAAAAGATTCGAAGAAATTTGAAATTATGTACCTATATTGGTGCGGCGCGAATATGACAGAGTAGACCAGACAACGTCGCGCACATGCGATAGAAGCATAGGCTATGACTTCGTCACACATTATTTCGAATGAAAACGTCGCAAAAACTTGTGTATTTACGCAAATTCTGTCACACAACATGCGTGCAAGGTGCAACATGCAAGGATTTTTTTAAATCGATTTTTAGTAGATTTTTGTATGAAAATTCTTTATTTTATTCAATCTGCGAGCGCAATTAATAGAAAGGACATAGCTGCGCACAACTTCATGCATTAATATTACCATTTGCCTCAGAAAATGGGCCGGAATATTAGTATGGGAATCGTTCCACCTTAAGAATTGATATTTGATACACTTGTATCACAGAGATAATAATATACTACGTACAGCAGAGGGACAATACCATAGGTCGATTTGACCCCACACTAAGTCGCGCGGCGCGGGCGCCCGTGGCGCGAGCTTGGTACTACAACGAGTTCTAACTTCTATGATTGTCAGTATAATGTTATTTACTAAGAAAACTTACTATGGCACTTTACGTGGAAATAAAATAAAAAACATATACTACGATACTATTATACTATTTGTACGTAGTATATTATTATCTCTGTGCTATAAAGATAAATTGTTAAATTAGCGCCCATAGCGCCGCCTGCGCGTTGCGTCGGCGTTTTAACTAGGCCATCTATCGTGAATTGACGACATTTAATTAAATTAAAGAAGAGTAACCTCACGTAGTGCCGATGTACTTTATCAATTCAATTTTTAAAAAAGAGGGCGTTGTATGATTTAAATATTGTTATAAATACATATTTTATTCAGTAATCATTGAAAAGTTTGAAGAATAAAACTAAATAAATCACTGACGTAAAACAAAACAAGTTACATGGCAGTTTAATTGTGCTTTTATTATGATTTACTTTTCCATGGTTCACAATGCTTACTCGTAGCGACATCTTTACGTACTGAGCATGTACTTCATTTTCCAATGTATGAAACTGACCAGACATGCTTGTATCTAGAAAAACTTGAGCAAATGGATTCAGCAAAAGAAAGGAACTGTCTTCTCGCGACAGCCCTTATATACCCCTACTGTCATAAGGTTTTTTTCTATAACTGACAACTAGCCGTAATGTTAATACAAATGCCACAATAAAGGAATATTGGAAATGAAGTTCCAGTTAGAAACGTTTGCAAATAGATGGCGTCGTCTAGTATAAATTAGCTATTATAATTAGCAACAACAGCTAATAGATGACGCTAGAAGCGTCGTTATTAGCTATAATAATACGTTAAATATGTAGCTATGCTACAATTGGCTGGGTGACCTTGGGTCTTGCAGAGGACACAGCTGGGGGGTTCGATTTCCTCAGCTGGGCTCTTTCGGGGACAGTCAGAGGTGCCGTGGTCTCCCAGACACTTGACGCAAAGCGGCCTATGGCTTGGCAATGCCGTGCCGAGTGCCCGTAAAGTTGGCATCGGTGGCACTGGCCATGTGTCCCTTTTACGGGGGGGGGGCTTGACGCGGATGCCTGTGATGTGACAGATGGCTCGGATATTGAAGATATCCTTGCCTTCCGGTGTTAGGGGAAGGGTTACGAGTACCATGTTGTACTCGTATTTTTTAATAGGTACATGTACCATACATGTGATGTACCTCCGTGGCGGGATAACCCTGGTCTTAGATGTCCATGAGTAGGAGGAGGAGGAGGAGGCACTTATCGACACCGGTTATGACGACGCGCAGCACGCGCTCGTCTTCGAGGGCATAGGTATGGTAACCTATGTTTTTGATGCGTAGGAACGCGGTAAGGAGGTGGTGATCCGAAGTTTTAACTTGAACTTTAATTCCAATTGGGGTCATGTGTGCAGAAGAGTAACGAAGCTTATTCGCATCAGTCGCACGATCGTCCGGTCATGCCGTACCGAGACACGGTACGGCACGGTTCGGGTGGCAAGGCGGGGTTTTTTTTTCGAATGGGTCTACGCTAATGGCTTTTGGCCGTCTTAGCTTAGTCGGTCTGGTGACTGCCATGTGGCATGTCGTTTGGTGGGGAGACGACGAGGAAGTTTTACTCCCCCCTGCGAACCGGTTTTTTAAAATAGCTAATTATCCGTAGAAAGTTATTATTAGGTCTGGAGAGACCGTAGTCCATCCTACTGAGGGGTCCGACCCCTTCCTCACTCACTGACGAGTGTGGTTGCTCACGCGCGGTAGCACAAACTAATGGCGTATTGGCAGGGATAGAGAAGCTCAGTTTTTAGGATCTGGGAGGGCCGTCCATCCCCCCTTGGTCGGGCCGCACGCGGACTCGCGCGCGAATGTCCTGATGTCGAGTGCTTCCGCAGTATTGATAGAGCTCTCTATAACAATATCGCGGTCATTATTATGTGTGGCTACACTAGTGGGAGTCGAACTCGGATCCGGGTTCGAGTCCGGTGGTCCCGTGTTTGAGTCGGTCCGTATGTCTTTAAGTGTGTTCGTGTCTGGTGTAAGACTTCGGGGTAGGCGCCGGCGTCTACCCCGGTGCTTTTCTTATCACGCGGGTGCATGTTTTTGTGTTTAGGAGAACTCCTTTATTTTGTTTATCAAGTCCGTGTGACTTGCTAGTGCTGACATGCGGTCCTCGAAGGAACCTCGCAGTTTTGTGACGAAGATGTTTAGCTCCATCGAATTGATGTCGCTTAGAAATTTAGCGGCGAACGCTATGTCGGCGCCGAAATTGGAGGTCGGGGACGGTTTTGCAGGTCCCGTTTCTGTGGCCCTATTGGCCAGGGGAGGGGGGACCTTTGTCGGACTGGCTGGGAGGGCCGTCGATCTTTGATGAGGAGGTCCTTGTGGACCCTTTTGGGATAACCCCCAAGCAGGTTTGGAGGGAGGAGGGGCAGGGACGTACCTCTGCTTAGGAGGGCCACCTTTCTTTGGTGGTACTTTGCGCCTCTTTACTTGGGGTGCGCGTTTGCACCCTTTGTAGTTGGCCTGATGGCCAGAAGTATTACATAGGACGCAGCTTGGGGGAGTAGTCTCCTCAGCTGGGTTCCTACGCGGACATTCGGACGTGCCGTGGTCGCCCAGGCATTTGACGCAGCGCGGTCTGGCGAAGCAGTTCCGCGCTGAGTGGCCGTACAGTTGGCAGCGATGACACTACCCCGGCATTCCCCTTTTGTAGGGGGGTTCGATGGATAAGCCTGTGATGTGGCATACATCTTTGATGTTGAAGATGGCTTTTCCCTCCGGAGTGGGGGGAAGCACGACAAGTACCATGTTATACTGGTATTTCTTTGCGGGGTGGTACATCCTGTGTACCTCTTTGGCGGGGATCCCCTGTCTACAGAGGTCCTCGAGGACGGATTCCGTGGAGAGCTCTTTATCTACACCCTTGATGACGACTCGCAGCATGCGTTCGTCCTCCAGGGCGTATGTGTGGTATCCGATCTGCTTTTCTCTGAGAAAAGCAGTCAGTTTCCTATGGTCGTTTGGGGTTGGGACCTGCATCATGATTCCGTTTGGGGTGTTATGGACTGACTAGTCGTTGATACGCTGCTCATTAATTATGGCCCCACTTATTAGGTTCCACTTTGCCTTCTCCTGTACTATAACAAGAGGCGGCAGTTTGTGGGCCTTGGGGCTGTTTGGGGCCGCGGCTTTTGTGCCGTCAATCTGCAAAACTATAACTATTCTATCCTCCAAACATATATTTACAAACTATAAAAGTAGGTAAGTACTAAAAAAATAATAACTACTCCAAAACTTAGAATGCTACAAAACAAAGAAATCTCCCAGGTCGTCCCCACCAGGCAGAGTACCTAGAAGGCTCAAAGAGTTTCCTCGCTGGATTGTGATACTTATTCTCTGGGCCAGGTAGGTGCCGGCTCTGGGGTCTCGGGTGCCCTCAATGAGTTTTTTGGAGATTTCTCTGAAAAGTTTGTGCGCACCCAGACCCCATGTACCTAGGGTACCAACCCCAAACGGTTCAAATATGAGATCCCCACTAAGGTTCTCATATTTGCGCCGCTTGAGGTTTTCCGCCTGATTGGCGGCCGCACCTGCAGAAGTCGAAGTTCTGCAGGTGCGAGGAGGCCCTGGACATGGGACGGAGCAAGTGTATCGACGCAAGTAGCGTCCCATACAAGAGCCCGTCCCACTCTCCAAGGTACCAGGGTCATACCGTCTGGTCTCTTACCATCATTGCGCGCCAAACCGGCGGTAACAAGAGCCCGACGGATGAGATCGTTCAGGCAGTGATGTCGGGAGATGCGGCCGGCGCTTCGTTGACAGGACAGCCCGTGGTGTCCGAGGCTGTCCACGTTTGCGCCACAAACACAGCGATGGGGGACGACGTGGGGGGTGCCAAGACGCAGGGAAGTGGCTAACCGGAAAGCTGTTCGGTCCAGCAATGTGCCCGTATTGGGTGACGGTAATGCTTGTAAATTAAATAGTAAATTTATCAATTTTATAATAGATTTAAATTGTAATCAGATAAAATTTTCTAAAAAATCTTTGTTGATCTGACAATTGACATTCATCACCTTGTCATTTGTCATTGACAGCTGTGAAATGTAGTTAATGATAATTTTGTCTTGTAATTTTCTTTTATTGTATTTATTGTATATATATATATATATATATATATATATATATATATATATATATATATATTTAATTTAAAAAAAAAAAATTCCTTGAAATTACAATTAACTAATACCACCAGTGACAATAAAAGCAAATTACAAGACAAAATTATCATTAACTACATTTCACAGCTGTCAATAACAAATGACAAGGTGATGAATGTCAATTGTCAGATCAACAAAGATTTTTTAGAAAATTTTATCTGATTACAATTTAAATCTATTATAAAATTGATAAATTTACCTACAAAACAACACATACCTTCAAATTTCTACAATCAGAGTTACAGAAATCAGAGATACCCAAGTAAAGCCTTATAATATAATATTCACAAGACAAGCTGCATACAATATAATATAAAACAGATACAAATAAAGGAAGACAATACTAAGAAGCATATGCGCTAAGAGCTTGATTGTGGAGAGAGTTATATAATGTAAAATCAGCAGTTACAAGCAGGTAATAATTTAAATATATAGTCAATCATCAAATTAAAAACGAAAAATCTACTTCACTTTATTAATATTGCGTTTGATTCTAGGTGCTACTCGATCAACGGTTACCTCGGCTTGAGAAGGCGGCGCTACGGGGCGGCTTGATCCAGGTGTTGCCTTAAGATTCTTGATGGCATTGAGGTCGACCATGCTCTGGACACGGTGTCTAGAGCCATCAGGTCCAATAACAAAAATATTGTTATCCCTAGTCCAACACTTATTGATGCCATGACGTTGACGAGCAGCCATAAAGATTTGATGACGCTTTTTAGTCAGAAACTCTGACATTGTGATTCCTGTTTGTTTCAGATTTGTTTTCAAGTTCCATATCCTTGAGCGAATGAACATATCATGAAACTTGACTAAAATAGGTCTTGGCTTATCCTTGTTCTGCTTGCCCAATCTGTTACAATATTTTATGCAGGATTGGTTCAAATCCGGTGAATTAAGTTGAGTAGTAATAACATTGGTAATGGACGCAAGAACATCATTGCCACTTTCTGGAACTCCATGAAACAATAAGATCTTTTTCCGGCTTCTCATCTCCAAATTATCAAATGAGTCATATAGCAATTGTACTTGGGACTGAAGACATTTGAGAGAATTGACAACAAATGCTTTGAAAGTACAGAACTCACTACTTAGCTTGTCCGAACAACCTGTTCCATTATCGGAAGCAGACTGAAGATCTTGCTGAAAGGCCTCCATCCGTGAGTGAAACATTGTGGTCATCTCTTCTATGGATTGTTTAATAGCTTCCATTGCTACAATAAGTGTTTTCAAGTCAGTGACAGTAATGAAGTGAATTGTGAATCTTGACAATGTTAATTAATGAATAAATAAAGGAGACTTATGCACTGGTAGGTAATAGAAATACTTTAAAGCATAGTAGGATTGTGTAGGATAATAAAATTGAATTAATTCTATTTTTAAATTAAAGAGCTCTACAAAAAACGTCTTTACTTTTTTGCAAAACTACCCGAAAAAAAAAGTTTTCCACAGTTTTCACAAAGTTATGTTTGACCGAGGAATGTGAAGAAAAATTTGGGTTGAGGTTAATGTCCGAAAAACAATTAACGAAATATTAGTGGAGGTCCCTGCATCCTGGCTGCTTGTCATAGGTTGGTAAAGATAAAATATAAACTTGTAGGGGACTGTATTATTCCACAGGGTTTCAACCGCCGGCTCAGATTAGACTCGAAGATAGCAAGGTTACACCGATTTGGGCAGAGCCGAGGCGATAACAAAACACTTTTTGAGGAGAACGTTTTTCACACTTTTCGCCTGTACGCCTCTTTCAGGCTGATTTGCCATTTCGCATTTGCCTCTCTATACGGCTATTTTCCATAATTTTCCCTATTTTCCATGAGCCAGGTAAAGTAAAACGCATTGTGTGAATCTCTTTATTGTTTTTCCCAATTACATAAGTCCTTATATACTAACAATCTTATTCCATATAAAAGATATTCATAACCGAAGGTACACCATGTATGAAATGTTCTATATTTTTACCATTATTTTCTTATTAACTACTTATCTATTTATTATATAATCGAAATCGTTACTCTACACGTTAGGTATTATGTTTATCTATATAAATCAAAAGAAACTTGGACCCCTTGGAATTAGCCCGAGATGTAGCTTCACTCTGCATCCTCTATCGGGTGTATCGCGGGGAGTGCTCTGAGGAATTTTTCGGAATCATACCACCTGCAACTTTTCGCCATCGTCCCATGCGAAAAACATACCATCCTCATCACCTTGATGAGTGGCAGTCTTCCACCGTGCGCTTTTCGCGTAACTTTCTGCCGCGCACTGTAAAACTCTGGAACGAACTGTCACCAGCAGTATTTCCGGACCTATACGGTCTGCAAACCTTCAAGAAGAGAGCGTATTCCCTCTTAAAAGGCCGGCAACGCACCTGAAGCTCTTCTGATGTTGCGAGTGTCCATGGGCGACGGTAGTTGCTTACCATCAGGTGACCCGTTTGCTCGTTTGCCCCCTTATTTAAAAAAAAAAAAGAAACAACAGTTTAAAATATATAAGCAAAATAACCTTCAGTTCATAAAACAGCATTTAACACTACTTTTGCACACTGATGCTATAGAAATCCATACATACATTCTATACATACATATATGATCACTGAATGTTCACCATTATAGTTTATGTACTGTTTTAAATCACTTGTTTATCGTTCACATTTCAATTGACCTATGTAATTACGTTACGAGGCCGCTGTCCTTAACAAAACTATAACTTATATAATATATAATAGAATAAACTATAGACAAAAATTTAAAAAATGCTTAACTAATATTAAAAAAAAATCTTTAACTATATTATGCTCATTATCTGGGGGAATGTAGGCTTGAGCGTGGGACAGTTCCTGGGCTCACTTTTCCCCAAAAAACACAGCATACCGCTTCCTGGGATTGCCTCGTTTTTCCTCCGATGCAAGTCTTGTCAGTTGTATGGGTATTCATCTCTGCTTGTGACCCAGTTTGGTCCTCTTGGGGTGCTATAAATTATAATTGATTCTACTGTAGATATTTAAAAAGGTATATTTATTTGCTTTTGGCGTCTCGAAAACTGGTTTTATCGATTAATTTTCAATATTTTGTTCAGATAATTTTAGAGTGACATGACATGACAGTTGAAACTTTTTTCAGCTTCTCAGTATGTTCTATCAAATGTATTATATGTTAAAAAAAAATTAAACCTATTCAAAAAGAAAAGTGACCACAATAGAAATACCCGAAATAAGTATAAGCTTAATGTACCAGTGACTAGACGTAAAGTAAAGAATTCGTTTAAAGGCCAATGTATACGCCTATACAATAAGATCCCAGAAAGCGTTCAAAATTTTTCAATCAATAAATTTAAAAAAGTACCTAGTTAAAGAACGTCTGTGTGCTAAAGCCTTGCTTGTAAAGTTAATGATTTTATGAATGATAGCACACCTTGGGAATAAATATAAATAGCCCCTGTAAAGCTACTTCTAAATTACATATATTATTATTGTACTCTTGTTATGTAGTTTTAGTCATAGCATTGATATATATTGCCGTTTTTATATTTTTAAAAGAACAATTTTCCATCTTTTTGATAAAAGATTTGCCCGCGCGAGTTACTTACGCCGATTCTTCTCGCCCGGCTAGTTCCTGAACCGGTGGTAGACCGACGTTCAGAAAGTGTATAAAAATACCTATTTTGAATAAAAAAAATGACTTTGACTGTCATCTCCTGAGAGCGATGGACGCCCACTCATCCCCGTCGGAGATGTCCTGCTCGGAACAGGAGGCCTCCGAGAGGGAGAGCGAATTTAAGACTGCCATGTCTAGGAAAACCAAAAAGAGGGAATGCTCGGACGGCGTCCTCTGCGGTCTGCACCTCGCTGACCCCACCGGCTATAACCGCCAAAAGCGGAAAGGGCACACCGGCCTCAAAACCGGTACCCTCCACTGTGCCTGGTGCGCAATCCGTGCAGGCTGATGGCACACAACCTTCGGCCTCCAACAGACCAAAGTCGACTTCCCAGTTGACCCTCTCGGCTCCCAAAATGCCGCCTCCTATCATAATACAGGAGAAGGCCAAATGGAACCAGATAAGTGCGGCAATAAACGAGCAGCGTATCCGCTACTCGTCAGCCCACACCACTCCAAATGGCATCCTGATGCAGGTCCCAAGTTCTGAAGATCGCATGAAATTGACTGTATGTGTGATGGACGAACGCATGCTGCGTGTCGTCATCAAGGGAGTAGTGGACAAGGAATTGTCCACTGACTCAGTGCTCGAGGACCTCCGCAGACAGGGGGTCGCCGCGAAAGAGGTACACAGGATGTACACCCCGTCTAAAAGTATCAGTACAATTTGGTACTTGTATACATACTTCCCCCGACTCCGGAGGGGAAAACCATTTTCTATCTAAAAGCCGTATGCTACATCACTGACATACGCGTAGAACCCCCGAAAGAAAGAAATGGGGATGCCGGGGGAGTGTCATCGCTGTCAACTCTAGGGCTACTCGGCACGGAATTGCTTCGCCAGACCGGGCTGCGTAAAGATCCTGGGCGACCATGGCACATCTGAATACCCGCGTAAGAACCCAGCTGAGAAGACTACTCCCCCAAGCTGCGTCTTATGCAAGACTTCTGGCCATCCGATCAAGTACAAGGGATGCAAACGCGCATCCCAAATATAGAGTCGCCTTGCACCACCATCAAGAGGCGCCCCTCCCAAGCAGAGGTATGTCCCTGCTCTGCTGTCTGGGATTTTCCTGCTAGGTTGGGAGGAAGGGCCTCCCAACCTAGCAGGAAAATCCCAGAGAGGCCTACAGGGACCATCTCCTTGTGCCGCCCAAGAAGGCGGCACAAGCTGGACCTGCACATCCCTCCCCAACCTCTAACTTTGGCGCCGACATAGCGTTCGCTGCCAAATTCCTAAGCGACATCGACTCGGTGGAGCTTAATATGTTTTGTCGCCAAGCTGCAAGGATCCTTCGAGGAACGCCTCTCAGCTCTGACTAGGCCTATAAACTAATAAGAAATGACAGAAGTCGATCCCAATTAGGAGGCACTCTTATATACTTTAATAATAATAATAATAAAAACCCCCCGGGGGGCCACCTTGACGTGATGGGGGGGCTTAGGGGAAGGCAAGAACTTATAAGTGGTCACGAATACCTAGTCCACCAACAGTCAATAAACACAAAGCTTCTAACATCTTAGTTTTAATACCCTTTCAACTAACGGTCCCAACCCCAAGAAGAAGAAGAAGAGAACCCAAGGAAAGCTACATGATGCGCCTACGAAATAGAATTATACCCCAGGCGGGTACCGGAGCGTTACGCGATGAAGAATCCCGTCCCGGGCCTTCGGGTCCGGGCTGCCCTTCGTATTCTGGGGAGGGCAACGAGTCGCACCTAGCTGCCCAGCCTCGAACTAATGCAGAAAGCAACTACCATCTCCACCAAGTTCATCACCAACATCATCATTATTTCCATATGTACAATCATCACCTCAATCTTACCTCGACTTTCGGGAGTCAAGATCTTCCACTTCATCATATTTTTCATCATTATCACGAGCCGCAGATGTTGTGCAGGAGGCTATAATTACCGCCGAAGTTACTGCACCCACCCCTGGTAAACGACGCACACGTAAAATGTGGACGAAACAAATGAATGTTTTCATTATGCGTCACTACTTCTTGCGTGCGTCATTACACTCTATTTTTACAACGAAATACCCGGAAATGGAAGCCACTAAACAGCGGATAGGAGATCAACGACGAGCCATTATACACTGCAAATTACTCTGAGACCAAGAAATTTCGAATATTAAAGAAGAAGCAAAAAACATTCTACATACCGGACAACAATCACCAGACAACAACAACACACCCCAAAATATAGCTCCTAAAATGCGATGGACAGATGAACTTAATGAAATTTTAATGACTTGTTACTATAAAAGACCTAGGCTAGAAACAGATTTTACAACCTACAGACCCCTACTCCATCAAGAAGTTAAATGAAGATGTCCTAAAATTGCACATCCTTCAGCTCAAAGAATAGCGGATCAACATAGATCCATAGTAAATAATCGACTTTTATCATTAGATCATTTGGAAAAAATTGAAGAAAAAGTTCGACATCAGCTAAATCATAATAACATAACAGAATACTTACCTGAAGACACAGGATAGCTTGAGGGCACTATTAACATGACTCAGACGACAATTACAAATAATTATCAGCAAGGACAACCACAAACTGATAATGATGAACTCAACTCCAGCACTACACAAAATACAATGCATAACAGACGGATTTACACTTTAACACCAGATCTTACAAAACAACTAGAAGAAATACTTAATGAAACTATAGATAAATTTAAACACACAGATCCAACGACCCGACCACGACTACCAAAACTTAAATATTAAAAAAAAAATATCAACTATTATAAACGACCTAAATACTAATATTTTACCTCAAATCTTAGACGCAAAATCAGATTTCGTTACACTACAAAATATAATTTACAGCGCAGCATACACCACTGTTAAATTTAGTGGTGGACACAATAAATAAAAAAACTAGAGCCTTTGCCACCCTGGTGGCAAAAACGCTTTGAAGCGAGAGTTAGTAATTTGAGAGCAAGCGTAGGAAGGCTTACAGAATATAGTAGGGGAACACGATCACCAGCTTTAGAGGCCCATGTAAATAAAATTAAAGAACAATACAAAATACACTCCAAACATCACAACAATCAGAAAACATAAATATTTCACACTTCCTTGACACATTAAAACAAAAACTGAATACCCTAGCTAACATTAAAAGATATAAAGAAACAACAATAAGAAAAAAACATAATAAGGAATTCTATAATAATGAAATATTATTTTATAAAAATCTGTCGAAGAATACAAATAGTGACGTAAGAGAAAACGACACGGTATCGCCAAGTGCTCAATCTTTACTAGAATTTTGGTCAAATATATGGTCTACGCCGATTGAACATAAACAAAATTATTGAATGGAGAAGGACAAAGAATGGTTAGAAAACATACCAGAGATGGAATTTGAACAGATAGATTTAGATCTTTTTAATACTGTTATAAATAGGACACATAACTGGAAACCTACAGGATCTGACAAAATTCATAACTTCTGGAAAAAAAGCTAACATGTACACATATGCTTCTACACAAACACATCAACTCATTCATCAGCTCACCCGACATATTACCAGCCTACATAACACAAGGCACAACTTATATGCTCCCTAAAGATTTAAATGATACCCAAAATCCCGCCAAATATCGACTAATCACCTGTCTACAGAATATATTATATAAAATAATTACAGCATGTCTCAGCGAATCCATCTATAAACATACGCAAAAACATAATATACTATCAGAGGAACAAAAAGGGTGTCGCAAAAAAAGTCAGGGATTTAAGGAACAATTAACCATCGACGCCGTAGCCACCAACCAAGCATTAAAACAAAAACGCAACATCTACTCTATGTTTATAGATTACAAGAAAGCATTCGACTCCGTACCACACACATGGCTTGTATACATACTAAAACACTACAAAATACACCCAATTATCACAGGTTTCCTGGAGAATATTATGACACATTGGAGCATTAAATTAAGATTATGCAATTCCACAAATAATAATATTGAAACAGATTATATTCCAATAAGAAGAGGAATCTTCCAGGGCGATGCCTTAAGTCCCTTATGGTTTTGTCTCGCCCTTAATCCATTATCATCTATGCTTACTCTACATCTAATTACACAGGTTTCAAAATTAATCACAACACACAAAATACCCGCATAACTCACTTCATGTATATGGATGATATTGAATTATTTGCCAGTACATTAGAGAAAATACACACTCTTGCCGATAAAACACAGATATTTTCTAACGATATTTGCATGCATTTTGGAATAGATAAGTGTAAAATACAATACATGCTTGTTCATCCATCACACAAACAGACTACAAACACAGACACGATCAAGTAGCAGCAATCATACACCAGACACTCGCTCATAAACACAGTGATGAGTATCACTGACAAAACACCATACTACAAATACACACCACAAATCGTACTTGACTCACCTGACTACAAACTATACTGGGACAGGACAATTTTGATAGACAAGACCGTACACCATAACAAACCTAACATAATACTTCACGACAAACGAAATAGAACAGTTTACCTCCAATTGCCATACCCAATTCATACAACATCACTTCCACGCATACTAATAAATTGACTAAATACACAGACCTAACAATCGAATTAAAATCACAATGGAAAGTTAACACAGTCAAAATCATACCCATCATCATCTCAAGTACTGGCATCATCCCTAAAATACTCTACACTAGCCTCAAAACACTCGACATTCACTCACTCGAATAATACACCATAACCCTGCAAAAAGTAGTCATTCTAAATACATGTCGAATCGTTAGGAAATTTTTATCAATAAATTAATTTTACAGTTTACCTAAGGTTGCTTGGCCACAAGCCTGCAACTTTAGTAGAATACCCGAAAAGGAGAATCTATGAGATTTAAAAACCAAAATAATAATAATAAAATACAGAAATATATTCCACTTGCAGACGAAATCAAACAAATGTGGCAGAAAAAGACTATTTAAATTATTCCCATCATCGTCTCTTCAACCGGAGTTATACCTTAAACCCTTGCCGCTTCTTTAAAAACTCTAGACCTTCATAAAAAACCATACATACAAATGCAAAAATCTATCGTCATAGATACATGCTCATTAGTTCGTCGTTTTCTTAACCCATCCTCACATTTTCTACACCTCAATCATAATTTTAGATATCTCTCTTTTGAAGGAAGTGGTAGGTAATTCCTTAAATCTATTGGGCAGTTATTATAGAATCTGATAGCACTAACGTAAATATTGCGTTTGAATGTCGAATCTACATTGAGGTAAATTTATTTAGTGGAGCGACGTTTCTATAGATTACATTAGAGTTTAGTGCGAAATATTCAGGATTTTGTTTGACAAAAGTACAGATGTCTGCTGATGATCGCTGTGATTGCTTTACACAAAGTAGATATGGAGCCAAATGAAATTTTTCAAACTCTCCATACGCTTGGTATTAGTAAAATGTTTGTGTACCGGAATATTAATAGGTACAATGAGACCTCCTTTGTTTGTGACAAAAAGATCTGGCCGTCCACGCAGTGTTCGTACGAAAAAGGTGATCAAAACAGTAAGGTAAAGAAATCGAAGAAATCCTGTCCAAAAGCAAAAGATTTTATCTCGCGAGATGAAGATTAGGACCTAGGATTAAGACCTAGAACCATGTCGCGTATTTTAAAAGATGACTTAGGACTTGCAGCTTATATATAAGCTGAGTTCTGCAGCATACGCCGTTAAAAAAATTAGAGAAATTACCGACATAGAGACCGCGCGATTAGTTCACTTTAGCTATTTTCATAGCATAATGTCGTACGGCATCTGCGCTGCGACACGCTGCGGACATTAATACAATATTTGTGCTGCAGAAACGTGCTATACGTTCTATTTATAAGATGTCGACTTTTGAATCTCTAAGGGAAAAGTTTAAAGAAATAAAAGTTCTGACCGTCGCATCTCAATACATTTTGGAAAATGAAAAAAAAAAATTCAAAATATGTAAGAAAGAATCTAAACAACTTCAAAAAGAAATGTGATAATCATTGTGTAAACACTAGAAATAAGAACAAGTTAGATATGCCAGTGTTCAGACTAAGCAAAGTTAGTAAATCCTTTAAAGGCCAATGTATACGCTTATACAATATAATCCCAGAAAAGGTTCAAAACCTTCCCATTAATAAGTTTAAAAAAGTAGTTAAAGAACGTTTGTGTGCCAAAGCGTATTATAAAATTAATGACTTCATTCAAGACGGCACACCTTGGGAATAAGGTGGCTCCTTATCTTATCTTATTATTTGTTACATAGACATTAGTAAACATTGTAATAATTTTGATATTAAAATAATAATTTTCCATCTTTTTGGTAAAAGATGGCCCCAGACGAGTTTCTTGCCGGCTCTTCTCGCTGGGTTAGTTCCCGAACCGGTGGTAGGCATCACGTAGTAACGACGTTCAAAAAGAGTATTTAAAAATACCAATTTTGAATTAAAAAAAATTGATTTTGATTTTGATTTATAAGAGACGTACTGGTCATTTCTTAACTGATAATTTTGTAAAGAATAGGGTGGTAAAATCGAAACAACTACTGAAGCGCTACGCAAAGGGAGGTCACAGAAAAAATTTGTTTACGGATGAGAAAATGTTTACAATTGAGCAACATTTTAACAAACAAAATGACCGTATTTATGCTCAAATCTCTAAGGAAGCTTCCCAATTAGTCGACAGAGTGCAACGTAGGCACTATCCGACTTCAGTAATGGTTTGGTGGGGTATTAGCTATGAAGGAGTGACTGAGCCATACTTTTGTTTTTTTTCTTTGTTTCAGTATTTATGGCAAGACTAGGTATATTCAACGTGCGCTTTCCACTCACAATGTTTGTCCACCATTAAACCTAAGAATTTTGTAGAGTCAACTTCTTCAATTTCTGTATCGCCGTAACAAATGTTCAACTCGCCGATTCGCCGATCAATAGTTGGCCGTCTAGACTTTTAGGAAATTGTATCATTTTCGTCTTACTTAAGTTTATTGGTAAATTATTATTATGTAGCCATTTAAGAATTTTGTCAAGATTTATATTAATTTCATTTTGGTATGTGTTTTGGTCATTACATGTTATGTTTCGGAAACAAACATAACCTAAGTCCGATAAAAATACATATCTGTGCCATTTATTTATGTAATTTTGGGCTCACTGAGTCCACGATCAATTATCAAATTTTTTGAATAATTTAAGTGAATTAAATCTTAGACATCCAGATGACACATTTTTAATAATTGGTGATTTCAATCTCAGTGGAATAACTTGGAAACTTAGCATTTCAGATGGGTTCTATTATCCAATCAATATCGCCAGTAGAGATGAATACCTGCTAACTGACGAACTTAGCATTCTAACTATAAATCAATATAACGGTATTTTTAACTCTTACAATAAAATCTTAGACCTTGTTCTATGCAATGATAAGGTAAAATCTGTACATGAATATGTTGATCCCCTCGTACCCCCTGATCCGTACCATCCTAGACTGATTATTGTTATTGATCTTCAATTTTCAGATCACTCGTTTTTGAAACCTGCGCCATACAAACGTCACAGCTACGATCGCTGCGATTTCAATAAAATTAATAAAGAAATATTACTAACTGACTGGCACCATGAATAGCACAAGCGGTCGTTAGATGGCGCTGTTCAATTCTTTTATCAAACATTAAATGATTTTGAATTACTCCCAGTACATATCCAATTTGGTACACTTCTAATCTTAAACCCCTGATTCGGGAAAAACACAAATTTCATAAAAAAATATAGAAAATATGGAAGAATTGCAGATCTTTCAACTTTTAAGTTGTTACGTGATAGAGTCAAAACCTTGAGTCTGATTACTACAGTAATTACTTGTCTCTGACGGAATCATCTATTGAGAGAAATCCTAAGAACTTTTGGAGTTTCATTAAACATCGTTCTAAAACTTACATGCTCCCTAAAAATCTTATTTACAATGAGACTATCTTCTCATCAGGTGAGTCAGTTTGTGATGCTTTTTCTTATTACTTCCATTCATCTTTTCTCAGATCTGAAAATGTTACAAATAAAGACGATGTCACTAATCGCTACCATTCTCAACTGATATCTAAAAACGCCTGTGAGCCAACCACATTTTTGAGCTCAATTGAAGTCACACCTGAACTAGTCAAATTTCATCTGAAGAGTCTAGACCCAAATAAACTACCGGGGCCTGACTATCTCTCCCCTAAATTTCTAACTGGCTGTTATGAAACTTTAGCTTTACCAATCTCAATTCTCTTTAAAATGTAAATAAAAACTTTCCTCTTGTACAATCCCTAAAATTTTTAATTAAGTCGATGTTATCAACCATATTATTATTTTTTAAATAATATAAATTATAAAATACGCCAGGAAATAGAGACATAAGAAATGAAAAATACTGGATAAATAATAAACTAAAAAATATGGTATTAGAAAAAGATAAATTATTTAAAATATGGTGCAACTATCCAAAGAATATGGTAAAAGGGCTTAATTATACAAATTTTTGAAACAAATGTCAAGAAGAAATTTTCAAATGTAATGTTGTGCATGATAAAAAAACTATATTAGACTGTAGAAATAATATTGAAAAATTACGGGATAAAATTAATAGTTTATTGGGTAATAACAAACAGTCGTTGGACAATCTAATATTAAATAATATAAAAAACCATGGAAGCATAGATAGAATTTGTAATGAAATTGCTGACACTTTTACCACTGAAATTAAAGAGATAAAACACTTATATAATGAAAAATGGCTAATCAACTCGATTATCAGTTACGCTCTTGATTGCTATGGACTCACCTTCAAAACAAACATAGATAAATTTGAAGCACTACAAATAAGGTTCTTAAAACTATTGGTTAACAATAAAACAAAAAATAACTGTAAAGGAGATTATACTAAGCTATTCAAAATTTATAAAATTTTACCGGTAAGCTTAAAACATAAATACCTTCTGGCTGTCAATAATCATAACAATCAGGATCTTAACTTATCAGTAATACAACATAAATGTGGTACTACATCGGTATCTATGAGTAACTATGAAGTCCCTAGAGTAAATAATTATTTTGGTCATAGATCATTAAAAAAACGCTTGCCATACCTACTAAATAGCATACCCGAAAACATCAGACAGGAACCAAGTTTGTAAAGGTCTACTAAGAAAGTATTTGTATTATATAACCTAATGAGACTAACCTGCAGTCAAACTGCGCAAGCAGTTTTGCGGGGCATGTTTAAGGTAAGGTGTGATAGTCGCTGAATCAATTGTTCAGCGGCTGTCTCAGGCCGAACTCTTCCATTCCATTTAAAAGGGTTTCTGTCTCCAGAGTATCGAATGCATTTTAAAGTTTAATTAAAGTCATAGAATATGGCTACAATAATTTTTTTATGTTCTAAATGTGTATTAATTACATCCTTAATTTTGACAATAGTGTGTTTGTACTTTTATTTTTCTGAAACCTGCGTTGGCACTCATTTAGTACCTTATTTTTTTGTAAAAACCTTCCAATTTGATTCACAATGCTTTTTTCAATTAATTTGTCGATACTTGAGAGTATTGCTATTGGTCTATAATTAAAAAATACTTATCGGTCGCCACTCTTATGAATGGGAGGAATAATTGCTTCTTTTAACTTTTGAGGAAATTTATAATTTTTACCAGATAAATTTATTAAGTTTGCTAAAATAGAGCTAATTTTATTAACAATTAATTTCAAATCGGACATTCGTATGTGGTTACTTCCTGGTGACTTGTTTTAATTCATTTTATTTATAATTGTTTTAACATCTCGACTAATACCGGTTGCCACCTCATAGAAACGTCCGATGAGTTAACAAAGGTGCTCTTGATTAGCCATTTTTCATTATATAAGTGTTTTATCTCTTTAATTTCAGTGGTAAAAGTGTCAGCAAATTCATTACAAATTCTATCTATGCTTCCATGGTTTTTTATATTATTTAATATTAGATTGTCCAACGACTGTTTGTTATTACCCAATAAACTATTAATTTTATCCCATAATTTTTTAATATTATTTCTACAGTCTAATATAGTTTTTTATCATGCACAACATTACATTTCAAAATTTCTTTCTGACATTTGTTTCAAAATTTTGTATATTAAGCCCTTTTACCATATTCTTTGGATCTTTGCACCATATTTTAAATAATTTATCTTTTTTTAATACCGTATTTTTTAGTTTATTATTTATCCAGTATTTTTTATTTCTTATTTCTCTATTTCCTGGCGTATTTTATAATTTATATTATTTAAAAAATAATAATATGGTTGATAACGTCGACTTAATTAAAACCATAATGCCCATAGATGATTTGTGCGAATATTTCATAAATGGGAAACAGACGCGACTCCCCTTTAAATAAATAAAAAACAAAGATCACATTAAATGACCATTATTTGTTTTGCACTCTGATGTGTGTCACATCATTCCTTCCAAAGTTGATAACAAAAACTATTTTGTTACATTTGTAGATCAGTATACCCATCACTGTGTATACTGATCTATAAATGTCACTGAATGACATATTAAATAACTTATAAATCAGACGTTTTTCAAGCTCTTAAGGATTACGTAGCAAAAAGTGAGTCGATATTTAATTCCAAAGTAGTGAATCTGTACTGTGATAACGGTGGTGAGTACTTTTTGTTATTATACAGTACTACTACACAGTTTGTCCTATTTTATTTACAGCAATAATTATGGTGCATGTTTCAATTTGTTATTCTCTTTTATATCTTCCTATATTATGTCATGCTATATTTGTCATTTGTAAACAGATATTTTTTTCTTTCATTATTTCTTTAGTTATCTACTGAAATGAAAAAATACTTCATTGAAAATGGAATTACTCATCATTTAACGGTTCCTAGGACAATTGAACGGTGTTTCAGAGCGTATGAACCGGACTATTACAGAAAAAGCGCGGTCTATGATAAATGGTGCTAAATTAAATTAAATATTTTGTTTGGAACCCCGATTGTGGCAAATTAATTTCTGTCAGGGACATTATTTTTGATGATATTAATTTCTTAAAAACCTTATAAAAACTTATATATAATAACCTCTTCAGGAGCCTGAAGGAAATAATAACATAAATATCCGAAACAAAACTGATAGGCTTCATGTGCCGTCAAAATCAGTGTCACAAAAACAATATACTGACAGTAATAAGTCAGAAAATAAATCTGATGAGGATGAATGTCCTTCTAAAATCCGTAAATTAGCACATACGCCCGAAATATAATCTGATTGTCCTATTTTGCGGGTAGATTCTCAAATCACAAATAAAAAGAGTGAGATATGGAGGAGTGATAGGCTCAAAGGTCGTAACCCCATCTCATTTAAAGAGTTTAATGCTGATAGTGACTACTTGTTGTGTGCTCAATCCATTTTAAATAAATAACCAAGTTCATATGAAGAGATTAAGACTCATGAAGATAGACCATACTGGGAAAAGGCTATTAATAATAATGATAATAAAAACATTTATTTGACAAATAAGACATTACATTACATACATAGATTTACACTATGAAACACAATAACATGAAATAATCTCACATAATACAAGAAAAAAAACAAAACAGATATTACACAATAAACAAAAACAGAAATAGGTACACCTACTCATTGAACAAAAAACAAAACAAAATATAACGCATGCCAAGATGCCTTCGGATAGGAAGGTAGGTAGTGTAATGTGAAATGTCCTATTACCGAAATGGAGATCACTCCGGCGTATCACCGCGGTGTGAACACCACAGTGCCTGGTATTATGTGATTCCATTACCTTTGTTATTTGAAGTATTTGTCAGATTTACACTCAGCAACAGCATTTAGAAAATTACACAAATCCATAAACGAGAGAAATATAAATTAAATTATGGGATGCTATATAAATATAAATAGTGTGTCTCACTGCTATGGACAATGCAGCGATCACGCCACCCGCGCCCTTTCACATTACGAGGCCGCTGTCCTTAACAACTAGTATATAAGATCAGTTGACACATACATACATTTAAATTATATTATAATACATTTTATTTAATTTCACATGACTTTAATTTTATAGTAATTTATTTTGTTTATTTAAATTGCCTGATTATCACAATATGTTCAATATTATTAAGTCTGCAAGTATTATTTTTATTTACTCAAACACAACTGTTATTGATAACCCCTGGTTTTGCAACCTGAAATGAGGTGGTCCCTGGTTGTTTCGCTACATCATAATAATTAAATTGAATTAATTATAATTATGATGCGCCGCACCGCCCACTAACTACATCCTCAATAGATATTATATAGTGCAGCTTACCTGGGTATATTTCATATTACGAAGTTGAGTATTTCCGTTATAATTGTTTTGGCCTAAAATAAAAATATATCTATGTCAATTTAATGGTAATAACTAATTGGTAAAGTAATTATATATATATTGCAACGTTACTTATCTTTTATATATATGTAGGTATATCCCATATTGTTATTGTGAGTGACATACATGATGCTGCTAGTGTGTACCTGTCAGTCGCCTGACAATAACGAGGATCCACAGAATATCAGGGATTGCGGTATAGTTGAGTACTATGCCGCGATCGTACACCTGAGTGGAGTCCTTTTCGACAGCTGTTCGCATTGCACTGCCTGCGAACCGGTTTTTTAAAATAGCTAATTATCCGTAGAAAGTTATTATTAGGTCTGGAGAGACCGTAGTCCCTCCTACTGAGGGGTCCGACCTCTTCCTTACTCACTGACGAGTGTGGTTGCTCACGCGCGGTAGCACAAACTAACGGCGTATTTGTAGGGACAGAGAAGCTCAGTTTTAAGGATCTGGGAGGGCCGTCCCTCCCCCCTTCCGCGTGCGGTCGGATAGACTCGCGCACGAATGTCCTGATGTCGACTTGTTTGAGAAGGAGACTCTTCTCGGCTCGACGCCGGGCCCCTGAAAAGGGCCTTACGGCGGGCTAACCAATACCAGGGGCATATGCCCCTCTAATTGGGGTGGAAAATCCTGATGTCGAGTGCTTCCGCAGTATATATAGAGCTCTTCTATAACAATATCGCGGTCGCGGTCATAATTATGTGTGGCTACACTAATGGCAGTCGAATTCGGATCCGGGTTCGAGTCCGGTGGTCCCGTGTTTGAGTCGGTCCGTATGTCTTTACGTGTGTTCGTGTCTGGTGTAAGACTTCGGGGTAGGCGCCGGCGTCTACCCCGGTGCTTTTCTAATCACGCGGGTGCATGTTTTTGTGTTTAGGAGAACTCCTTTATTTTGTTTATCAAGTCCGTGTGACTTGCGCTAGTGCTGACATGCGGTCCTCGAAGGAACCTCGTAGTTTTATGACGAAAATGTTTAGCTCCATCGAATCGATGTCGCTAAGAAATTTGGCTGCGAACGCTATGTCGGCGCCGAAATTGGAGGTCGGGGACGGTTTTGCAGGTCCGGTTTCTGTGGTCGGCCGGGCCGGCCGACCTTTGTCGGACTGGCTAGGAGGGCCGTCGACCTTTGAGGAGGAGGTCCTTGTGGACTCTTTTTAGATAACCCTTGGGGGTTTGGAGGGAGGAGGGGCAGGGACGTACCTCTGCTTGGGAGGGGCACCTCTCATTGGTAGTACTTTGCGCCTCTTTGCTTGGGGTGCGCGTTTGCACCCTTTGTAGTTGGCCGGATGGCCAGAAGTATTGCATAGGACGCAGCTTGGGTTAGTAGTCTCCTCAGCTGGGTTCCTACGCGGACATTCGGACGTGCCGTGGTCGCCCTGGCATTTGACGCAGCGCGGTCTGGCGAAGCAGTTCCGCGCTGAGTGGCCGTACAGTTGGCAGCGGTGACACTGCCCCGGCATTCCCTTTTTGTAGGGGGGTTCGATGGATAAGCCTGTGATGTGGCATACATCTTTGATATTGAAAATGGCTTTCCTCTCCGGAGTGGGGGGAAGCACGACAAGTAACATGTTGTACTGGTATTTCTTAGCTGGGTGGTACATCCTGTGTACCTCTTTGGCGGGGATCCTCTGTCTACAGAGGTCCTCGAGGACGGATTCCGTGGAGAGCTCTTTATCTACACCCTTGATGACGACTCGCAGAGTGCGTTCGTCCTCCAGGGCATATGTGTGGTATCCGATCTGCTTTTCTCTGAGAAAAGCAGTCAGTTTCCTATGGTCGTTTGGGGTTGGGACCTGCATCATGATACCGTTTGGGGTGTTACGTGCTGACGAGTAGCTGATACGCTGCTCATTTATGGCTGCACTTATGAGGTTCCACTTTGCCTTCTTCTGTACTATAACAGGAGGCGGCAATTTAGGGGCCTTGGGGCTGTTCGGGGCCGCGACTGTTGTGTCGTCAGTCTGCATGGGTTCGGTACGGGGTGGGGATCCCGGTTTAAATCCCTTATAAATTAATCCCTTTCCGCTTTTCGCGGATTTTACCGGTGGCGTCGGCGAGGAGCAGACCGCAGAGGAAGCGCCGTCCGAGCGTTTCCTCTTCTTGGTCTTCCTACCTTTTACGGTTTGAAAACCGTCCTCCCCCTCGGAGGCCTCCTGCTCGGAGCAGGACATCTCCGACTGGGATGTATCTACGTTGTCATCGCGATGTCATCTCTGGCGATGACGTTGTAGTCGTCGCCGGCGACGACGGCGACTCTTCGGACGTAGCTGCCGGAGAAGCCGGCGAGCTAGTGGGGATAGGATGCTCTTTAATGAATGCTTCCCAGGCCTTTGACGCTCCTGAGAATTTTTGGTCCAAAAAGGACAGGAACAGCTTTACCACGGTGTTCTCCATGGTAAGGCAGTTTACCCTGACCCTCTTGGGGCTGCTCTCAATTTTAAATTTTTAGTTAAAAGATTCAACCCCTCCCGGCATCCGGGGGGGGGGGGGAGGGAGGTGTGTGCGTGGAGAAGTCCACTAGTGTGTAACCTAATCGTACAATTACACTTTACTTACTTTCCTTTGTTCCTCGGACGCAGGAACACACCGACACTACACTATCTTGCTTGCGAAGCGATCGCGACGGTGGAAAAGTATTAAAAACGGTCGCGTCTAAAAATAACGGTCGCGGCGGGAAACCTAACAGTCGTGACGGAACGCGCGAAAATCCCGGCGTCACGTCGCGGCTTGAAGCCCCGAGATGAAGGCACTGGCACTGTGTTGTGTACTATAACCACTTTACTCATATATCTGAACAGAGAATTACTTTCGCAGTCAAGCGTTACCACTTATTACTTCCACCCGAATCGGAATTCGAGAGCTTTGTAAACTTTTCGTGATTGTATATAATAAGAGATATGATGTGGGCAGTACGGCTGGTGGTTACAAAATAGGTAGTTTACCTTGAAGGTGACTACGGTCCACCTGTAAACCGCCATAAGTCAGCTTACAGCCCGAATGGTAAGTAGTATAGTATGTGATGTCATAATTAGCATAATAAAAAATAAATTCATTAAGTAATAATAATTAATAGTATAGCAATTATATCAATTAGTAAAGCATTACATAAATAGAATATTTCATAAGTAGGATGTATGTATATATGTATAATATATACATATAAGTATTTAATAAATTTTTTTTTTTTTTTTATTACATTATTGCAATTTGTTATTTCAGTATAAGATATTTAAGTTTTAATTTATAATTATGTTTTTACAGCTCGAAGTTGCGGCGGCAGAAGGTTGTTCCATTTTTTTTTTTTTTTTTTTTTTTTTTCGAACGGGTCTATGCTAAGGGTCGGGTTAAGACCGCTGTAGCTAAGTCGGACTATAACTAGCCTGGTGGCTAGTTTATTTGGTTAGAGTCGATGGGAGGGTTTGACCCTCCCTAACATCACCCGGGTGATGTTCAGACCGGATTTTGGGGACAGCTACGAGTTGTGAGCTATTATTATGACAGGGGAGACGCGGGTCTCACCTGCTAAGGGGTCCGACCCCTTCCTCACTCGCTGATGAGTGAGGTTGCTCGCGCGCGGTAGCATAAGCTAGCGGCGTGCGAGTTGTCGCGATAGAGGAGCTCTCGTTTTTATCGCTATCGGTACTGAGAGGGCCGTCCCTCTCCCCTTCCGCGTACGGTCGGGATGACTCGCGCGCGTAAGTCCTAATATCGATGAGGTTCGCGGTATTGATAGAGCTCTCTATAACAATATCGCGGTCGCGGGCACTATTTAGGAGTGAACCTAGTCTACTGGGATGCGAACTCGAACTCGGGTTCGGGTCCGGTCCCGTGTTAGGGTCGGTCTGTACGTCTGTACGTGTTGTCGTGTCGGATGTGGGACCTCGGGGTAGGCGCCGGCGTCGACCCCGGTGCGATGATAGTCGCGCGGGTGCGTGTGATTTGTGTTTACGTAACTGTACACAGTACGTTAAGTATTTTGTGATCGGGTCTACGGGATCGGCTAAGATATGCTTAGGCCGTTTGTACGGGTGTCGGAAGGTCTGTGCGTCGTGTTCATAGTCCAGTGCCTTTTTGATAAGGGGGTTGGGGTGGTTTTTGCCTTTATCAAAGAATCTCTCTACGAGTTCCTTGATGTAGGCTTTAGTAGTGACGATTTCGCAGTCCCTATGCAAGTCGATGTTACGCATGTACCAGGGGGCGCCTGTTGCCATGCGTAGAAACCGGTTTTGGACTCTTTGCAAACGGTCCAGTTGAGACTCGCTTATCTGTGCGAAAGAGACGCACGCTTAAGTGAGTATCGTTCAAATGCAAACTTTATACAGTGTAAGCTTATGTCTTAGGGACATTTTGCTTCGCGAATTAAGTAGCGGATATAATTTGTAGAGTACAAATTTCGCTTTACGTAACGTGTTACTAATGTGACTCGAAAACGACATCGACTTGTTTAGTACTACGCCTAAATATTTCACCTGAGTGACCTGTGGGATTTTGTTGCCGTGCAGGCTTATAGGGCTCATAAGTTTACGGGGGCAAGTACGCCTCATTGCACTTTTAATATCAAATTGGATGGCGTGACTTTTGTCGGGATTGACTTCTATTCTCCATTTGGAGAACCAGTTACCGAGAGCGGTAACTGACTCCTGGAGGGCTTTTGACGCGGTACAGGCACGTATGTGGGAGTAATAAAGGGCTGTGTCGTCCGCGAACATAGCTAATTGCACCTTAGCGTGTTTGGGGATGTCACTAGTATACAGGTTATATAGGGAGGGCGAGAGGACCGAGCCCTGCGGCACTCCCGCCTCCATATATCTTGGCGACGACAGTGCACCTTCAACGCGGAAATGAAATTTACGGTTTTTTAAAAAGTTACTAATCAGTAGAACAAGATAATCGGGTATTTCCATTTGATAGAGTTTGTATAACAGTCCGTTATGCCAAATTTTATCAAAAGCTTTTGCAATGTCAAAGAATACGGCGCATGTCGTCTTCCTGTCGTTTTTGCTAGATATTATGTACTCCGTTAAGCGGTGTACTTGAGCGGGACAACTGTGCATTTCGCGGAAGGCGAACTGCTCGTCTGGAAGGAGTTTTTTGTCGGATATGACGTCATTGAGGCGCCTTTTGATGACTCTTTCGTAGACTTTACCGAGGGAGCTAATGAGACTTATTGGACGGTAACTACCAGGCACCTTCCGGGGTTTCCCCGGTTTGTGGATACCTATGACAATAGCTACTTTCCAAATGTCTGGGAATGAACATCCTACTAAGAGGGCGTTAAAGATGTTCACTAGGAGTTGAATAAGCTCGGACGGTAGCATTTTAAGTGTTTTGTTTGAAATACCGTCGAGGCCTGGGGCCTTTTTGGCTTTCATACACTTAATAATGTCACTGACCTCCTCCGAGTCCACCATCCTCACCCTATCTACATCAGGTGGCCTCGAGAGTCGGCTGTCGACCTCGCTATTCACTAAGCTAAGGTGCACGGGATCAATCGGGAGAGTACTCGGCCGGCACTGTTGTTCGAAGTTATCAGCTAGGCACTCGGCCTTGTCTATGTCTTCGAATGCAGGAGGACGGTTTGGTCTGTCTAACGGAGGCATATCGCACTCCGTGTCGTTTTTGAGGGCCCTCGCGAGTGGCCAGTATGCCACGTGAGACGGTTCTAGGTCACTAAGAAGTCGATCCCAACTCTCGGAATTGTGTTGTTTGATCTTAAACTTAACTTCCCTCTCGTAGTGACGGAGGGCTTTCCTCCACTCTTCCGACGGGTAGCGGTCATATGTGCGCTTAGCCGCATTTCGGAGTCTGATGGACTCCCTTATGTCCTCAGGGAGGGGCCAACGGCCCTTGGGGGTCGTTGGCACCTCCCTAGATGATCTCTCTATGGTCGCTACCAGGTGATCGGTCAAGTGGGAGGCGGCCTCTATGGCTATCTCTTTACTATCTATAATATCGGGGATTTTATCTAAGTGACTAGATTGGAGGACTTTGATGTTCTCCGCAAGTGATTTATAATCTACTATCTTCCTAGTACTGCAATTATTGGGGTTAAGACTACCAAGTGTAATCATAACCGGTCTGTGGTCCGAGTTAAGCTCGTGGAGGGTCTCGATATAGATATTTAGGGACACATTTTTAACTAGAGCTATGTCTATAGTACTAGGATTGCGTATGACGCCGTTGATGTTTTCATTGGTGTCATAGCGAGTGGGGTCCGTGGGAGCTAAAAGAGCAAAATTTAATGTGTCGGTTAAGCTACAAAGGATTGAGCCGTTCTTATTGTTATTTATATTGCCCCACTCAGTGTGTTTACAATTTAAGTCGCCGGCAATGATGACAGCGTTGCCTAAATTGAATAGCGCCTGCAGGTCGCTGGAATGTAGTTCATTGTTACATGCCAGGTACGCGCTAACTATAACAATGGGTCCGTGACCGGACATGCTAATATGACAAACAGATGTTTCTAAACTTAACAATGGCGGTGGCTCTAAGGGAATACAATGTAATGATTTTTTATAGTAGATAAGAGTGCCTCCGAGTCGGGATCGAGTTCTATCATTTCTGATTATTTTGTAGTTAGCTATTTTTGGGCTCCTAATACTAGGTTTTAAAAACGTCTCCTGCACTAGAAGAATATCGACATTTTGGCTGCTTACAAAATCGCGAATTTCGCTTATGTTATTCCTAATGCCGTTCGTATTGAACGACACTACGCGTAACGAGTGCGGCTTTGTCCTTCCCGAAGGCTCCATTAGATACCGTTTGTGGAGAGAGCCTTGATCTGACGGATCAAGACCTGATGGTCTGACAAAGCTTGGATGCGGTCTGTGGCCGATCCTTTTAGCTTTGTCGCTAAGGTTGTTCCAGACATTGCTTGCTAGGTATCTGAAGCTACCACGGAACATAGAAGTGCGGTGTAGTCGAGTCATTATTAGATAGTCCGATCCCCTAGTGATTATTGACAGCTGTTTATCGCACGCCCACGGGTGATTTATTATAAAGGTAGGCCGGTGTTTTGAATTTTACTACTCCAAATAAAAGAGTAGCAAAGTGTAATTGTCTGCGACCTTCCATTTTGGGCCACCGTAAGTTGTTTATATAAGGCGTCACGTGAGCACGCGGAGGGATGTCACAGCAATACCTACTGCACGCATTCTGTACCTTTTGGATAAGACTCTTAGACCGTGCGAGTAAATAGGGACCTATCACCGCGTCTGCATAATTAAAATTTGAACGCACTAGCCACTCGCAGAGGGTTCGACGCAACGGTTCCGCTATGAACTTTCTTATCTTATATAGTACTTTCAATCTGTAAAAGCAACGACTGACCTTTCTAACAACATGTTTCTCAAATTTAAGCCCTTCGTCCATTATAACTCCTAAGTTGCGCGCTTCAGTGTCCCTTACTTACAATATCATCATTGTGAACACGTATTAGCGGTTGTGCGAGAACAATTTTTTGTATCTGATATTTCGTACCTAGTATCATGTACTAAGATTTGCTAGGATTGAGTACTAGAGCGTTCGCATCAGACCACTCAGAAATACGCGCTAGGTTTAGCTTTTTTACTGCCTTATTGACATTACAGACGAGGGTCCACCACCGATCCCTGAGGTACCCCGCTATCTGCTCTTAATTTTTAGCCCTATTGCCACCCCCGTCGACACCGTGGCGTATCATTCCTCCCTCGATATCAAAAAATCTAGGGCTCGGGAACAATTTTCCCCTTCCTCTTTCCCAGGTCAGTTTTACCCCCAGTCCGACAAATGCGGCGCGTGTGGGAGTGGCACCAAACACGTTTCCTTGGTATCCGGACCGGGACCCCACCCCACGCGTCGCCGGAGTCGACTGCCGGTCTTGGCCGCCCTCGGCCGTCGCTTTTACTTCCTCCAATCATTCGCCTCGCCTTTAAAAGAAAAATATCATCATAGTGAATGCACAGAAATGATAAAAGAAGACAGAAGAAAGGACTTAGAAATTACTATAGAAACATGACCGAAACGAAACAGAAATCAATAATCATCAAATCCATAATCTCTGATCTCCATTTTCCATGAAAGAACTTAAATCCGTCCTTTTCCATGTCAAAGATTCCACCCCTGGAATTGATGGCTTCCTTACTAAAAAGAAAACTTCTAAAGAAAGTTGGTTTGGAAAGTTTTTAGATTATTTCCTTAAACTTATTAATCTTTATTTACAGTAATTTCGTTCCTCATGAACTTGGATCTTAACTCTTAGATACCCCGCTTATTCACACGCTTACATCTGATATTTTCCTTTCCCGCGCAGATACAAAAAATGCAAAATCATAAACAATGCTACAATTCCCTTTACACAATACGTAGTAAAATAGTTATCTATTGTCTTTAAAATGCATAATTATAATAAAACTACAGCCACAATAAAACTACATTCAATATTTACAACATAATAAATAATTATCAGCTTTTCGGCAATCTCTTTGAACTTACAATTAACAAATAATACAATGCATAATAAACTTGAATAATATTAGAAAGCTTAACTAATGCAGGCTTTATACAATCCTACATATTTATTAGTAAGGGAACGGGCTTATGACGCCAAAACGGAGATGTGAGGCACAAGTTATTTTTTGTCACAATTAATATGATGATCTTATAGTAAACTATAAGTCCATAATTTGTATGTATTATTTCTAATTTTATTATTAGTATTTTTTTATTTATTCTATAGTACGATATGTAAATATTTGTGTATGTATTAACAAATATTACAAAGTAGTGTACCTAAATAGTTATATATCTTATAAAAAGTATTATGAAATCTTAAATTACAATATGTATTAAAATAGTTTTTATAGTTTCATTTAAGTAAACATGTGTCATGATTATAAAGGTTGTTTGGCAGAAATCGCTTGTAGCGATAAGATCGCCTTTTGAGCTTATTTATGTTTAGTTTTTCTATGTTGTGTGTGTCGTATATGTTTTTGGTGCAATAAAAAGTTTTTCATTCATTCAAGTTATTTAGACTCAAGATTTTTTTCAGTGGATTATTGAACGTAAACTAGTTCAGAAGAGAAAGCGATCTAAAAAATTTCGAAGCGGACGGAGAGAGGGGGATCACCACATTCTACTTGAAGAGCATTGATTGGAGTAGATTTCATACAGCCCAAATACAGCATAAAATGTGCAGTAGCACTCAAAAGCACAACGAAGTGCTTTGAAAGAAAAGTTGAAAGTGAAAAAGAAGTGAAAGGAAAATATGAGATATAAGCGTGTGAATAATCGGGGTATCTAAGAGTTAAGACCCAAGTATAAATAAGATGTTGTATTGTATACAGTCAACCGGATCGATCTAATTTGGAAAACCTTTGCGTTACAAGGCGCGTTTAGTGGCTAGGGGTTTTATTTTTAAATGGCAACTTGAAGGAAGAAATATTTATGAAAGTTCCTGATGGTGTCGAATTGTCTAACTTTATGTGCAAATCAAAGAAAGCTTTATACGGGCTAAAGCAGGCAGCTAGATGTTGTTTTGAAGTATTTGAACAGTCATTGAAAGAAAAAGGTTTTTAAAATTCATGAGTTGATAGGTGTATATGTGATAAAGGCGACATAAATAATAATATATATGTTGTCTTATACGTAGATGATTTAGTCATCGCGTGTGCAGAAAACGATACAGTGAATCGTTTTAAAATATATTTTATGAGTAGATTCGAAATGACAGATTTATATTCCATAAAATTATTTCTCGGCATCAGGGTGACTCGTACAGAAGACACAATAACTCTGGATCAAAGTATGTATATAAAAAGAGGTTTAAATAAATTTAATATGCAGGATTCCAAGCCTGTAAGTACGCCGTTAGAAAGTAAACTGAATTAGGAGGTTTTAAATTCAAATGAAAAATACAACGCCCCTTGTCGTAATGTCATTGGAGGCTTAATGTACCTCATGTTGTGTACACAACCTGACTTAAGCACCAGTGTGAATATGGGTCATTGTCATAACCGCATAAAATTTGGTTATTGAGAAAAATCAAGAACTTCAACATTGATTGTATAACATATTTTAATTTTTAAGTATAGATAAATATTCATTATTCTATTACGTATATAAATAATTACACATTAAATAAAAATAATATATTTACAAAACAATTTCCAAAGAAAATTACGTTTCGGTGGACTGTTACCGCTCTCCGTTTTCATACAAATTTGATAAAATATAAAAACGTATTAATTAAAGTTTTACTTCGAATTTGTTTTCCTAAATTAGACATTATATCTAATTAAATGACTAAATATCAAAAATACTGCATTAAATTCAAGACACTTCTTGCACATTGTAATTGTGTTACTAAAAATAACATCTTTTCGGTGGACTTTACTTATTTAACAAAATGTTTATAAAAAAAAATTGTGAACGCAACATTATTCATGAACGCATTCATTACTCAGCTACTCACGCGCAGCGCCATTTCGTCGCGAGTCGCACGAGAACGAAGTTATTGTTCCTTGTTCATAAATTTCTGGGTGTGTCAAAGTTGAGTGCGTCTTTTCGGTTACGTGTGTATTTTGGTAAGTAAAACCTTATTAATTCATTACTTTCCTTTATATGTAAGTTTTCCAAGTAATTTATCATTAAATAATTGAATATGAAACAATTTCGCAAAAAAGTCTATTCGATGGACATCTTTTCGGTGGAATTGGTATCCACAGAAAAGACGAATATCCACCGAATGGATGAAATTTTACATTTTTATTTTTTGCAGCTTTGGTTTGCATGTGATTGTTATTCAATTGCATAATTAAGGCGGTTTTTTGTGTCCGTAAAATATATTGCTATGTATATACAGATATTTTTAGGTTAAATCGGTATTTACTGATTTCTTTTTTGCAGTTTGTGTTGAATATGGCAAAGTTAGCTGTCTATTAATTTATTATTAAAGCAGAACAGCCCAGTCACTATAGGGGGTTGACCTCGGAAAATCGAGATACCCAGTATATTACCACGTAAAAACTTGTAGTTTGGCATGGCATGGCATGGTTAGATTTGCTCCTAATTTGGCCTAAAGTGATTGGACTATTAAGCTTGAGAAATTTGTGTTGTTACGGGTGAAATTAAAAGAGAGATTTCCCGTGACAATAATATATTTATTAAAAAAAGGGGGTTGTGGGCAGAAGGCCATACGGACTGGTCTAGCCTCTTGGTGTCAAGGTGGTGGTAAGCTTTAAACCTAGCTTAGAATCCAGGTGTCTAGCACGTGGCGGATGCGAGATAGGGCTCCAACTTCTGGAAGCTTCTCCATCACCGCTGCGTCCGTTCGTCGTAGATAGATCGTCTCAAAAAAATAAATCCCCGTCCAATGTCTACCAGCACTCTGAACTCCAACTAGATATAAGTCCTTTTAATTGGTGCCTCGAATGCTGTAGTTGGCGGTGTTCGTGCCCGTAACCAAGTTCCCTGAAATAATCACGGTAATGTGTCGGTAGGAGTCCGGTCCCACAGCCAGCGCGATTTCAACCCCAAACGATCAAAAATCACGGGCTGTGTGACCATTACAAAGAAGGTAGGCAAATAAAAAACATAAGATGATATTTAGGACAACCAATATGATACAAACATCGTAACATTTTAATAGTGCTAGATGGGAAAGATGAAACTACAAATTGAGCACGTGGTATGGCCAATCAAACAATTGACAACTAATTTACCAAGATGATAGTTTACATGAAAGAATAATGCGTTTTGATACAAGCATGATTTTCTAAATATTCACAACACAGATACTTAAAATACTCACCGTGATACACGGGATTAAGAAATAAAAGATACTGGAAAAACTTCAACATTAAAAATTCTTCTTCTTCTAGCAGGAGGAAAAAGGCCCTGTCATCTCGCGACAGCCCTTATATACTCCTACTGACATAATGTTTTTTTTTTAACTGACAACTAGCTGTAACGCATAATCCAACTGCCACAATAAAGGGATATTGGAGATGAAGCTCTAGTTACAAAACCTTTGCCAATAGATGGCGTCGTGTAACATAATTTAGTTATTAAAGTTAGCAATAACAGCCAATAGATGACGCTAGGAGCGTCGTTATAAGTTATATTAATGCGTTAAAATGTAGCTATGCTACATATCCCCCCCTGTTACCGAAGGATTTTGACTGATCACAGGAAAAATCCCGAAACAACTACAAAAGAAGTTAACTTGTTAAAAAAAAAATTAAAAAAAAGAAAAAAACTACTACGATGGAGGTTAAATGCTAGTCTTGTGTCTAACGCGCAAACAACCGACAACCTTTCATACTACGATTCACACTATAGTCATACATCCCATACATACATCCCCTTACATTATTGCATCCCGAACCAAATAATATGATCCGAGACGCCCTAACATGCGAGTATTGTTTTCCATAAAGAGGAAAACAACACAAGTCGAAGATAATAACGTACACAGCTATAACGTTATACAACAAGATAACGAACAGCGTCTGAATAAAGCGCGAAACTACTAGCCTTCCTACAATAGTTAACCAACTATTTTGATAAAATTGGTAGCTTAAGGTCTTTCAAATGCCAGGCACCAAGATCTTTGCCTTGCATGTCTTGCAGAACGTAAACTAACGGAGAACGTTTACCTACAATTTTACATTTTACAAATTTAGGAGCCAACTTTTTGCTAAAATGTTTCTCCTTGTCGCTGAGAAAATAAGTTCTCTTAAAAACTACATCACCAACGTTAAATTCTGCAGGCTTTCGTCTCAAATTATATTGAGCAGTGCTCTTAACATGAGCTTGCCAAAGACACATCTGAACGCTGTCAAACAAAGATGACATACACCCCAAATTTTCGGCGTAGGCGTCACGAGGCGAAAACACGAGGTCTTTTATACTGTCGGTATCTAGGTAGTGGGTACTGCGGTACCCACTACCTAGATACCGACACTAGTTCCCTACCATAAACTAAGAAAGATGGTGTAAAACCGGTTGCCTCATTCACCGAGTTGTTGATGGCGAATTGTATTTCGGGTATATGTACATCCCATGACCTATGGTCCTCTTCCACGTAGGTCGAAATACAAGTGATAATAGTCCTATTGTAGCGTTCGACCGTATTTACCTGAGGGGCATAACGCGGTGTTAAGCAAACTTTAGGTATATTATATTTTTTAAAAAACCTATTAGTTTCGTTACTAACGAACTGAGGGCCATTATCCATTATAATAGTTTGTGGTACACCATGCACCAAGAAAACACTATCTTCTAAAATTTTAATTATGATATCGGATGTAGCACGTTTCATAGGAAAGATAAGGCAAAATTTTGAAAAGCAACAAGTTACAACTAAAATAAAATTATTACGTTTTCTAGTAGTAGGTAATGGTCCCATTATGTCAACAGAGATGACTTGAAATGGTCGTGAGCAGTCTTTAGGGCGACCCATTTCACCTAAAACTTTATGATTTTGAGACTTATACTGTAGACATTTAGAACACTTATAAATGTAAGTGACGACATCGCGATACATATTAGGCCAAAAGTAGTTAAGTGCGAGCCGTCTATAAGTTTTAAAAATTCCCATGTGACCAGCAGTGGGTTCATCATGGTTAGCACGAATAATTTCTTCGCGAAAATCTTTAGGAACTACCTCTTTCCAAGAAAATTCAGAAGTTAAGTTATGTTTATTTCTAGAAAGCCTAAACAATCTATTATCTTTAATCGTAAAATTTGGAAAAGAAGATGGCGTGTTATTGCAACCGTTAAAAATATTAAGATACCAGGTATCAGCGCCGGTATAGTTTGTCCAAGTAGAAATTGCGTTGATGTTAACCGCTCGAGACAAAGCGTCTGGTATAACGTTATCACAGCCTTTCCTATGTTTAATTTCAAAATTAAATTCGGAAAGTCTGACACACCAGCGAGCTAGCCTACCAGTGGGGTTGGACAAAGACAAGAACCATTTAAGAGCACTGTGATCAGTATAAACTGTAAACTTTTTACCGTTCTCTAAATAACAACGCCAGTGTTCTAAAGCTACTAAAACTGCTAACGTCTCACGCTCTGTAATCCCATAAACTTTCTCCTGTTTAGTTAAGGAGCGACTCATGTACGCGACAGGGTGTTCTTTACCTTCGAACTTCTGGGTGAGCATGGCCCCAATACCATAGCTACTGGCGTCCGTATGAACCTCAAATGGTTCATTGTAATCGGGATAGCGCAGTACTGGCGCGGAGACCAAGCTCTCCTTAAGTTTATAGAACGCCAAGTCCGCCTCAGGAGTCCACTCGAAAGGAGGGGCATTCTTACGTGAAGACGTTAGTTTATTTAAGGGCCCTGCCAGAGTACTAAAATTAGGCACAAACCTTCTGTACCAAGTGGCAGTACCAAGAAAACGTTTTACACTTTTCCTACAAGTAGGTGTAGGAAAATTTATGATCGCGGCGACCTTATCAGGATCAGTACGAAGACCGTTGCCGTCGATTACATAACCTAAATATTTAAGTTGAGGCCGAAAAAATTTACACTTTTCAAATTTTACAGTTAAATTAGCTTCCTTGAGGACTTGAAGAACCCTCAAAAGAGTAGCTACGTGTTCATTATAATCCTCACTAATAATAACTATATCGTCTAAATAACAAAATGTTTTATGACCAAAGTTACCAAATAAGGCATCTACTAAACGCTGCTGCGTAGCAGGTGCATTCGTCAAACCGAAAGCCATGCGTTTAAAACGAAACATTCCACGACCCGGAACATAAAAAGCAGTCTTATCGCGATCAGACTCATTAATAGCAGTCTGCCAGAAGCTGTTAGAAAGGTCAATAGTACTTAGGTAACGAGCATCGCGTAAGCTGTCTAAAATTTTCGAAATGTACGGTAAACTATAAGCGTCTTTTTTAGTGACAGAGTTTAACTTACGACTATCTAAACAAAATCTAAATTCGCCAGTATTTTTCTTAGGCACAACTAATACAGGAGAGCTTCAAGCAGATTGGCACGGCTCGATGACGTCCATAGCCAACATTTCGTCAACCTGTTCAACTAAAATACGTTGTTTTTCAGGCGACATCCTATAATAACGTTGACGGATAGGTAACGAATCGCCTGTATCAATTTTATGAGTGATAAGAGAAGTTAAACCTAAACCTTTCTCTTCAAAAGAAATAGAACGAAATTGTTTTATTATGTCGTCGGCTACCGAGCGCTCAGACGAACTCAAATTTTCATAGCCGTTAATGGCCGGCTGGGTCACCTGATGAGAAGTGATTTGTTCGGTAGCCGTACTAGAATTAATAGTATTTAAATATTTAGGACAAAGTTTAAAAATACGCCAGAAGTCAATACCTAAAATGAGGTTAGAAGTAACCTGAGGTACTACGTATAATTTTAAAATATGAAATTGGTCTTCAAAACGAATAGGTAAATTTATATAACCTATAGACTTTAAGCATTGACCGCCCGCGGCGAAAATTGAAATATTATTATCATCATTATTGATAGGATAGCCTAGCTCAATAATGTTTAAATGAGAATTATTACCTAACAAAGAAATGCAAGAACCCGAGTCTAAAAGACCGCGCATGCTAAAAGCGTCTATGTGTATATTGACATAAGGTCGAGAATCTAAATTGTTGTTAATACATCGGACCGTATTAATGGAGTAATATTTTAAAAATGTGCCTACAGTTTTAACCCATTGTTTCCGATCATCAAGGTCGGTATGGTTAGGTATAACACGATCCGATAAAACTAGTTTTTTGAACGATATTTACTAAGACAACGAGTACAATCGGGCCGGCGCACGCCAGGATTGCCACAGCCAAAACAAAAATTTTTCGACTTATCAGCTGTGCACTCATAATAGCTGTGCGAGTTTACCTTACAACGTAAACAAAATTTAGGGATATTCGAATGCAAACTATTAACATGATTATGTGAATGTTTAAAAGCAAAACTATTATTATTATTATTATTAGGTGGGTTATTAGAAAAATTATTTTTCCGAAATGGTCTACTAAAAGTTTTATTAAAAGTTTGTTTGTTCTCAGTTTTATTACTATTACAAGTATAAGCTAGGTCCGGTGCTAAGGTATCCGACGTTATCCTAGGCGGTTCATGATATAAAGTTAGTCGAGATTGTACATCCTCATAGTTCTTAATCTGTTCAATAGAGTTGACCGTAGGAGAAGAAGCCAAAATGTTTGCATAGCAAGGTTTAATGTTGTGTAATAGGATTTCCAACTTCTCACTCTCTGGGACAGGTTTAACAAGACGGTTGAATATTCCTTCCATTATAGCAATATAAATTGTAATGGTTTCTTTTTCGCCCTGAGTTCTACTACGGATTTCCGACATAAACCGATAATCAAAACTCGGTTTGTCAAAGTCACTATACAAAAGATTTAAAAGTTCTGACCAACTGTTAACATTTTGATAAACACTTCTATAAGGCATCACCAGTAAAAAGATCAAAAGCGTGAGAGAGAATCTTTGAATCGCTAACCCTGTTAAGTTAAGTTATGCTGTGTACAGTATTCATTCACTCTAGAAATAAACGCGCGGACACAAGACTTGCCATCAAATTTAAATTTTTATAAATCAGCTAGATTATTTTTTTCACATTGAACTGTAATATTTAAAGGAGGCATAGGTTGCTGCAGGAGGAGCTGGCATCACGGAACAACTACTAGACCCCTTAAGTTGATGTAATAAACCCAAATAATTTTGAAATGTTTGTAAGCAACTATTATATTGTACGGCAAACGGTTCTATATTATTAGTAGAAATTCTATTAATCCTATACTCAATGTGGTTTAAATTATTCTCAGCTCTAAGCAATGAATTACCATCGGAGTGAGAATCTAATTGTAATTTTATTTTTGTTAGGGTTTCCTCAATCCCCGACAAATCATCTTTTATAGAAAGACAAGAGTCTACAATATCCTCAGACGGGTAAAGCTCAGCTAATTTAACTATTTGCTTTCTTAACTCCACAATGGTGGAAGCTGGTGTTTCATTTCTAACCAAAACTTCATACTCCAATTCCGATTTTTGAAGAGAAAAAAATTTAATTTTCTCCGGCATAATGAAAAGTTAAGTTAAGTTGTCAGAAGTAAAAATTATTAAGAAGTTAAGTAACTAAGTAAATTCAAAAGTTTAAAAAGAAATTAAGTTTTTCCAAAATAAGTCAATGAATCTATCAGAAGTTAAAATCAATTTTAAAAGTTAAGTTACCAAGTAAATTCAAGAAAAAATATTCACGACCCTATCGGTGAGTATATCTGTGTTGAGAAAATACAAAAATAATCAGATGTATTCTCTAAAAAAATACACAAAAGAAATATATTTTGTAATCAGTACCATATAACTAACTACAAAAAACAACAACTTCTACAGACTATATGGTACAGACCATATACAGTAAAATGAAAAAACAAACAGTATAAAGTTTATTAACAATTTTAAACTTAACACAACAACAATAAGGTTACTAGTTACTACACTAAGTATATCCAACGCTCATAGTAAGTTAAGATTAAATTAAAGTTAAATTAAAGTTTAAAGTGATATGTTAGTAGCAAAATAATTTAGAATACGAATTTAAGGTTATATGTAAATATTTATGTTGAAGTAAAAAAAGTTAAATTAAAATGTATGTAAAACAAAGTTAAGGCCAAAAAGATCACATAAGCATCATTGAAGATGATGCTGATGTGTGTGCATGTATAGTGTGGGTATGTGTAAAATAAATAATATGTATGATAAAATAAATAATATACAATATAAAAATATTACAATATCCTGCCAAAAAGACAGGACCAAAAAGTAGAATAATAATAAATATATTTAATAATAAAGAATAAATTTAATAGTCTTTATAAATTTAATATTATGTCCACTGTGAAAAAAAACACAGGGTTCCTTATGTATCACGGAACCCTAAAAAAAAACCAGTGGGTGTGTGCTGTGTGTGCAAACCACGTGGGAACTTAGCTTAGAATCCAGGTGTCTAGCACGTGGCGGATGCGAGATAGGGCTCCAACTTCTGGAAGCTTCTCCGTCACCACTGCGTCCGTTCGTCGTAGATAGATCGTCTCAAAAAAATAAATCCCCGTCCAATGTCTACCAGCACTCTGAACTCCAGCTAGATATAAGTCCTTTTAATTGGTGCCTCGAATGCTGTAGTTGGCGGTGTTCGTGCCCGTAACCAAGTTCCCTGAAATAATCACGGTAATGTGTCGGTAGGAGTCCGGTCCCACAGCCAGCGCGATTTCAACCCCAAACGATCAAAAATCACGGGCTGTGTGACCATTACAAAGAAGGTAGGCAAAATAAAAAAGATAAGATGATATTTAGGACAACCAATATGATACAAACATCGTAACATTTTAATAGTGCTAGATGGGAAAGATGAAACTACAAATTGAGCACGTGGTATGGCCAATCAAACAATTGACAACTAATTTACCAAGATGATAGTTTACATGAAAGAATAATGCGTTTTGATACAAGCATGATTTTCTAAATATTCACAACACAGATACTTAAAATACTCACCGTGATACACGGGATTAAGAAATAAAAAATACTGGAAAAACTTCAACAATAAAAATTCTTCTTCTTCTAGCAGGAGGAAAAAGGCCCTGTCATCTCGCGACAGCCCTTATATACTCCTACTGACATAATGTTTTTTTTTAAATGACAACTAGCGGTAATGCATAATCCAACTGCCACAATAAAGGGATATTGGAGATGAAGCTCTAGTTACAAAACCTTTGCCAATAGATGGCGTCGTGTAACATAATTTAGTTATTAAAGTTAGCAATAACAGCCAATAGATGACGCTAGGAGCGTCGTTATAAGTTATATTAATGCGTTAAAATGTAGCTATGCTACAGTGTTAACCAATACTTAAATATTTTTGTTTAAATATGCTTTTTGATTTGCATAGGCTTCCTCTTTTTTATCCACAGACAATGGCTAAAACTACACAACGATTGAGTGAAGATGAAAAGAAGAAAAAACGACGCGTACAAAAGAAGTTAAGCATGAGGAGAGCGGGAGAGAAATTGAAGAAAGACCCATTAGCATTAGAAGAAAGGCGAAAGAAAGATAGGGAATACTACCATAGAAAAAAAATGCTAGGGAAAATTAAGACAATAAATGATCTATCAGATAGAGAACAGAGACAACTACGAAACAAATGGAGAAAGGATGCAAAATCACGTAGAGATAGACTGAAGTTACAAACAGAACTTGCACAATGCGTAGATGAAACCCCTCCAGCAAGTCCATCTACTTCATTGTCATCAAGATCTACCTCCAGGGCTAAAGTAGGCCGTGCTGTAGCTAATAAAAATAAACGACGGCTTAGATTAGAAAATCTACTGCTCAAATCTAAACTGCAGATTGTAGAAAATAAACTTTCAAAGTACAAAATGCGTTTATTTAGACTACGAAAAAACAAAAATAAAGAAAAAAAGATAAAAAGAAGGTAGTTAAGAAATGTTTGAAAGATGCAGTTCATCGTTTTTTACTCAGTGACGAATCAAGTCGTTCTACAGCTGGAAAAAAAGATACTATTACCAGATTTAAACAGAAGAAACAGATACGGTTTCTCAACGATTTCCTTATTAATCTGCACAAAAAATTTGTAACTCAAGCGAACTTGAATATATCGTATAAAACTTTTTGTCGATGTAGGCCATTTTGGGTGTTGAATCCAAAAGTTACAGCTGTGACACTTGTTTGTGTGCAATACATACCAACATGAAGTTGCTGATAAAGTCATTGAAAAATTCACGTATGATAAATGAAAACTCTGCAATGGCAGTATGTAGGTCTATTTGCTGTGAAGACATGAAAGAAAATTGTCTTGAACGAAAATGTTTGATATGTAATCACAAAAAGATCTCTTTTAATCAATTTTTACCAACTGATACAGTAAAATATGAGCGATGGGTGACAAAAAAAGTAAAAGTAACTATTAAAGGGAAAGAAAAACTCTGCCAGAAGACTATTAAAGAAATAGTAAAAACATCTAAAAGAAAACTGAAAAGCCACCTGTTGACAACATTGAACGTTTTATGAAGCATACTTGCAATATGTTGCACCAGTTTCGTGTTATCAAAAACATTAAAACAAATATGTCCTCACGAGAAGTCTTATTGCACGTAGATTTTTCTGAAAATTACGATTGCAAGTATTCTTCGGAAATACAATCAGCCCATTTTGGAGGATCCAAAGATCAGTTATCACTGCACACAGGGGTATTTTACTATGTAGACGAAAATACAGATGAGAAACGCATAATTACAAAGTCCTTTTGTACGGTTAGCGAAAATTTAAATCATAGTCCTACACACATTTGTGCTCACATAAAACCAATTATTATCATGATGAAAACACTCGTGCTCAATCTGACATGTCTTCATGTTTTAAGCGACAGTCCCTCGACACAGTACAAAAATAAAACTATGTTTTATTTAATTACCGCTTACTTGGGATTGGCCGAACCTCCGAGCGCGACGGACGTGTGTTAGTGTTAAACAAGTGTTGAAGATGACCACACCGAAGCATCCGCCCGAGCTCCTACCGGCAGTACAGCGTGCTACAAGCATAGGCGATCTCCAGTCAGCTCCCACCTGCACTGCCAACTCACAGGTATTCTGTCGCAATTTAGTTTCCCTCCAAGGTTCTAAATTGCGACAAATTTTAATATTTTAGACGGGTGGGACTCCTTACGCTGTTTCTTAGAGCCAGCGTCTAGCTGTCCCCTCTGTCGCTATTTTATTTTAACTGTGCATTTTAAATCTTTAAGAGTTGTGGACAGGAGGTTAAAATAATGGACGAAACCGACACGCTACCATAGGCAACCATGTCGACCAGCGAAGACAGCGATGGGGCGTCCCGCTCGGGACGGACCCGGACCGCGTCCAGCTCGTCCGCTGCCTCGATAAATAGCGTGTTGGAGTCCACCTCCGACACAAATGCCCCCCAACCCCCACACGCCCAACCACGTGCTCAACCACGTGCTCAAAGGTCGTGGTCCGACGTGGTGTACCCCGGCAGGGACGCCGCGCAGGCGCCCGAAGACGCGGAGATGACCTCTCTGCCCGCCGAGCGCCACGTGTGGACAGGCGCTCGGTGGACGCCATCCATTTCTGGTGCCACGCCGCACTGCACCTTCAGCGCCCAAGGTTGGAAAGATTTTATATCTAAAAATTTAGAATTTGTGAACGCACCTGAAGTCATAAGGATTATCGCAGAGCACCAAATCTCGTCCGGGATCCTGGACGAGGAAGGTAACTTGCTGCCAGGAGCTGCCAACTCCCGCCGCAACGTTAAACGTACCCGCTCCTTCTTCGAGGAGCAGGGAAACGTCTCGCCACCACCATCATCACCCCATAAGAGGGCCCCAGAAAGATCTACCCCACCGCCGCTGACACCAGCGAGCACAGCCACCACTCCTGCAACAGCAGGCCCTGTAACTCCGGAGAAACAGGTAAAACTGCCTCCCATTGTTGTCGAGAAGCTGCCCGACTGGACCCGACACTTCAGGGTTCTCCGCGAGCGCCTCGGCCACAACTCCAGCGGCCGCCCTTACGGACAAGGCGTCCGCTTCACTCCTCGCTCCATCGAGGAATTTAGAACGACGCAGAAGTACCTCACCGAGCTGGAGAGGTCAGAAGGAATCGCCTGGTTCACATACGCTCTCTCAGCCGAGAAGAGCGTCAAAATATGCATCAGAGGACTTCCCTACGACACCGAGCCAGAGGAAATAGCCGAGGAGCTGCGCAACCTTGGTCATTTCCCGGAATACGTGCGAAGCATACACGCACGTAAAGGTAGGCCCGGATGTATTTTCTTAGCCATCCTAAAAAGAACGATAGACACAGTACCGCAAATTTACGCGGTAAACTCCTTACTTGGCATGGATGGCGTCGCCATCGAGGCCTGGAGAGGCAGCCGAGGCCCGAGGCAATGCCATCGATGCCAAAAATTCAGACACTCTTCACATCACTGCCACAGAAGGCAGGCGTGCGTGCGATGCGGCGGAGAACACGCCGCAAAAGACTGCACGATACCAAGAGAAGACCCAGCCAAATGTGCAAACTGCGAGGGGCCCCACCCAGCGAACAGCATCAAGTGTGAGTTCATCACACGCGAAGCGAGGGCCCTCCGCAGCCGAAACCTACCGAAGAAGACGACCCGGGTGGAGACGGAGCAAGCCACAGCTCCGAGCCAGGTACCTCTTCCACCTCCAGGTTGCTCCCTGATGGCCCAGGTCAACGACCCGAAGCCTAAGGGGAAGAAGCGGCCAAACAAGAAGAAGAACAAAAAGAAGAAGAAGAAAAGCGCAAAGGGAAAAGCGCAAGATAACACCGCGACTCCTCCCTCTAGCACGGCCACTGCCCCCCAGGTAAGTTCCGTGCCTCCAAAGACTGCAGGACCGGCCCAGCGCGCACAGGGCCGCCCACAGCCGTCTGGACGCTCCCAATCAGGTGACCTAGGGCGCCTACTTAGTGAAGTAGCAGTCATTATCGGCGAGCACGCGCGTACAATCGCGGAGGGCAACGACCCAACTACCGCCCTCAGCTGCCTCCCACGAGCACTTATGCTCCTAACTGAAGCCATCGCCATGACAGTCCGCAATGGATAGTACACCAGCAAGGGGAAAACTAGCCATCTTAAACTGGAACGCCCGTGGGTTAATTGGTAAGAGACGTCTGCTTGCACAGGTACTCCGGGACCATGCAGTGGATGTCGCCCTCATCAATGAAACCCACCTAAATCCCGGCATGCGGCTACACGTTCCGGGCTACTTCACGCTAAGAAAGGACCACCGTGGTGCGGACAAGTACATCCGCGGCCTGGCTATTCTAACAAAAAGGGGAGTGGTCCACCAGCCGCTTCCCCCCACCGACACCAACTCCATCACAACCCTGGGCATCGAGGTAAGTCTTGCCGGACGACCCACGAGGCTCTTCGCAGCCTACAAGGCACCAAAAACCAAGCTAGACGCCGCTGACATCCTCGCTCTTTTATCAGAAGAGCCTACAGTGATCGTCGGCGACTTAAATTCCAAACATATCGCCTGGAACTCACATTCCACTAACGGGTGCGGCAGAACACTTTATAACCTAGCAGCTCGGCAGGGTCTGGACATTCTCGGACCCAACGAACCAACCCACTTTCCAGACAGCCCTAGGCACAGAGCGGACGTTCTAGAGATAGCAGTGGTAAGTAAGTTCCACGGCACGATCACACAGGAGGTGCTCCACGACGATCTCGGGTCAGACCACGCCCCTGTACTCATCATATTATAGCCCCACTCACCCGGATCCCGCCACCACCACCCAAACCCAGAGTGGACAAGGAAAAATTCACCGCCCTGCTGTCAGAGACGGCCCCCTGCCTCCCAGCCGACACAGCCGAGGAGGTCGAGAGGCTCACCAAGGAACTGGAGTTGGCTATCAAGGCGGCCCTAGCCCAGGCCTCCGACAGCACTCCAACACCGAGAGGTAAGACACCAATTCCCAGACCCCTCGCGGCCATGATCGCCCAAAAGCGCTGCCTGCGCCGCCTCTGGCAGCAAACGAGATGTCCAACTTTAAAATGCTGCCTAAACCGCATCACCGAGAAGGTAAAAGCTGAACTCGATGCATTAAGCAACGACCTCTGGGAAAGGAGGCTAATAAACGCAGCTGAAAATTCCAACTCTATCTTCAAGCTCTGCCGCTCCCTCACAGGAGAACGGACGCCAACCCGCCCGCTCCTGCACAATGACGGACAGCCGAGATACAGAGCCGAGGACAGAGCTGAAATTTTCGCCGAACACCTACAGACCCAGTCTACGTGGTTTGTAGCGGGCGTAGGAAAGGGGGTAACCCTTTCCTACGCCCGCTACAAACCACGTAGAAACGGTCACGCAGCAGGTGAGCGACTTCTTCAACCAAATTGGACCTCCATCGGAATCGGAACTGCTCCCGGACTTCGCCCTGGGTACAGTCCAACGAGCCCTACAAAAGGTAAATCCAAAGAAGGCTTCCGGGATCGACGGCGTACTCCGCGCACTGCCAAGGAGCGCCGTGGCATCGGTGACCACGCTCTTCAACGGCATCCTACGCACGGGACACTTTCCCGAGCGCTGGAAAGAGGGCGTGGTCGTCATAATACCTAAGCCAGGCAAGGACGTCACCAGAGCGGCGAGCTACCGCCCTATAACACTCCTCCCGTGCCTCTCTAAGGTATTCAAGAGACTTTTCCTCAGCCGCCTCACGCCACTCCTCACGATCCGTCCGGAACAGTTCGGATTCCGTAGCGAGCACGCCACCACACACCAGCTTATCCGGGTCACAGCTCGAATAATGGACGCCCTAAACAAGAAGGAGAAAGCCGCCGCCGTCTTCCTAGATATGGAGAAGGCCTTCGACAGGGTCTGGCACGAGGGTCTTCTCTATAAACTGGTAAGCAGCGAATCTCCAATACCACGTCCATACCTGGTAATAATAAAGAACTTCCTGCGGAACCGCTCCTGGATGCGAATCCGCATCTGGCCAACAAGACGGCGAAAAACAAAATAAGGGCCGCCCAATCCAAAGCCCTCCGATGCCTCGTCGACGCGCCATGGTGCGTCAAAAATGACGTCATCTCCCGAGACCTGAAGGTCGAACCCCTGGACGCGTTCATCGCGAACCAGGCCCGCCTACTCTTTCTTCGGGCAGACAACTCAAGACTCTTAGGGACCTCGCCCCACTCCATGCCAGGCCACCCGACGCTAGGCCCTACCACCGGGACCTCATTCCCCCCAAGGACTGAGGTTCCCCGACACACACCTGACCTCCTTCCTCAATCAAAAAATAATTTTTCAAATTAACTATGATTGCCCTTTCCGTACTGATTCCAGCACACAAATAAACGCCTGTTTGTTCGCTTTCGCGCGTGTAACGCTTCGGACGGCGACGTGCGAGCGAGAGAGCGAACCGCCTATGGTGTCATCTCAGCTGTTGGGTGAACTCCTCTTCGCGGGCTACAGCTGTCTGGCAAATAGGCTCCCCTGTCGCAGGTCGCCATCTGCTGGGCCTTCACCGGGGCAACCGGTGATCTCACCCGGTAGGGCAGACCGCCGGGGGAGCCTACAGACGGCTACTGCCTGCGAAGAAATATTAAGAAGACCAAACACAAGCCTTCCCATATTAATGGGATGCGAACGACACCGCCGAAGGGGACCTAGTCCCGAAACGGCAATCAGGAAGAAGAACAGTTGCCGCTTACTTGGATGAACAAACACAGGCAAATAATATTTTGTGGCTCTTTAGCGAGAGTGGGCATGGTAAAGGGGCCCCTGATGGTATAGGGGGGTGCCTCAAAAGAACAGCTGATAAGCACGTAGCTAGAGGAAATGATGTTAGCAACATTGAGGGTTTCATCGAATGTGTACATGAGAACTGTAAAGGAATCGACGTAATAAAGATCGACGATACTACAGCAAAAGAAATTGAAAACAAAATTTAAAACTGCAATATCCGCCCTTTTCGTGGTACTATGCAGGTACATCAAGTAACATGGAACAAACTTGAACCAAAAATCCTCCACTTCCGAAGACTAAGCTGCATTACTTGCCACCCAGGTGCTTCGTGTCCTCACTATGATCTTGGTTGTATAAGCCTTGACTTACCTTTGCCTAACTTGCAAGTTGAGATACCAGCTCTCACGCCAGTTACAAGTTCTATTCCCAGCCCCATACCTGAGTCTGCCAAGCCCACTCATGAGTCCTAGCTGGACTCCAATAGTTCAGCAGGTACTTCATTCGATAGAAAAGAAAATGTCAAGCTCAGCTGTTGCTGAGACTCAAAGCAATGATTCTGAAAAACCAACTTGTTCCAAGACACTCTGTGGAGCAAAAAGTCGAAAACGTATACGGTTAGCTGATATTAACTCCGACAGTTCGTGTTCTCCACCTATTTCAAGGCCTCAAACACCGAAAGAAGTACACCAGATACGATTTCAACATTTTTGGTCGTCATCAGAGGATGAAGATATATTGTCCACCGAAAAGACATAATATTTTCGGTGGACAAAGTGTTTTATTTTTCATTTTTTTTTGTTTTAAGTGACAAACGGTTGATATTTTTAATTATTCTTGTGAGAAGTATTGATTGTTAGTATTGAAAAAGAATTTTATTATTTTGTTTGGTTTCTTACTATTATTTACTTTTAGTACATTCGGTGGACATTTGTATCTTTTCGGTGGACCTATAAAAACGTTTTTTTCAAATAATTATGTTATTTCTTAAGTTTGATCTCAGACAATAACCTATTATTATTACAATTGATCTCTTTTATTAAATAAAGTCATGTTTTTGAAAAAGTAAGTGGACCCTGTTTTGACAATGACCCATATACTAAGCCGATACACAAATAAAAACAATGAAGAACTTTGGAAAAATTTAATATCATTTTTCCAGGGAACAAGTAGAAAAGGGTGTGATTAAATTGCAATACATTCCATCTTATCAACAATTGGCCGATGTGTTGACAAAGCCGTTACCTGCAGTCACTTACCGTGAAATGAGAGTTAAAATGGGATTATTATAATTACTACCTCACTTATTTTGTACATACTAATCAAGACACAGAGATTATTTATTTTTTGTTTGTTATAACTAGAAGAGTTTTTATGAGGAAGAAAACTTAAATTATAATTTACTTTGTATAAAACAGTGACATTTATTTATGATTAAATAATTTGATTAAGAATGCATTGGTCTGATTAGGTTTTCCTAATCCTCAGCAACAAAAGTTGGTCCATTATAATATTGTACATACGAGGGCGGGTCAATAAGTCCGTGACTTTTGGAATAAAACACAGATTTTTTGATAAATAAATCATTTTATTTTTCAACGTAGTCCCCCTTGAGCTCTATACACTTTGTCCAACGCTTCTCCAATTTTTTTATCCCTTCCAAAAAATATGATTTGTCGAGGTCCTCAAAATAGGCCTTTGTTTGCGAGATGACTTCATCATTGGAGTCAAATCTTTTTCCACCGAGCCATTTTTTCAGGTTTGGGAACAAGAAGTAGTCACTCGGAGCCAAATCTTGAGAATAGGGTGGATGTGGGAGCAATTCATAGCCCAATTCATGGATTTTTGCCATGGCAACTGCACATGCATTGTCTTGGTGAAAAATAACTTTTTTCTTGGCCAAATGAGGTCGGTTTTTTTTCAAATCCTCATTGAAGCGGTCCAATAAGTTGGCATAATATTCCCCATTAATTGTTCTTCCCTTTTGAAGATAGTCAATGTCGATTATCCCACGTGCATCCCAAAAAACAGTCGCCATAACTTTATTGGCTGAAAACCCACCTTGGCCTTCTTTGGCGCCGATTCACCCTTAGAAACACACTGTTTTGACTGTTGTTTGGTCTCTGGTGTGTTGTGATGGATCAATGTTTCGTCCACGGTTAAAAAACTCCTCCATATTGTGATTAAACAACGCCAAACCTTCCTGTGAAGTTGTTACACGATTGCGTTTGTGGTCGACTGTGAGCAAACGCGGCACCCATCTTGCGGAAAGCTTTCTCATGCCCAAGTGATCATTCAAAATTGAAACCACTGAGCCATGCGAGATGCCTATGGCTTCCACAATCTCTTGCACTTTTAATCTTCGGTCGGCCAACACCATATCGTGAATTTTTTCGATTGTTTCGGGTGTAGAGACCTCAACTGGGCGTCCAGGACGTTCGGCATCTTCAGTGCTTGTACGGCCACAACGAAATTCAGTAACCACTTTTTTAACATTGAAATCGATGGTGCAGAGTCCCCATAGTATTTATCAAGCTTAGCCTTGGTCTCGGTAATGGTTTTTTTTCGCAAAAAATAATGCTTAATAAGCACACGAAATTCACTTTTTTCCATTGTTTCCTTAAGTTACTGGATAGTCTGATAAAGATAGTTGTAAAAACCAAACTAACTGACGCAGCAAGTTCAAATTTTGATAGGAGTCAACTGACAGATGCCTGTTGACAGGAGTAGTGTTGCTTTTTCAGTAAGGAGGCTAGAAATTCAAAAAGTCACGGACTTATTGACCCGCCTTAGTATCTTCCAGGCATCACTAGAATGTTAATTAGTGATCTATAGGTATTATATAATTTAATATATTAAATTGTGAGTTTATTGATTAATTTTTGAGGAAAATTGAAAAAATTCGTGTTGAATTTATGTACAAGTATACTTATACAGATATCAGTCAATTATTATTTTTTTACTATTGTATAAAATTTTTAAAGTGAGCATCCCAAATTCTAAGTCCACTCATAAATTCTATTTATTTTTACGTTACTTGCCTTCTAGTGAAAATTAAAGAAAATATAAAATGTCTTTATGAATATTTAAACGGAGTTTGGAGTCACAAATAAAACCTTATTTCCCAAAGTTAACACTATCCCCAAGCCCCATAAAAACTTTAGACGGGCGGAGGGTTACCGACCCATAACCCTCTTGTCCAATCCACTTGTCCAGTCCAATCTAAATCTTTCGAAATCCTCCTCCTTAAGCATCTACCCCCCTTCCTCCCGTCTCGGCAGGAAGTGACTGAGTGGCGCCTCGCAGTAAACGCTGGCAAGTCCCAGTGGCAGCCCAACTTACACCAATTTACATTGCCCCACAGATAGCTCAAAATGAGGCTGGCGCTCTATAATACCTACATCCGATCTCGTCTCACGTACGCGTCCCCCGCGTGGCACCACCGGCTCGCTACGTCCTTCCGCAAGATGATGCAGCAAACGCAAAATCGTGTTTCCGCTTCGTTGGAGCGCCGCGTTACGTGAGAAACGACACCACAAATAGAGCCCTCCGCATAGAGTTTGGAATCTTTCGTTTCCAGGATCGCCACTTCGAGCGAGCGGACGCCTCAAACCTGGTAGAGCTTGCCGACTTGGCGCCGTCGCACGCCCGCCCGCCTGACCGCCGACTACTGCTCCGAGATGCTATCAGCACCGGGGACTCCGCAGAGCCACGCCACCCACCTGCTGCCCCGCCCCCGAAGAGGACGCACACCGCTGGATTCTGGTTTCCCTACAACCATACCCCTGCGCCGGTAACTACAAAACCAGCGCCAACTTTTCTGTTTTCGCCAGCTCCCTGACGAGTGGCAGCCCTATTGCCACCCCCATCGACACCGTGGCGTATCATTCCTCCCTCGATATCAAAAAATCTGGGGCTCGGGAACAATTTTCCCCTTCCTCTTTCCCAGGTCAGTTTTACCCCCAGTCCGACAAATGCGGCGCGTGTGGGAGTGGCACCAAACACGTTTCCTTGGTATCCGGACCGGGACCCCACGCGTCGCCGGAGTCGACTGCCGGTCTTGGCCGCCCTCGGCCGTCGCTTTTACTTCCTCCAATCGTTCGCCTCGGGTTACCCCCGCGTTCTGTCGTGGGGGGTCTTCCCATAAAAAAGGATATATTTGCGTCCAGTACTCGTACTGGGCGAATGAGTCCTTTGGCAATTATCTTGGAAAATTATTAGAGGAGTTAAGCCTCTGCATCTTGAACAATGGACAAGAATAACTGCAAGAATAATTCCTCCTGGACAAGGCTCTTTCCTTGTCCAGGAGGAATTATTCTTGTAGTTAGTTTAGGTTAGGTAAAAAGGTTGTGTAGATCTCTCATTTTGTAGAAATGACTTGTCTACCCTTCTACAATGCGAATGTTTGCTTAGTTCATATGGCAGTGATCACTTCCCTATTTGTATTCTTTACATCAGCCACATTCCTTTACTTAATTACAGATTGTCACAATATATATATATATATATATATATATATATATATATATATATATATTAGCATATTAGGATATATACCATATATATAAATATATATGGTATCTACCTATATCAGCTCAGAAAATATAAATCAATGTTACTTTGAATTTTGTAATATATCTATGTAATATATTTGTAATATATCTGAAGCAGCCGATTTAATTATCCCCATCAAAAATTCTTTTAAAAGAAAAATATCATCATAGTGAATGCACAGAAATGATAAAAGAAGACAGCAGAAAGGACTTAGAAACTACTATAGAAACATGACCGAAACGAAACAGAAATCAATAATCATCAAATCCATAATCTCTGATCTCCATTTTCCATGAAAGAACTTAAATCCGTCCTTTCCCATGTCAGAGATTCCACCCCTGGAACTGAAGGCTTCCCTTACTAAAAAGAAAACTTCTAAAGAAAGTTGGTTTGGAAAGTTTTTAGATTATTTCCTTAAACTTATTAATCTTTATTTACAGTAATTTCGTTCCTCATGAACTTGGGTCTTAACTCTTAGATACCCCGCTTACATCTCATATTTTCCTTTCCCGCGCAGATACAAAAAATGCAAAATCATAAACAATGCTATAATTCCCTTTACACAATACGTAGTAAAATAGTTATCTATTGTCTTTAAAATGCATAATTATAATAAAACTACAGCCACAATAAAACTACATTCAATATTTACAACATAATAAATAATTATCGTCTTTTCGGCAATCCCTTTGAACTTACAATTAACAAATAATACAATGCATAATAAACTTAAATAATATTAGAAAGCTTAACTAATGCAGGCTTTTTTTTTCGAACGGGTGTGCAGGCTTTTTACAATCCTACATATTTATTAGTAAGGGAACGGGTTTATGACGCCAAAACGGGGATGTGAGACACAAGTTATTTTTTGACACAATTAATATGATGATTTTTACTATAAGTTCATAATTTGTATGTATTATTTCTAATTTTATTATTAGTATTTTTTTATTTATTCTATAGTACGATATGTAAATATTTGTGTATGTATTAACAAATATTACAAAGTAGTGTACCTAAATAGTTATATATCTTATAAAAAGTATTATGAAATCTTAAATTACAATATGTATTAAAATAGTTTTTATAGTTTCATTTAAGTAAACATGTGTCATGATTATAAAGGTTGTTTGGCAGAAATCGCTTGTAGCGATAAGACCGCCTGTTGTGCTTATTTATGTTTAGTTTTTCTATGTTGTGTGTGTCGTATATGTTTTTGGTGCAATAAAGAGTTTTTCATTCATTCAAGTTATTTAGACTCAAGATTTTTTTCAGTGGATGATTTGAACGTACACTAGTTCAGAAGAGAAAGCAATCTAAAAAATTTCGATGCGGACGGAGAGAGGTTGATCACCACATTCTACTTGAAGAGCATTGATTGGAGTAGATTTCATACAGCCCAAATACAGCATAAAATATGCAGTAGCACTCAAAAGCACAACGAAGTGCTTTGAAAGAAAAGTTGAAAGTGAAAATGAAGTGAAAGGAAAATATGAAATATAAGCGTGTGAATAAGCGGGGTATCTAAGAGTTAAGACCCAATTATAAATAAGATGTTGTATTGTATACAGTCAGCCGGATCGTCCTGTGTCCTGTAGTGCGCGCTCTGTCAGTGTTCCCGCCTACGTGCAGCCCCGCCTACAAGTGCAGTGCCTTATAAACTCCTAATAGCGATTGTCAATTTACACCCTACTTCGTTAGAATAGGGTGTGCATTGGCGCCTTGCTGGGAAGTTGTCTTGCTCTTTTCTGTCCTGCCTCCCGTTGAGATTAAGTTATTTCAACGTTGGGGTCACGAGGAGTCAGCCCCTCTAAGTGTGTGCTCCGTGCTAAGTACGTACACTTCAATCTTCAATCACTTCAATCCACCCCGCCGGAAGAAGACCGCAGAGCGGTAAGCGCCTCTAGACTGGGGTGCCCTTGCCGGCACCCATATTGGGCAACATGCCCCCACCTCCTACACTTCACGTGTTCACCACGACAGGCAGTCTCGTCAGATGTTTCGCCGCCGTCCAAGCGCACCGACCTCCCGGTGACGTACGCCACAGCGACCGCCGCCCTTGCACCGTCATGTTCTTCCGTGGCCTCTACCTCGAGGGCCCCCTCGCCGATGGACAAATCCACGGTAACCACCGCCCGCAGCGTGACCACACCGCCGCCGAAACCCGCCCCCCGGTGCCCTCCACTCATCGTAAAGAAGATGGAAATTTGGGTAAGGCATTTCCGTTGTCTTAGGGACCTCTTAGGACACGCCCCCAATGCAAAGCCTTACGGGTAAGGCTTTAAATTTACACCCCAAGGCGAAAGGGAATACAAATGGGTCCAAAAGTACCTGGCTGAACTCAGTAAATCGGAGCAGATCAGCTGGTTCTCCTACGCTCTCCCCCAGGATCGTGGGCTAAAAGTGGGTATATACGGCCTACCCACCAACACACCAACGGAGGAGCTCGCCACCGAACTTGGAAATCTGGGATACAAAGTAGAGCACGTATCCCGTATCCTCGCCTGTAAGGACCGTCCCGGGTGTGCTTATTTTACCCTCCTTAAACGCTCTCCGAACTTGGTACCCGGAATATATCAGACAACCGAACTTCTGAACATGCCGGGTATCAAAGTCGAAGCCTGGAGAGGAAAGAGCGGCGCCGCTCAGTGCCACCTTGCCCCCGATTGCCCCCGCCCCACTACCGACGAGCTCACTTGCACCAACTGCAAGGGGGCCCACCCAGCAAATAGTAAAAATTGCCCCGTTTTCCGCAGGGAAGCGCGGAATCGCAATGCGGATCGCCCATCGCACGCACCACCAGAAACACCCGTACTGCCCCCCCTCGATCAAATAATGACCCCCCATTCCGGAGCAAGAGGTTCCCCCTCCCCCGCCCTCAGCCACTTCACTCATGTCAAAGGCCAACGAACCCACCCCTCCCCTTCCACCGCCCTCGCATCTGCTGCTAGGAACGTGAGGAGAAGGAAGAAGAAGATGCCCAGTCCGGAGCCACTTCCACGGCTGCCACGGACTCGGAGTTTGAGCCTCTAGCGCTCCCACTACCCCAAACAGTCGCCGTTTTACCGCCTTTTTTCTTTTTTTTCCTTTCTCGGCCTCCGGGTCGGGACCCCCTGCGCCGTTTGGAGTCGACCGCCGGTCAAAGTCGTGCCTGGTTGGCAAAGAGAGTTCCCCTTTTGCTCGCCCACGGGTTTCCCCCGCGTTCTGCAGCGGGGGGTCTTCCCTAAAATCTGACACAATGCGCCCAGTACTCGTACTGGGCGCATACCTGCTGTACGCTGTACCCCATGTAGAAGGGCTCTAGCTCCTGATCTTGGTTCCCCGCCCAAGGCCCCCTTCAAGGGCCCGGCGTGAGAAGACGTAGACTTACAGACGTACAGTCAGCCCTGAAGTTACTTAGACAAAGGCAACTTATCCTAGTTCTTGTAACTTCGAATATCAATAAACGTATATCGGTAATTTACCAAACCTGCGTTTCCATTAAAACCTTAGCATTCACCACCACCGGAATGAAACCATTAAACAGAATACTTCCATACAATCCCATTTAAAGTTACCTTTATATAAATACCTGTTGTGTAATACCTGTCGCTGGCGTTGAGCGAGCTAGCGAACGGTCGTGCTCGGCTTTACGACACATGAAGTAAATATTTATTAACATTTAATATTTCGCGAGTCGCAAGGCTCACGGCCGTTGCACGTTATCATGGCGCTCGTAGCTAACGAGCTGCTGGCTTTCATACAACACGTCATCAACGCCATAGACGAGGAGAGCATCGTTCAACTCTGCAAGTCGACCTACACCAACGAGGAGATCTGCAAGGGCAAGCTGATGCTGTACGAAGCGCTCGGTAAAACCGCGCAGATAACGTCTCATAGGAGACATGGGAGCGACGGAAGCTTGCAGGGCATCATCTCCGTGCTCAAGCGGACGAATCCAGCAGACGTGCCGGTATTTGTAGCTTAGGTGCTGCACAGGCTGCCGGCAGTATCTGCGGATAAACGTATATCAATACGTGATAAACTACAGTGTGTGTGTGTAAGAGTGAATGTGAATAATATAGAAAATAAGATTTATGTATGTTGTATAGTAAAAAATTGGGTATGTGTATAGTATTTTCTCTCGATATGATTTAAACACTAACAACAACAGCTGTACATTTGCAATAAATTCGACATACTTCGACGGATTCCACTTGTAGACAGACCCGGGTAAAATAAAGTCAATTGTTTAATTTTCAGTCTCGCGCCGCGCGCGCACACGGGCAGTCGGGTCGTCGCGTGTGTCTGTTATGCGTAATCAAATACAATAATCGAAAAAAAATAATGGCATCTCAAGTGGTGAAATGTATAAGTTGCAATGTCGTTATAAACGAAGTGTTAGCATTTATATGTAATAAAATAGATGTGATGGACGAACAGAGTATCAGTCGTATCTGTGTTACTTCTTTCTCTGAGTCGGATATATTGACCGCTAAAAATTTACTATTTGATTCCGTGTCGAGTGCTAAACGTAAAGAAACGCGCAAGAGGGATGGTAAATCATTACGTGACATTGATGATATTATTGGACTGCTGAAAGAGAGTGACTCGGAGGAAATACCTACTTTTGTCGCTCGCGATCTACACAAACTACCGCCCATTCTCTTTGATCACATAGACCCTACACAGCTACTTAAGGATTTACTACTGCTCAAGAGGGAAATTAATTTGATTAAAGATAATTACGCGACTAAGGAGCAAATTGACATATTGAAATCTGATATCGACTTTGTAAAATGTACACAGGCAACAAGTTACACTCCCAGCAATATAAATTACAAGCGAGGCGCTTGTTTAATGGATAATTATAATCTTAAGGAGTGCAATAGTGGATCGATGGGATTAGTGCAGGAAGACAAGACAAAACAAACGACGGTAGTGTTGAAATAATTGATAACGGGCGCGCGACGCGTGATTCACCCGCGCATGTGCCGCCGCAGCCCGACGGAGCGGCCGATAGGAATAATGCGCAACAGCTGACTCGCAGTCGCCCGTCGATAACACCAAGACACACGGACGTCATGGACAGTGCTACTAATTTATATAATAAAAGAGATAAGCTGTTATCAGGTGTTGTTAGAGAAAGCGAATGGAAGATTGTTCAAAATAGAAAACCCAGGAATCTTTTTAAAGGAAATAGAGGCAATGCAGTCGTAGTCGATAGCAAATTTAAGGCGGCTCATATTAATATTCCGATATATATTTACAATGTATCGAAGGAGGTGACTGTGTCTGATATTGAGAATTATGTATCGAGTTAAACGGGTTTAAAGGTGTTGGTGGAGAAAAATATTATGAAGATGGCTAAAGATTATGATGGATATAAGATATTCATACCCAAACATAAAATAGACTTGTTTATGAATAATGATTTTTGGCCTGATGGCATAGCATACCGCCGTTTCATAGACTTTAGACATCAAAAGAGTGTTACAAAGTAATTGTATAAATAAAATTTATAATAATAATACAATGGCACTTAAAACAAAATTTATAAGCTTTAATTGTAAAAGTGTATTTAGATCAATCGAGTGTGTAAGAAGACTATGTAAAGAGGCAGATATAACTGCTCTTCAGGAGACATGGCTCTTACCACATGACTTGCAATACCTAGGCACTATATACAGTAAATTCTCATTTACTGGTAAATCGGCGGTAGATACGTCGGTGGGTATACTACGCGGAAGACCATACGGGGGTGTAGCTATACTGTGGAAAAAGTCTACGTTCCCGTGTGTATCCATCGTAACCTGCAATAGTGTTCGACTAGCCGCAATTAAAATCAAACTTCAAGACAGATCGCTTCTAGTGTTCTCTGTATACATGCCTACCGATACAAGTGACAACTTTCTGGAGTTTACGCAGTGTTTGAGTGAAATCTATGCAATTGTTGAAAGTAATGATGTGGAATCGGTTTACCTACTAGGTGATTTCAATGCACATCCAGGTGAGTCATTTGCAACTGAACTTACAAACTTCTGTAGTGAGCAATCGTTATCTTGTGTGGATATGGATCTGCTAGCTAGTGACACATACACTTTCGTTAGTGATGCTCACGGGTATAGGCGCTGGCTAGACCATTGTCTCGTCACTAGTGCTGCGCGACAAACAATATGCAGAGTGTCAGTGTTAAAGGACATTTATTGGTCCGATCATTTGCCTTTAATGTTAGAATGTGACCTGGACTCAATACAAGCGAAAGTTTCACATTCCCAATCGACAAACAACGTGTTTAGTAGTATAGTGTGGGGCCAAAGGGACAGTTCTCAAATAAATATTTATTCCAAGAAGTGTAATGAGAATTTTAAGCACTTTCAATTTCTTATAGAACTTAGTAAATGCGCTGATAAAAGATGTGATAAGTTAAATTGTAAAATGATTATAAATAACATGTATTGCAAATTGATTAAAATATTAACAGACGCTTCATTAAGCAGTAACCCTACTAAAGTTAAGAAAAAATATAAACATATAACAGGTTGGAATGACTATGTCAGTGCTCGCAAATGCATTCAGAAATCATTTCAGAGTGCAATCTCCACTGTCATCATCATCATCATCATCTCAGCAGATGTTGAATGCTGACTCCTTTATAGGTGACCGTGTTATACACTTTACAGGGATGTAGCCAGTGTAATCAAAAATATGACTAGAGGTAAATCTCCGGGTCACGACGGCCTCAGTATTGAACATCTGCAGTACGCAGGTCCGCACTTACACCTAGTATTGGCAATGTTTTTCACACAGTGTGTGGGACACTCCTACTTACCAAAGGATCTGATGTATACTATTGTTGTACCAATTTTGATAAACAAAACTGGAGATGTCTCAGATGTGTCTAATTATAGGCCTATATCGTAATCGACAAGTGAAACCTGCCTATCAGATGACGTTATTTCGCTATTTAAGTTCTGGTACGGAAATCAAGTAAATGTGGTGAGGTGGGCGAATGCATATTCAAATGCCTTTGGTCTAGAATGTGGGGTGAGACAGGGGGGTGTAACATCGCCTCATCTCTTTAATTTGTACATGAACGCCCTCATTGAGGAGCTCAGCAGTACCAGAGTCGGATGTCACATGGCTGGTGTATGTGTCAACAACATCAGCTATGCAGATGATATGGTGCTGCTGAGCCTCAATGAGAGGGCTAAGGAAACTGTTAAAAATATGCGAAGGTTATGTGGGGGCTCCGGGACTTCGATACAACGTTTTAAAAAGTGAATTTATGATATTTAAATCGGGAAATAAAAGTTATGAACACCTTTAATGCTGTGTAACATGCCGCTTAAAAAAGTAAAGAAGTAAAAAAAGTAAAGTAAGTATCTTGGTCACTGGGTCTCTGATAACCTAAGGGATCCTAGGTAATAGACCTGGAGAGAGAGCGATGAGCGTTGGCTGTCCGCTGTAATAATTATGTTGGCCCGTGGGTTTGTGCGTTGTAGTAAAAAAGTCAAAAAACTTTGTTTAAGTCATATTGCCAATCGTTTTACACGTGCAGCCTGTGGGCTGACTATATGCAGAGGGCTTACAACTCTCTGCGCGTGCAGTATAATAATGCATTTAGGGTACTGCTGGGGCTGTCTAGATTTTGTAGCGCATCCGGTATGTTTGCGGAGGCGGGGGTCGACGACTTTTACGCGATTGTCAGGAAGCGGTGCGGTTCCCTAATGAATAGACTACAGGCTAGCCCCAATACTATCCTGAACGTGTTGGCAAGTAAGTGGGACTCCCCTTTTTTAAAGCACTGGATTGGACTACATGCGCCCGTAACGAGGTACAATATATTGTGAGAAAAAAAAACTAACATTACTAATTTAGAATAAGGAAAAATTGTTACAAATTGGAATACTAACACTTATGGATGTAGTTTTATATCTGAAATAAATAATAATAATAATAAAAATTATTATTATTATTATTATTATTATTAATTTTAAATAATTACGCACAGTCTGACCCTACTAGCAGTTATTTAGTACCTACTCAATACTTCTTTCACGTAAGTAAATAGCCATTAGCCATAATTTTACTTAATACTATCGGTGTACTTACCTATGTAACTTATTATGATTAATAATAATTTTCCAATGCGACTTAAGGCACCATAATTGGACAAATTGGTGAGAACGTCACTCGAAAGCGCGGGTGTACAGCCAACTGACCAAAACTGAAGAAATTATTTTATGTAAAAACATAACATGTGGCATGTGCCTCGAACCGATAAATTTGATATGTTGTATCGATAGTTTTTCATATCGATAAATTATTAATTATTTTACATACGTATTATGATATAAAAACAGTAACTTATTTATTACAAAAAAACAAAGGAAAAAAAGCATATCAAACAATTAACTAATTTAAATATCGACTACGTACAAGTAAATGATTCAATTTTCATAGGTCACATCACTTAGCCTAGGTACCGCCTTTGAAAGAGCGGCCCGCTTTTGGTATATGCCGCAAAATAGCCAAGCCACCGACACATGGTTGCCACCGTCACAGATCTTAAGAATTTAATTAAATCTAATAATATTTTTAATTGTGTGGCGTTCATTACTTTATTCATTACTGTTATCGGATTTCTCATAGGACATAATTTAAATTAAATTATTAATTTAAAAATAAACACGTATTATAATCTCATTTTCTTTAATTTTACCCAGTGTAAGATGATGGTCGATTAGAACTACTAGCACGTCAAAAGTAGCAGATAACAATACCTGTCTAATTTTCATCAAATAATTAATTTATCTTGTTACGACACTCGTCGTAAACTGGCGAAATTAGCGTTTGCATTATGTTTCGCTGATTAAGTTTCCGTACTGGAGGCTCAAAGTGCATAAAAGATCGGTAACGGACATATGTCAGGTACGATAATCGCATACAATCAGGCAATCTGACTGCTCGTTTGCCGGTTATAAATCATAAAAACTCTGCTGACTTGAAATAAAAACAGTAACTTATTTATTACAAAAAACAAAGGAAAAAAAGTATATCAAACAATTAACTAATTTAAATATCGACTTCGTACAAGTAAAATATGATTCAATTTTCATAGAACACATCACTTAGCCTAGGTACCGCCTTTGAAAGAGCGGCCCGCTTTTGGTATATGCCGCAAAATAGCCAAGCCACCGACACATGGTTGCCACCGTCACAGATCTTAAGAATTTAATTAAATCTAATAATATTTTTAATTGTGTGGCGTTCATTACTTTATTCATTACTGTTATCGGATTTCTCATAGGACATAATTTAAATTAAATTATTAATTTAAAAATAAACACGTATTATAATCTCATTTTCTTTAATTTTACCCAGTGTAAGATGATGGTCGATTAGAACTACTAGCACGTCAAAAGTAGCAGATAACAATACCTGTCTAATTTTCATCAAATAATTAATTTATCTTGTTACGACACTCGTCGTAAACTGGCGAAATTAGCGTTTGCATTATGTTTCGCTGATTAAGTTTCCGTACTGGAGGCTCAAAGTGCATAAAAGATCGGTAACGGACATATGTCAGGTACGATAATCGCATACAATCAGGCAATCTGACTGCTCGTTTGCCGGTTATAAATCATAAAAACTCTGCTGACTTGAAATAAAAACAGTAACTTATTTATTACAAAAAACACAGGAAAAAAAGTATATCAAACAATTAACTAATTTAAATATCGACTTCGTACAAGTAAAATATGATTCAATTTTCATAGAACACATCACTTAGCCTAGGTACCGCCTTTGAAAGAGCGGCCCGCTTTTGGTATATGCCGCAAAATAGCCAAGCCACCGACACATGGTTGCCACCGTCACAGATCTTAAGAATTTAATTAAATCTAATAATATTTTTAATTGTGTGGCGTTCAATACTTTATTCATTACTGTTATCGGATTTCTCATAGGACATAATTTAAATTAAATTTATTAATTTAAAAATTAACTCGTAATTTTATAATCTCATTTTCTTTAATTTTACCCAGTGTAAGCTCCAAAGTAATTATGTGTTATGGCTCTGAAGATTTGGCGAATCAGTTGCAGAACATAGTTATGACCATTTAGGTTAAACAAATTAAAATACGAGATAATAAACGAAATAATCGATTTTTGAAGTGAAAACTTCTTTAGCGGCGCTGTGTACTTTTTTTGGAATGGGTAAAAATTTCTAAACTCGCGTCAGGACACGTGACATGATCGAAAATTCGTAAGACGGATGGAGAGAGGACAGGCGGCGCAGGGCGCTTGCGCGAATGTTCGTTTGTTAATGTTACAGCGTGCCACGCGCATCCATGGATGAGATTAATATTATTAATTTATTTTGTTTATTTTATTATTTATTATTATTATGTAAAATAATTGTAATAGTTCTGAAGTGTTAAATTTTTAATGTAATATAAATTGTCATGTTTGTGTACGATAGCGCAATAAATGAATATTGTATTCCACCACATAAATAATAGTACTTTTATACTGATAATGAAAGCAATTCGTACAAAATTATTCTCTAACCATTCCAAAATATCAATGCACAACGTTAATATTCAAGTTTTCACTTCTGCCGGCACTCCCGAAGTGCAACCCGTCGATATTTTTTTTCTCTCGATATGATTTAAACACTAACAACAACAGCGGTTCCTTTGTAATAAATTCGACATACTTCGACGGATTCCACTTGTAGACAGACCCGGGTACAATAAAGTCAACTGTTTAATTTTAAATAATTACGCACAGTCTGACCCTACATTAGCACGCGCACTTGTTGTCGGCAAATTCTTCTGAATTTAGCCGAAAGTAGAAAATAATATTTTTCAAAGAATTATTTAGCGTCGGCATCGTTTGAAGTTTGCCGAAAGTCGATAAAAGAACTACCTATTTAGTTTTAAAATAGATTTTCGAATTTAGTTGCCATTTTTCTCTCGAGATAAAAGGTTGTCGTCTGAATTGAGTTTCACTATTAGGTCGTGTTTAAAAACGTATTATTGTGTTGTTAAATTTTTACGTCGTTACGTGATTGAGTTTTTACTTATGGTGCTAGCAACATTTTTCAAAATACAACAAAAACACTTTCTAACAACTTTAACTTTTAACGCGACACCTTGCCCCGGTCACCTGATGGTCAATGAATTCCGTGAACTTAGTACTACGAGACGAGTAGAGTTGGTACCTACTAGCAGTTATTTAGTACCTACTCAATACTTCTTTCACGTAAGTAAATAGCCATTAGCCATAATTTTACTTAATACTATCGGTGTACTTACGTATGTAACTTATTATGATTAATAATAATTTACCAATGCTACTTCGGGCACCATAATTGGACAAATTGGCGAGAACGTCACTCGAAAGTGCGGGTTTACAGCCAACTGACCAAAACTGAAAAAATGATTTTATGTAAAAACATAACATGTGGCATGTGCCTCGAACCGATAAATTTGATATGTTGTATCGATAGTTTTTCATATCGATAAATTATTAATTATTTTACATACGCAATGATTTGTATTTATTAAAAAACTACTCAAGTAATAGAAAATTAACAGTAAATTTATTAAAATAATGAAATATTTTATCAATAAATCGTATACGTATCCAATACAATCATTAGGTAATAATGAGAACAACTTATCTTCCTAATATAACAAACTTTTTTCGATCGATTTACGATCAGTTGTAACTCGTATTGTTAAAAATGAATATTTACCTACAGATACTAAAGTTTAGAGAATGGATTAGCATACTACTATTTATCCGAAAAAAGAGAACCTTACCAAATGATGGTCGATTAGAACTACTAGCACGACAAAAGTCGCAGATAACAATACCTGTCTAATTTTCATCAAATAATTAATTTATCTAGTTACGACACTCGTCGTAAACTGGCGAAATTAGCGTTTGCATTATGTTTCGTTGATTAAGTTTCCGTACTGGAGGCTCAAAGTGCATAAAAGATCGGTAACGGACATGTGTCAGGTACGTTAATCGCATACCATCAGGCGATCTGACTGCTCGTTTGCCGGTTATAAATCATAAAAACTCTGCTGACTTCAAATAAAAACATTAACTTATTTATTACAAAAAACAAAGGAAAAAAGTATATCAAACAATTAACTAATTTAAATATCGACTTCGTACAAGTAAAATATGATTCAATTTTCATAGAACACATCACTTAGCCTAGGTACCGCCTTTGAAAGAGCGGCCCGCTTTTGATATTTGCCGCGAAAAGCCATGCCACCGACACAGGGCTGCCACCGTCACAGATCTTAAGAATTTAATTAAATCTAATAATATTTTTAATTGTGTGGCGTTCAATACTTTATTCATTACTGTTATCGGATTTCTCATAGGACATAATTTAAATTAAATTTATTAATTTAAAAATTAACTCGTAATTTTATAATCTCATTTTCTTTAATTTTACCCAGTGTAAGCTCCAAAGTAATTATGTGTTATGGCTCTGAAGATTTGGCGAATCAGTTGCAGAACATAGTTATGACCATTTAGGTTAAACAAATTAAAATACGAGATAATAAACGAAATAATCGATTTTTGAAGTGAAAACTTCTTTAGCGGCGCTGTGTACTTTTTTTGGAATGGGTAAAAATTTCTAAACTCGCGTCAGGACACGTGACATGATCGAAAATTCGTAAGACGGATGGAGAGAGGACAGGCGGCGCAGGGCGCTTGCGCGAATGTTCGTTTGTTAATGTTACAGCGTGCCACGCGCATCCATGGATGAGATTAATATTATTAATTTATTTTGTTTATTTTATTATTTATTATTATTATGTAAAATAATTGTAATAGTTCTGAAGTGTTAAATTTTTAATGTAATATAAATTGTCATGTTTGTGTACGATAGCGCAATAAATGAATATTGTATTCCACCACATAAATAATAGTACTTTTATACTGATAATGAAAGCAATTCGTACAAAATTATTCTCTAACCATTCCAAAATATCAATGCACAACGTTAATATTCAAGTTTTCACTTCTGCCGGCACTCCCGGAGTGCAACCCGTCGATATTTTTTTTCTCTCGATATGATTTAAACACTAACAACAACAGCTGTTCCTTTGTAATAAATTCGACATACTTCGACGGATTCCACTTGTAGACAGACCCGGGTACAATAAAGTCAACTGTTTAATTTTAAATAATTACGCACAGTCTGACCCTACATTAGCACGCGCACTTGTTGTCGGCAAATTCTTCTGAATTTAGCCGAAAGTAGAAAATAATATTTTTCAAAGAATTATTTAGCGTCGGCATCGTTTGAAGTTTGCCGAAAGTCGATAAAAGAACTACCTATTTAGTTTTAAAATAGATTTTCGAATTTAGTTGCCATTTTTCTCTCGAGATAAAAGGTTGTCGTCTGAATTGAGTTTCACTATTAGGTCGTGTTTAAAAACGTATTATTGTGTTGTTAAATTTTTACGTCGTTACGTGATTGAGTTTTTACTTATGGTGCTAGCAACATTTTTCAAAATACAACAAAAACACTTTCTAACAACTTTAACTTTTAACGCGACACCTTGCCCCGGTCACCTGATGGTCAATGAATTCCGTGAACTTAGTACTACGAGACGAGTAGAGTTGGTACCTACTAGCAGTTATTTAGTACCTACTCAATACTTCTTTCACGTAAGTAAATAGCCATTAGCCATAATTTTACTTAATACTATCGGTGTACTTACGTATGTAACTTATTATGATTAATAATAATTTACCAATGCTACTTCGGGCACCATAATTGGACAAATTGGCGAGAACGTCACTCGAAAGTGCGGGTTTACAGCCAACTGACCAAAACTGAAAAAATGATTTTATGTAAAAACATAACATGTGGCATGTGCCTCGAACCGATAAATTTGATATGTTGTATCGATAGTTTTTCATATCGATAAATTATTAATTATTTTACATACGCATTGATTTGTATTTATTAAAAAACTACTCAAGTAATAGAAAATTAACAGTAAATTTATTAAAATAATGAAATATTTTATCAATAAATCGTATACGTATCCAATACAATCATTAGGTAATAATGAGAACAACTTATCTTCCTAATATAACAAACTTTTTTCGATCGATTTACGATCAGTTGTAAGTCGTATTGTTAAAAATGAATATTTACCTACAGATACTAAAGTTTAGAGAATGGATTAGCATACTACTATTTATCCGAAAAAAGAGAACCTTACCAAATGATGGTCGATTAGAACTACTAGCACGACAAAAGTCGCAGATAACAATACCTGTCTAATTTTCATCAAATAATTAATTTATCTTGTTACGACACTCGTCGTAAACTGGCGAAATTAGCGTTTGCATTATGTTTCGTTGATTAAGTTTCCGTACTGGAGGCTCAAAGTGCATAAAAGATCGGTAACGGACATGTGTCAGGTACGTTAATCGCATACCATCAGGCGATCTGACTGCTCGTTTGCCGGTTATAAATCATAAAAACTCTGCTGACTTCAAATAAAAACATTAACTTATTTATTACAAAAAACAAAGGAAAAAAGTATATCAAACAATTAACTAATTTAAATATCGACTTCGTACAAGTAAAATATGATTCAATTTTCATAGAACACATCACTTAGCCTAGGTACCGCCTTTGAAAGAGCGGCCCGCTTTTGATATTTGCCGCGAAAAGCCATGCCACCGACACAGGGCTGCCACCGTCACAGATCTTAAGAATTTAATTAAATCTAATAATATTTTTAATTGTGTGGCGTTCAATACTTTATTCATTACTGTTATCGGATTTCTCATAGGACATAATTTAAATTAAATTTATTAATTTAAAAAATAACAAGAAATATTATAATCTCATTTTCTTTCATTTTACCCAGTGTAAGCTAAAAAGTATTTATATGTTATGGCTCAGAAGATTTGGCGAATCAGTTGCAGAACATAGTTATGACCATTTAGGTTAAACAAATTAAAATACAAGAAAAGAAACGAATTAATCGATTTCTTTTTTCTCTCGATATGATTTAAACACTAACAACAACAGCTGTTCATTTGCAATAAATTCGACATACTTCGACGGATTCCACTTGTAGACAGACCCGGGTAAAATAAAGTCAACTGTTTAATTTTAAATAATTACGCACAGTCTGATCCTACATTAGCACGCGCACTTGTTGTCGGCAAATTCTTTTGAATTTAGCCGAAAGTAGAAAATAATATTTTTCAAAGAATTATTTAGCGCCGCATCGTTTGAAGTTTGCCGAAAGTCGATAAAAGAACAACCTATTTAGTTTTAAAATCACATTCTGCTCTCGGACACCGTCCGATGAACAGCTCCGCTCGTTCCGATCGTTGCCGTCGTTCTCGCATTATTGCGCTCTCGCGTGTGCTACCGTTCGTGAATGTGTACCACCTGAAGAAGGAAGACCGAAGAAAGAAGACTCAAGAGTCAAGCCTCATTTAGCCGAAAGTAGAAAATAATATTTATCAAAGAATTATTTAGCGTCGCATCGTTTGAAGTTTGCCGAAAGTCGATAAATGAACTACCTATTTAGTTTTAAAATCACATTCTGCTCTCGGACACCGTCCGATGAACAGCTCCGCTCGTTCCGATCGTTGCCGTCGTTCTCGCATTATTGCGCTCTCGCGTGTGCTACCGTTCGTGAATGTGTACCACCTGAAGAAGGAAGACCGAAGAAAGAAGACTCAAGAGTCAAGCCTCATTTAGCCGAAAGTAGAAAATAATATTTATCAAAGAATTATTTAGCGTCGCATCGTTTGAAGTTTGCCGAAAGTCGATAAATGAACTACCTATTTAGTTTTAAAATCACATTCTGCTCACGGACACCGTCCGATGAACAGCTCCGCTCGTTCCGATCGTTGCCGTCGTTCTCGCATTATTGCGCTCTCGCGTGTGCTACCGTTCGTGAATGTGTACCACCTGAAGAAGGAAGACCGAAGAAAGAAGACTCAAGAGTCAAGCCTCAAGAGTCAAGACTCAAGAAAGAAGAGTACAAGGCGCCACCCAACCGCCTTTGCCGCCCGACCCGTGCCGTACCGTGTCTCGCGCCGCGCCGCGACCGCCGCCTACCGGACGATTCGTGCGACCGCTCGCATCGTCCGTCTCGCTCTTTTGTGCGAGCCTTCTGCTCGCACACCCACCGCATGTTTATCGCCGCGTTAGGACGAGCGTGCGACCGGCCGCATCGTCCGTTTCGTCTCGTTTTTAGCGCGAGCCTTCTGCTCGCGCTGCGCCGCGTCTCGTTCGCGAACACTAGCGCCCTAGTGCTTAGCGTAATGTTAGTGAGTGAGTTCGAGTTCCAGCCGCCCCAGGAACAATTGTAAGTACCGTGACACGTTTAGGCACACTACACGAGGAGTTTTTCCTCCCTACACACCTTCCCTCCCGGTCGCCGGGAGGGGCTGTATCCCCCAATAATAATTTAAGAGAGCAGAACCCCACTCCTGGGATAAACTTTCTAATCATGTCTGACGCCATGATCAGAAAGTTCCTGGAGTTTTTAAAATTAGAAGTCCCCGACGTAGCGTCCAAGTGGGAACGCTTCGTGCGCATGCACGCAGCTGACTCGCCGGCGTCGCCCGATAGCGACGTCCCTTTAATTCCGGCCGACAATGAATCCCCATCATCTCCTTCAGAGATGTCTTGCTCAGAGCAAGATGACGACCGTAGCGAAGGCGAGTTCACTACGGTCCAACATAAAAAGACGAAGAAGAGGAAGCGTCCAGAGGGCACCTCCTCTCCAGTCTTAAGTTCCCCGACCAAGTCGGTCATTAAGAATAGGAAAACCGTGCAGGCTCATGGTCCGCGGCCCCTACTACCTCATCGGCCCCTCTGGCCTCCAAGGCCCCTCTGGCTTCCCAGGTTCCCCGAACCTCGCAGGCCCCTCCGGCCCCCCAGGCCCTTCCGGCACCCCAGGCCCCTCAGGCCTCTCAGGCCCCTCAGGCCGTCCGTTCCCCTAAAATGCCTCCTCCTGTAATCATACAGGAGAAGGCAAAATGGAACCTCATCTCTGCAGCGATTAACAGCAAAAGCTACGTTACTCGTCTGCACACACAACCCCCATCGGCATTAAGGTGCAGGTAAAGACCTCGGAGGACCACCGCCTCCTCACCGCGTTCCTACGTAACAAAAACATAGGATACCATACATACGCCCTTGAAGACGAGCGCCTTCTGCGCGTCGTCATTACAGGAGTCGATAAGTGCCTCTCAACAAAAGATGTACTCATGGACATCCAATCCCAAGGTTATCCCGCCTTAGAGGTACATCGTATGTACCATTCCATCAAAAAACACGAGTACAATATGGTACTCGTAACCCTCCCCCTTACGCCAGAGGGCAAGGATATCTTTAATATCCGAGCCATCTGCCACATTACGGGCATCCGTGTAGAGCCCCCCCCGTAATAGGGGCATCCCTGGCCAGTGCCACCGATGCCAACTCTACGGGCACTCGGCACGGAATTGCCAAGCTAGGCCGCGTTGCGTCAAGTGCCTCGGTGACCACGGCACCTCTGACTGCCCCAGCAAGAGCCCAGCTGAGGAGTCCGAACCCCCCAGCTGTGTTCTCTGCAAGTTCCAAGTACAACCCGCCAACTACAGAGGGTGCAAAAAAGCACCCAAAGTTAAAAAACGCGTTGCACCACAGACGAAAGGTGATTATCTACTATAAAAAATCATTGCATTGTATTCCCCTAGAGCCACCACCATTGTTAACCTTAGAAACATCTGTTTGCCATATTAGTATGTCCGGTCACGCACCCATTGTTTTAGCTAGCGCGTACCTGGCATGTAACAATGAACTACATTCCAGTGACCTGCAGGCGCTATTCAATTTAGGCAACGCTGTCATCATTGCCGGCGACTTAAATTGTAAACACACTGAGTGGGGCAATATCAATAACAATAAGAACGGCTCAATCCTTTGTAGCTTAACCGACACATTAAATTTTGCACTTTTAGCTTCCACGGACCCCACTCGCTATGACACCAATGAAAACATCAACGGCGTCATACGCAATCATAGTACTATAGACATAGCTTTAGTTAAAAATGTGTCCCTAAATATCTATATTGAGACTCTCCACGAGCTTAACTCGGACCACAGACCGGTTGTGATTACACTTGGTAGTCTTAACCCCAATAATTCCAGTACTAGGAAGATAGCAGATTATAAATCACTAGCGGAGAACATCAAAGTCCTCCAATCTAGTCACTTAGATAAAATCCCCGATATTATAGATAGTAAAGAGACAGCCATAGAGGCCGCCTCCCACTTGACCGATCACCTGGTAGCGACCATAGAGAGATCATCTAGGGAGTCCATCAGACACCGAAATGCGGCTAAGCGCACATATGATCGCTACCCGTTGGAAGAGTGGAGGAAAGCCCTCCGTCACTACGAGAGGGGAGTTAAGTTTAAAATCAAACAACACAAAGCCGAGAGTTGGGATCGACTTCTTAGTGATTTAGAACCGTCTCACGTGGCATACTGGCCACTCGCGAAGGCCCTCAAAAACGACACGGAGTGCGATATGCCTCCGTTAGACAGACCTAACCGTCCTCCTGCATTCGAAGACATAGACAAGGCCGAGTGCCTAGCTGATAACTTTGAACAACAGTGCCGGCCGAGTACTCTCCCGATTGATCCCGTGCACCTTAGCTTAGTAAATAGCGAGGTCGACAGCCGACTCTCGAGACCACCTGATGTAGATAGGGTGAGGATGGTGGACTCGGAGGAGGTCAGTGACATTATTAAGTGTATGAAAGCCAAAAAGGCCCCAGGCCTCGACGGTATTTCAAACAAAACACTTAAAATGTTACCGTCCGAGCTTATTCAACTCCTAGTGAACATCTTTAACGCCCTCTTAGTAGGATGTTCATTCCCAGACATTTGGAAAGTAGCTATTGTCATAGGTATCCACAAACCGGGGAAACCCCGGAAGGTGCTTGGTAGTTACCGTCCAATAAGTCTCATTAGCTCCCTCGGTAAAGTCTACGAAAGAGTTATCAAAAGGCGCCTCAATGACGTCATACCCGAAAAAAAACTCCTTCCAGACGAGCAGTTTGCCTTCCGCGAAATGCACAGTTGTCCCGCTCAAGTTCACCGCTTAACGGAGTACATAATATCTAGCAAAAACGACAGGAAGACGACATGCGCCGTATTCTTTGATATTGCAAAAGCTTTTGATAAAATTCGGCATAACGGACTGTTATACAAACTACATCAAATGGAAATACCTGATTATCTTGTTCTACTAATTAGTAACTTTGTAAAAAACCGTAAATTTCATTTCCGCGTTGAAGGCGCACTGTCGTCGCCAAGATATATGGAGGCGGGAGTGCCGCAGGGCTCGGTCCTCTCACCCTCCCTATATAACCTGTATACTAGTGACATCCCCAAACACGCTAAGGTGCAATTAGCTATGTTCGCGGACGACACAGCCCTTTATTATTCCCACATACGAGCCTGTACCGCGTCAAAAGCCCTCCAGGAGTCAGTTACCGCTCTCAGTAACTGGTTCTCCAAATGGAGAATAGAAGTCAACCCCGACAAAAGTCACGCCATCCAATTCGATATTAAAAGTGCAATGAGGCGTACTTGCCCCCGTAAACTAATGAGCCCTATAAGCCTGCACGGCAACATAATCCCACAGGTCACTCAGGTCAAATATTTAGGCGTAGTACTAAACAAGTCGATGACGTTTTCGAGTCACATTAGTAACACATTACGAAAAGCGAAATTTGTACTCTACAAATTATATTCGCTACTTAATTCGCGAAGCAAAATGTCCCTAAGACATAAGCTTACCTACACTGTATAAGGTTTGCATCAGAACGATACTCACTTATGCGTGCGTCTCTTTCGCACAGATAAGCGAGTCTCAACTGGACCGTTTGCAAAGAGTCCAGAACCGGTTTCTACGCATGGCAACAGGCGCCCCCTGGTACATGCGTAACATCGACTTGCATAGGGACTGCGAAATCATTACTATTAAAGCCTATATCAAGGAACTCGTAGAGAGATTCTTTGATAAAGGCAAAAATCACCCAAACCCCCTTATCAAAAAGGCACTGGACTATGACCACGACGCACAGACTTTCCGACACCCGTACAAACGGCCTAAGCATATCTTAGCCGATCCCGTTGACCCGATCACAAAACACGTAACGTACTGTGTACAGTTACGTAAACACCAAACACACGCACCCGCGAGACTAGTATCGCACCGGGGTCGACGCCGGCGCCTATCCCGAGGTCCCTCATCCGACACGACAACACGTACAGACGTACAGACCGACCCTAACACGGGACCGGACCCGAACCCGAGTTCGAGTTCGCATCCCAGTAGACTAGGTTCACTTCTAAATAGTGCCCGCGACCGCGATATTGTTATAGAGAGCTCTACCAATACCGCGAACCTCATCGATATTAGGACTTACGCGCGCGAGTCATCCCGACCGTACGCGGAAGGGGAGAGGGACGGCCCTCTCAGTACCGATAGCGATAAAAACGAGAGCTCCTCTATCGCGACAACTCGCACGCCGCTAGCTTATGCTACCGCGCGCGAGCAACCTCACTCATCAGCGAGTGAGGAAGGGGTCGGACCCCTTAGCAGGTGAGACCCGCGTCTCCCCTGTCATAATAATAGCTCACAACTCGTAGCTGTCCCCAAAATCCGGTCTGAACATCACCCGGGTGATGTTAGGGAGGGTCAAACCCTCCCATCGACTCTAACCAAATAAACTAGCCACCAGGCTAGTTATAGTCCGACTTAGCTACAGCGGTCTTAACCCGACCCTTAGCATAGACCCGTTCGAAAAAAAAAAAAATGTTTTAAAATAGATTTTCGAATTTAGTTGCCATTTTTCTCTCGAGATAAAAGGTTGTCGTCTGAATTGAGTTTCACTATTAGGTGGTGTTTAAAAACGTATTGTTGTGTTGTTAAATTTTTACGTCATTACGTGATTGAGTTTTTACTTATGGTGCTAGCAACATTTTTCAAAATGCAACAAAAACACTTTCTAACAACTTTAACTTTTAACGCGACACCTTACCCCGGTCCCCTGATGGTCAATGGATTCCGTGAACTTAGTACTACGAGACGAGTAGAGTTGGTACCTACTAGCAGTTATTTAGTACCTACTCAATACTTCTTTCACGTAAGTAAATAGCCATTAGCCATAATTTTACTTAATACTATCGGTGTACTTACGTATGTAATTTATTATGATTAATAATAATTTTCCAATGCGACTTAAGGCACCATAATTGGACAAATTGGTGAGAACGTCACTCGAAAGCGCGGGTGTACAGCCAACTGACAATTAACTTATTTAAATATCGACTACGCACAAGTAAATGATTCAATTTTCATAGGTCACATCACTTAACCTAGGTACCGCCTTTGAAAGACCGGCCCGCCATTGATATTTGCCGCGTAAAGCCATGCCACCGACACATGACTGCCACCGTCACAGAAGCGTCCATAGATATTTATTTATCTTAAGAATTTAATTAAATCTAATAATATTTTTAATTGTGTAGCGTTCAATACTTTATTTATTACTGTTATCGGATTTCTCATAGGACATAATTTAAATAAATTATTAATTTAAAAATAAACACGTATTATAATCTCATTTTCTTTAATTTTACCCAGTGTAAGATGATGGTCGATTAGAACTACTAGCACGTCAAAAGTCGCAGATAACAATACCTGTCTAATTTTCATCAAATAATTAATTTATTTTGTTACGACACTCGTCGTAAACTGGCGAAATTAGCGTTTGCAATTATGTTTCGTTGATTAAGTTTCCTTACTGGAGGCCCAAAGTACATAAAAGATCGGTAACGGACATATATCAGGTAAGATAATCGCATACCATCATCTAATAATATTTTTAATTGTGTGGTGTTCAATACTTTATTCATTACTGTTATCGGATTTCTCATAGGACATAATTTAAATTAAATTTATTAATTTAAAAAATAACAAGAAATATTATAATCTCATTTTCTTTAATTTTACCTAGTGTAAGCTGAAAAGTATTTATATGTTATGGCTCAGAAGATTTGGCGAATCAGTTGCAGAACATAGTTATGACCATTTAGGTTAAACAAATTAAAATACGAGAAAATAAACGAAATAATCGATTTTTGAAGTGAAAACTTCTTTAGCGGCGCTGTGTACTTTTTTTGGAATGGGTAAAAATTTCTAAACTCGCGTCAGGACACGTGACATGATCGAAAATTCGTAAGACGGATGGAGAGAGGACAGGCGGCGCAGGGCGTTTGCGCGAATGTTCGTGTGTTAATGTTACAGCGTGCCACGCGCATCCATGGATGAGATTAATATTATTAATTTATTTTGTTTATTTTATTATTTATTATTATTATGTAAAATAATTGTAATAGTTCTGAAGTGTTAAATTTTTAATGTAATATAAATTGTCATGTTTGTGTACGATAGCGCAATAAATGAATATTGTATTCCACCACATAAATAATAGTACTTTTATACTGATAATGAAAGCAATTCGTACAAAATTATTCCCTAACCATTCTAAAATATCAAAAATGCACAACGTTAATATTCAAGTTTTCACTTCTGCCGGCACTCCCGGAGTGCAACCCGTCGATATTTTTTTCTCTCGATATGATTTAAACACTAACAACAACAGCTGTTCATTTGCAATATATTCGACATACTTCGACGAATTCCACTTGTAGACAGACCCGGGTACAATAAAGTCAACTGTTTAATTTTAAATAATTACGCACAGTCTGACTCTACATTAGTACGCGCACTTGTTGTCGGCAAATTCTTCTGAATTTAGCCGAAAGTAGAAAATAATATTTTTCAAAGAATTATTTAGCGTCGGCATCGTTTGAAGTTTGCCGAAAGTCGATAAAAGAACTACCTATTTAGTTTTAAAATAGATTTTCGAATTTAGTTGCCATTTTTCTCTCGAGATAAAAGGTTGTCGTCTGAATTGAGTTTTACTATTAGGTGGTGTTTAAAAACGTATTGTTGTGTTGTTAAATTTTTACGTCATTACGTGATTGAGTTTTTACTTATGGTGCTAGCAACATTTTTCAAAATGCAACAAAAACACTTTCTAACAACTTTAACTTTTAACGCGACACCTTACCCCGGTCACCTGATGGTCAATGGATTCCGTGAACTTAGTACTACGAGACGAGTAGAGTTGGTACCTACTAGCAGTTATTTAGTACCTACTCAATACTTCTTTCACGTAAGTAAATAGCCATTAGCCATAATTTTACTTAATACTATCGGTGTACTTACGTATGTAACTTATTAGGCACCATAATTGGACAAATTGGCGAGAACGTCACTCGAAAGTGCGGGTTTACAGCCAACTGACCAAAACTGAAAAAATGATTTTATGTAAAAACATAACATGTGGCATGTGCCTCGAACCGATAAATTTGATATGTTGTATCGATAGTTTTTCATATCGATAAATTATTAATTATTTTACATACGCATTATGATATAAAAACAGTAACTTATTTATTACAAAAAACAAAGGAAAAAAAGCATATCAAACAATTAACTAATTTAAATATCGACTATGTACAAGTAAATGATTCAATTTTCATAGGTCACATCACTTAGCCTAGGTACCGCCTTTGAAAGACCGGCCCGCCATTGATATTTGCCGCGTAAAGCCATGCCACCGATATATGACTGCCACCGTCACAGATCTTAAGAATTTAATTAAATCTAATAATATTTTTAATTGTGTAGCGTTCAATACTTTATTCATTACTGTTATCGGATTTCTCATAGGACATAATTTAAATTAAATTATTAATTTAAAAATAAACACGTATTATAATCTCATTTTCTTTAATTTTACCCAGTGTAAGATGATGGTCGATTAGAACTACTAGCACGTCAAAAGTCGCAGATAACAATACCTGTCTAATTTTCATCAAATAATTAATTTATCTTGTTACGACACTTGTCGTAAACTGGCGAAATTAGCGTTTGCATTATGTTTCGCTGATGGAGACTCAAAGTGCATAAAAGATCGGTAACGGACATGTGTCAGGTACGATAATCGCATACCATCAGGCGATCTGACTGCTCGTTTGCCGGTTATATATCATAAAAACTCCGCTGACTTGATATAAAAACAGTAACTTATTTATTACAAAAAACAAAGGAAAAAAAGCATATCAAACAATTAACTAATTTAAAAGAATTTAATTAAATCTAATAATATTTTTTCTACATCGTGTAGAAATCGTTTAGGCCATTGCTGCTCTCCTGTTTTCTTAAACAAAATTATAATTAGAGATTCGTCCTTGTGTGTGGTTTAGAAGATGGGATGGGACCACATTTTCTTCAAGTGTCACTTATAGCTATATATATAAATAAAATCTACCATAAGTAGTACCTAAGATAAGTTTTATTTAGAGAAAAGTCTATTTATTTTTAGTTTTTTGAACACTATGACCAGAAATTAATTAATTACATGTTTTTTATTGTTTTGATATTAAGTATACACTAACTGATAAATAAATAGACAGTAAATAGTATGACTAGCTATTGCACTTTTTAAAAATAATATATGAAAGTTCATTTATTTTATAAAATTACACAATTTATTTTTTAATCGAAGTTTAAACATTTTGGGTATAAAAAAATGTATGAAGGCATGAGTGACAAATATTTTTTAAATAATATCGGTTTCAAGTTGATTTTATAATGGTTCAATTCATAATTTTATCTACCATGAACCCTGTACCGTATACGTATAATTACCCTATTAGTTACTAAGAAATGTATTTTTCAGATCTCAAATAGGTAGTCAATTTTTTCAAAAATATTTAGGTAAAAGTTTTCCTTTCTTTCGTTCGTCTAAATTTTACTCTCATACTTGGTTGGCACTGGCAGAATGATGTAAAAAGCGATGGTTTATCAATAATAAAAGAAGAAGAAGAATAATTAAAATGCATGCTATGAATTTACAAAATAACGCCTGATTCTACTAACAAATACTTTGATTTACAAAACGTAAGAATAACGATCAATATGGGGTGTTAAATTTTAAAACACACGAAATAATAAACATAATTTATTTAAAGTGATTTGAAGTTTCTTCATGTGTCAGCAGATCTTTCTCCCAACTGAGGATTGACGCAGTTCCTCTCTATTTCGTGGGATGGGGACTGGGATCTCGATTTTTCAATGGTTTTCAGCTGCTTTCTTCCTGATAGATTACCGAATCGGGACTGGGTACGTACGTGGGATACGGCGGTGTCAACCGCTTGCCGTTAAGTTGACATAACTGGCTACCGATGAATGCTTAGCAGAAGGCGACGAGCAACAGGAGCACTACGTAGTACTGTTCCGCGGTGTACTGGGCGGGAGGCGGCCATACCTGGGGAAAAATTTTGATTTTTAATATTTTCATGATTTACGTCTTCTCACGCCGGGACCATGAAGAGGCCTTGAGCTTTATTAGAGACGGGCATTATCTCGGCAAGCGGTGGCAGTCGGGCGGAGGGCCTGCCATGGCGCCAGGTCGGCCAGCTCGACGAGGCGCGAGACATTAGCTTGCGCGAAAGGGTTCGTGGTGAGACGGGCAGAGAATAGATGGTGCCACGTTGGTGCCGTGTACGTGAGGCGGGCAAATGGTAATGGACAAATGTTCTGTATAGTGCAATGCGCATGCTTAGGGGGATCTGCGGAGACGAGTAGGCTGGGCGTAGCTGGGCTACCGTTGCTCTATCCTTGGCCACCGCGGACCTACATTGGTCATTAATTGTCAAATTTTCAGCCTCCGGTCTATCGTTACACCTAAGTATTTTGCCGTCTTACCCCATGGGATCTCGGACTCCAATTTTAAAGGCGCCGGGAAACCTCTCCTCATTTTCGCCTTTTGCTCAGCTGTCAGGGAGGAGGTCCAGCGTTCTCTGAATTTTGATGGCGGTATAGTCTGGGTTGAAGGAGGTGGCGAAGAACGCCGTGTCGTCGGCGTAGAGCACCGCGCTTGAGCCCTCTGTAGTGTACGTCGCTGGCGTAGAAGTTGTACAGACCTGTGGAAACATCATTTTTATTTTTGATTGTTAACCATATTGAATATTGAAACTTTTGAAATTGGTAATTTCTTTCAATTATTGCAATAATATAATAATTTAATCTATTTATCGCTTAATAATGTATTTACATTATATTTTAACACTGATTGGACATTACGATTTACGTATTATTACTTACCGGGTTCGGGTTCTAAGCCACATGGCGGGTAAGAGCCAGTTGTAATTAGTCGCCGTCAAGGTCAGTGAGCTTTCATTGAGTCATCCCCTTTGCCTTTTAAAATGAGTATTACTCACTACATACGCCATTATATATATTATGTTACATAATACGAATAATATTATATAAAACTAATCATGTATATTATTGAATCACCTGTAATAAAATAATAAAAAGGTAAAACGATTAATATAAAACACACAATATAATACAATATAAATATAAAACAATATAAAACAACTACCTGTATTTCCTGCATTGCGCTAATATGTATCTAATAGCATTACTTTGCCGAATATTTTCTATTAATATTTAACTTTTACCTTTTTTTCTATCGTCTTCTCACGCCGGGCCCTTGAAAGGGGCCTTGGGCGGGCAAACATGACCAGGGGCAATGCCCCTCTACATAAGAAATTCCTTTTTTGGGGGCTCGCGCCTCTGCGCATCGTGCTCCAACGATGCGGCGCAGCACACGGTTCTGTGTAAGCTGCATCTTCTTTTGTAGAGACGCAGCGAGCAGGTGATGCCACGCGGGAGCCGCGTACGTGAGACGTGACCGAATGTACGTTTTATAGAGAGCCAGCCTCATATTGAGCGGGACCTGGAAAGCAGAATAGATAGGCGACAGTTATTCTGTCCCTCAAATGACAGTACCGATGGAACCACATAATACCAGGCACCGTGGTATTTGCGCCGTGGTGGTATGCCTGAGTGGTCTCCATTTTAAAGATTAGGTTACTGCACTACCGACCATCTGATTCTTACAGAACCTAGTATTAAAAACTTTAATATTATTCCTTTACCATTTTATGTTATTTATTTACCTTAATTTTATATTTCCTTTCCTCTTTTTGGTCTTCCTATTTCTAACGGTTTTGAAACCGTCCTCCCCCTCTGAGGTCTCCTGTTCGGAGCAGGACATCTCCGACGGGGATGAATCTATGTTGTCATCGCTCTCTGGCGATGACGTTGTAGTTGCTGTCGTCGCCGGCGACTCTTCGGACGTAGCTGCCGGGGAAGCCGGTGAGCTAGTGGGGACATAAGATTTTTTAAAAGTTTCCCAGGTAATTTCTGTTCCAAAAAGGACAAGAACAGATATGGGTAAGGCAGCATACCCTGACTGCTGCTCTCTAATGAAATTTAAAAGATTCAACCCCTCCCGGCATCCGGGGGGGAGGTGTGTGAGTGGAGGAGTCCACTGGTGTGTAAACCTATCCGTACAATTTCACTTTACTTACTTTTCCCGTTCCTCCGATGCAGGAACACACCGACACTACACTATCGCTATGCAAAGCGATCACGACGGTGGAAAAGTGTTATAAACGGTCGCGGCGGGAAATCTAACGGTTGCGGTGAAAACGCGCGAAAACCGGCGTCACGCCGCTGCGTGAAGGCCCGAGAAGAAGGCACTGTCATGGGGGTAGTATACTTAAGTAACACTTAATATATATTATGTAATATAATATGAACAGGAAATAAACTTATACGATTCAAGTGTTATGCGTACCACTTCGCACTACTGCTCAAATCGGAATTTGAAAGCAAAATGTTTGATGAAAAAAAAAAATAGCCTATTTATACAGATATCTTGCTGAAAACAAATGACGGTATATGAAAAGAAAAAGATTCCAAGGTTCTGATTGGCCACTTTATCGGAGCGCTGATTGGACGTTGGAGAATTTGACGCAAAGTGGTGGGGAGGCGATGAGTATAAAAAAGGCGTAGCAAAATTTACGTATATTAATTAATCTTGGGAGTCGGGAGTCGGGGAGTCGGGCAGTCGGGCGGGAGTGGTATGCGGGAGCTGTGTAAGAAATATTATTTTAATAATTATGTATGTATGTATGTATGTATGTATGTATGTATGTATGTATGTATGTATGTACGTACGTACGTACTTTTAAAATCATTATTATTGTATTGTATATGTACTTATGTGCCCTTACTACGCTTTTAAAATTTAAATTGTTTTCTAGACTAATAGAAGTTTAACATATTTTATTATAGATTTCATCTAGTTTAGTAGTAGTAGTAGTAGTAGTAGTAGTAGTAGTTGTTGTTGTTGTTGTTGTTGTTGTTGTTGTTGTTGTTGTTGTAGTTACAGAAAGCTTATAAATAGGTAAATATTATTATATTCAACTTCTTTCTGTGGTTGAGAGAACACTTGAAATTCTAAAAGCGTTTTACTTTACTAGGTACCTAGGTAGGTAGGTAGGTAGGTAGGTAGGTAGGTACGTACATAGTTTCGCAGGACAGTGAATTTAATATTAAATAATAATACTATATTATACACTACTTACATATGTACTTGTTTAACAAACAATAACATACACACTAATGATATTTGTTGGAAAGTGATTAATTGCAATATTGATCACCGATAGTAATATGTTTACGTATCGTAGTAGATCGAAACAATAATATATGAGTTATGTCGCGTCCCATTCCATTCGGGGCAACTTTAAAAGAAATATATTGTGGCCCTGAAAAGGGCCTTTTCTTAATCGGAGAAGACGAACGAAGGGAAGTCGAAGAAGAAGAAGTCGTCGTCGTCGTCGTCGTCGTCGTCGTCGTCGTCGTCGTCGTCGTCATCATCATCTTCGCCGTCCACGTCCGCGCAACCAAATAATTTTTACCTTACTTGGAGCTAGTGTATTTGGTGACGGCCTTAGTGCCTTCACTGACGGCGTGCTTGGCGAGTTCACCGGGCAGCAGAAGCCTCACGGACGTCTGCACCTCCCTCGACGTGATGGTGGAACGCTTGTTGTAGTGGGCCAGACGGGAAGCCTCCGCTGCGATGCGCTCAAAAATGTCGTTAACGAACGAGTTCATAATCGACATGGCCTTGCTGGAGATACCGGTGTCGGGGTGGACCTGCTTGAGCACTTTGTAAATGTAGATAGCGTAGCTCTCCTTCCTCTTGTGCTTCTTCTTTTTCTTGTCAGATTTGCTGATATTCTTTTGCGCCTTTCCGGACTTCTTCGCTGCCTTACCACTCGTCTTGGGCGGCATAATGGATTCGAATTAGTAGTTACCTCACAAACACACAACACAACACAACCGACCGCCGCGATAGCGAGCAAGTGATAGAATGTGAAAAAAATGTTTGTGAAATCGGTTATATTCACTATGCGGGCTTGGGGGGTAATCGGCTCCCCTTCGACCAATAGCGTGCAAGAATGTCGCGTTGGCCGAGTTCGCTCGATTTTATGCCTCTTTCTAAGCGACGGTCCCTTTTTTTTTTTATCCTCGGGTTTTGTAGCATGCATGTATTGTAACAATCCTAATAATATTATGTATTTATTTATAAACTACCCCCTAGACCCTAGGCTATGCACTGGTTGTTTTTTTTTTTTTTTTTTTATTATTTTTTTTATTTTTTTTATTTTTTTTTGTCTACCCCCTTTTCGTCGCCATCACACACACACCCTCTCCCTGAACACAACACCACCCCCCTACACAATATGGTGCTCTTAGTTTGTACTTAAATTGGTCAGTCAAAAAAAGATATATATATATATATATATATATATATATATATATATATATCATTAGGTTAGGTTGTGTTAGTTTTGTATTTTTTTTTTTTTTTTTTTTTTTATTTTTTTTTTTTTTTTTTTTTTAAACAATATCGTATATTTATCACTTTGTAATTAAATTCAGTCGGATTAGGTTAGGTTAATGGTTACTTTTAAAGGTTTAAGGTTGATACCTGGACTAACTTTTTTTTTTTTTTTATATATATATATATTATTTCCCCCCCCCCCCCCCCCCTCTTCCCCTTCCCCCTAGGGGAAAACAATTTTTAACAACGTACCACGTAAACTGAAATTAACAACATTTTGTAATCATGAATATTCGTTCACGAAGTACGAACGAAACGGAACCGAGTAATATTGTTTTTGTTTTTTTAATCAAATATTATAGATCAACAACAAAAACATACAATACAGGTTCAGAGATGTATATTGTGGCCCTGAAAAGGGCCTTTTAAGTAGTTGTTGTAGAAGTAGTACTCGTAGTAACGCACAACGCATTAACACAATGTTAATAAATATTGTGTGATTACTATAATAATTTTGTATTATTATAATACACAACACAACACAACACACATTTTATGCCTTCTTCTCGGTCTTCTTGGGCAAAAGAACGGCCTGAATGTTAGGCAAGACACCACCCTGCGCGATCGTGACGCCGGAAAGTAGTTTATTCAATTCCTCGTCATTTCGGATCGCCAGCTGGAGATGTCTAGGTATGATTCTGGTCTTCTTGTTGTCCCGAGCCGCGTTACCGGCCAACTCGAGAACTTCAGCGGCCAAGTATTCCATCACGGCAGCGAGGTACACCGGCGCTCCGGCACCGACGCGCTCGGCATAGTTGCCTTTCCTCAGCAGCCTATGAATACGCCCGACAGGGAACTGGAGTCCGGCACGGTTCGAACGGGACTTTGCCTTGCCCTTCACTTTTCCACCTTTGCCACGTCCGGACATGTTGACGAACAAACAAAATTCGCGTAAAACTGATACGTACTACGACGACGTGCGCGTCGTACCGAGTTCGGATGAACAATGAATGAAATTCTTTTTTTTTTTTTTTTTTTTTTTTTTTTCGAATGGGTCTATGCTGTAGGCATTTAAGCCGTTTTAGCTTCATCGGTCTAAGTTGCTGCCATTTAGCAGTCGTTTAGGTGGGAATGCAAAGAGGGAGTATGACCCCCTCTGACATCACCCCCCTGCGGGTGATGTAAGTACTGATTTTGGTGAATATTTTGAATGACTACGGGTAATCTATTTTTAGAAGGACTGGAGAGACCGTGGTCCCTCCCTGTGAGGGGTCCGACCCCTTCCTCACTCTCTGACGAGTGTGGTTGCTCGCGCGCGGTAGCACAAACTAACGGCGTACGAGTTTTGTAATGATAGAGTAGCTCATTTTTATAATAATTTGGTCTGGGAGGGCCGTCCCTCCCCCCTCCCGCGTGCGGTCGGGCGGACTCGCGCGCGAGTGTCCTGATATCGAATAATGATGCCGCAGTATTGATAGAGCTCTCTATAACAATATCGCGGTCGCGGTCTTGATTAGGTGTGGCTAAGCTAGTAGGAGTCGAACTCGGACCCGGGTTCGAGTCCGGTGGTCCCGTGTTTGTGTCGGTCCGTATGTCAATACGTGTGTTCGTGTCTGGTGTAAGACTTCGGGATAGGCGCCGGCGTCGACCCCGGTGCTTTACTAACCACGCGGGTGCGTGTATTTTGTGTTTACGTAATTGTATTACGTATTTTGTGATGGAGTCTACTGGGTCGGCTAAGATATGCTTAGGCCGCTTTTGGGGATAACGGAACGTCTGGAAGTCGTGTTCGTAGTCCAGTGCCCTACGTATGAGGGGGTTTTTATGTTTTTTGCCTTTCTCAAAGAATCTCTCGGCGAGTTCTTTGATATAGGCTTTTATAGTGATAAGGTCGAAGTCTCTATGCAAGTCGATGTTGCGTACGTAATAAGGCGCGCCTGTTGCTAAGCGCAAAAAGCGGTTTTGAACGCTTTGTAGGCGTTTCATTTCGTTATCACTTATGTGTGCGAAAGAGACACACGCATAAGTGAGTATCGTTCTTATGCAAGTTTTATATAGAGTGAGTTTATGTCTTAGGGACATTTTACTCCGCGCGTTTAATAACGGATATAATTTGTAAAGTACAAATTTAGCTTTCCTTAATGCTGAATTTACGTGATATGTGAATGTCATCGACTTGTTTAGTACTACGCCTAAATATTTTACTTTACTAACCTCCGGGATTCGGTTTCCGTGCAGGCTGATGGGACCAAGTTTTTGACTTTTTTTCCTATTTCTATTGTGTTTATTAAATTGGATTACTTGGCTTTTAGAGGGATTTATTTCTATTCTCCATTTTGTGAACCAGTCGCCGAGAGCGGTGACTGCTTGCTGGAGATTATTTGTTATAATTATAGAGCTACGATGAGCATAGTACAGGGCTGTGTCATCTGCGAATAATGCCAATTGCACCTTAGGGTGTTTGGGAATATCGCAAGTGTACAGGTTGTACAGGGAGGGCGAGAGTACCGAGCCTTGAGGGACTCCGGCCTCAATGCCTCTGAGGGAGGACAGTGCGCCTTCGACTCGGAAGCGAAATTTACGGTCTTTGAGGTAGTTGCTGATAGTCAGAACTAGACAGTCCGGTACACCGAGCTGGTACAATTTGTACAGCAGACCTTGGTGCCAGATTTTATCGAATGCTTTTGCGACATCGAAGAAAACGGCGCCTGTCCTTTTCCTGTCGTTCTTGCTTTCGAGTATGTACTCCGTTATGCGGTGTACTTGAGCGGGGCAGCTGTGCTGTTCGCGGAAGGCAAACTGCTCGTCTGGTAGGAGCTTTTTCTCTGTTATGACGTCCTTTAGACGTCTCAGTAGAATACGCTCGTATACCTTACCTAGGGAGCTAATGAGACTAATTGGTCGGTAGCTAGTAGGCTGCACCCGGGGTTTGCCCGGTTTGTGTATACCTATTATAATGGCTACTTTCCAAATGTCTGGGAATGAACATCCTACTAAGAGGGCGTTAAAGATGTTCACGAGAAGTTGAATTAATGCGGTCGGTAACATTTTAAGTGTTTTATTTGAAATACCATCTAGGCCAGGTGCCTTTTTGGCATTCAAACACTTTATGATATCTTTCACCTCCTCCGATTCCACCGGCCTCATGCTCTCTTCAGGTGGTCTCGAGAGTCGGCTTTCGACCTCGCTGTTTACTACCCTAAGGTGCAGGGGGTCTATAGGGAGGGAGCTCGGCCGACACTGTTGTTCGATTGTGTCGGCTAAACATTCGGCCTTGTCTCCATCCTCCAGTGCAGGAGGGCGATTTGGTCTGACTAAAGGAGGCATGTCGCTCTCCGTGTCTCTTTTGAGGGCTTTCGCGAGAGTCCAGTAGGACGTGTGTGACGGTTTTAATTCACTTAGAAATCGATCCCACTCTTCGGCTTTGAATTCTTTTATTTTGAACTTAACCTCTCTCTCGAGGTGACGGAGGGACTTACGGCACTCTTCCGACGGGTAGCGATCATAGGTGCGTTTAGCCGCGTTACGGAGTCTGATGGACTCCTTTATGTCCTCCGGGAGGGGCCTACGTCTCTCGTGAGTCATAGGCATCTCCCTGGATGACTGTTCTATGGTCGCTACCAGGTGGTCTGTTAGGTTGGAAGCAGCCTCTATTGCTACTTCACTACTCAATATATTATCTGGGATTTTATCGAGATGAGTCGATTGAAGGTTTTGGATATTATCGGCCAACAGTTTGTAGTCGATAATCTTTTTCTTACTATAGTTAATTCGGTTAGAATTACCGAGAGTAATTTTAACCGGGCGGTGGTCTGAGTTAAGCTCGTGAATAGTCTCGATAGAAAAGTCGAGAGAAATATTTTTGATAAGCGCTATGTCTAAAACACTGGGGTTGTGTATAAGGCCACTGCTACGTTGGCTGGTGTCGTAGCGAGTGGGGTCCTGAGGGTGCATAATGCCAAATTCGAGAGTGTCGGAGAGTGAGTTTAATAGAGTGCCGTTTGAATTATTTAAAACGTTACCCCAATCGGTGTGTTTGCAGTTTAGGTCGCCGGCGATTAAGACGGCGTTGCCTAAATTAAATAGCGTTTTTAAATCGCTAGGAATTAAAGGTTTATTACCAGCTTGGTAGGCGCTGATGATGATGATTGGCTCGTGGCCTGTCATACTGACATGACAAATTGAAATTTCTAATGTCTCTAGGGGTGGCGGTTCTAGAGGGACGCAGTGGAGGGAATTCTTATAATATATAAGAGTGCCTCCTAACCGGGATCGAGTTCTATCATTTCTAATTAATTTGTAATTTGTTATTTTCGGGCTCCTCATACTAGGTTTAAGGAACGTCTCCTGCACTAGAAGTACGTCTACGTTATGGCTCTTGACGAAATCACGGATTTCGTCAATGTTATTATATATGCCGTTCGTATTGAACGACACGACACAAATCGAGTGCGGTTTTGTTCTCCCCGGGGACGCCATTAATAACCGGCGTAAGAGAATTCCCTGATCTTGTCGATCAGGGCCGAGTGGCTTGCCAGTGCCGAGAGGCGGTCCTCGAAGGAGCCTCGCAGCTTGGCGGCGAAGATTTTAAGTTCCATCGGGTCGATGTCACTTAAAAATTTGGCGGCGAGCGCTATGTCGGCGCCGAAACTGGATGCGGACTGGGGCGGATTATGTGGTCCCATATATGTGGCCCTTTTGGGCGGGGAGGGGGGTGAGGGGGGAGGGGGGACCATGGTCGGTCTGGCTGGGAGAGCCATCGACATCAGAGGAGGAGGAGGAGGAGGTCCTTGTGGACCCCTCTGGGGTGTAACCCAAGCAGGTTTGGAGGGAGGGGGGGCAGGGACATACCTCTGCTTGGGAGGGGCACCTCTCTGTGGTGGGGCTTGGCGGAATGAAATTCGGCACGATTTTACCTATATATGCGGCGATGCGAATGGGGATGTGGAGGTGATGTGTCGCCACACGTTCGACGAAACGAACGAAAATAAATGAGGGAATAGGACAGCGATGTGATGGGAAGCGTGCGTATAAAAGAGACATAATAAAGTAGCGCTAAAAGAATCCCACGGGAACCGTACATTTTGCTATAGGAAAAGAGTTAGATGTTCGTATGTATGTATGTATGTATGTATGTATGGATGTATGTATGTATGTATGTATGTATGTATGTATTATTATTATTATGATTTATGGCACATTGGGATTCTGGGGGGATCTATAATATAATCACGTTATTCGCCCGATTCGTAAAATTGAAACAATAGGTACGTTCACAACCAACTCTCAATCCAGTTGGTTGGATGGTTAATGTAGGTCGTATGCAGGAATGATATGTTAGCCCTGAAAAGGGCTTTTTATTATCAACGTGTAGGCGGCAGCTGCAGCGGCTAAAGTATATAATATAATATTGTATACACGAACGCATCACGGCACCACAACGTGACCTCGGTACCCATCTTCGTTGTAACACGGTAAGTAACTCGGTCGTGTGTGTATGTCGCGTCGTCGTCGTCGTCGTCGTCGTCGTTAGCTCACTCTTACTTTTTGGCGGCGGAGGTTGCCTTCTTTGCGGCCGGTTTCGACTTCGGAGCGGCCTTCTTCGGCTTGGGTGCTTTTGGCTTCTTGGTGGGTGGTTTCGCAGACTTTTTAGCCTTCGAAGCGGCACCGCCGGCGGCCGCCTTCGATTTGGACGGAGACGCGGCCGATGCCTTCTTGGCGGACGCTGCGGGAGTCTTCTTCTTGGCGGCGGCGGCTGCTTTCTTGTCCCTGGCCGTAGCCGAAGCCGATTTGCCGCCCTTCGACGGAGAACCCGTAGACGAGGATGCGGCGGATGCGGCCTTCCTGCCGCCCTTCGCCGCGGCGGATTTCTTGCTCTTAGCGGCCGCCGCAGATGAAGCGGCGCTTTTAGCGGCGGACTTCTTCGCGGCCTCCGGTTTCTTAGCGGACGACGACTTCGATTCGAGTTTGAACGAACCGGACGCACCCTTACCTTTGGTCTGTATCAACGTACCTGATTCAACGGCGCTCTTCAGATATTTCCTGATGAACGGTGCCAATTTTTCCGCGTCCACTTTATATTGAGAAGATATGTACTTTTTGATAGCCTGAAGCGAGGATCCGCTCCTCTCTTTCAACTCTTTGATGGCGCTGTTCACCATTTCCGACGTTTTAGGGTGGGTGGGTTTAGGTTTTGGCTTCTTCGCAGCGGGACCGGATGCGGCGGCCTTCGGTTTCTTAGCGGGCGTCGCCGGGGCGGGTGCTTCTGTTGCAACTGCGGTGTCGGCCATTATAATATAATATTATATTATATTATTCAACGCGACACTGTTAATTATTATTAATGTACGAAAACGAACTAACGAACGAACGAACACGAGTACGCGTGCGCTACGACAAGTTATAGCACGAATCACGAGAGATGATTTCGAGTTTATCTCTAGAGGTCGCTAGTGGAAGGTGGACGTCGGCAATGCCGTATAGAGAGCCCCTTTGTCACTAAACATTTTCTCTTACGGAGACTTGATACTTTTCACTAGCCGACATTCAAGAATGTTCATTTTATAAAATATTTGTTACAGTAGTTATATATTTTAATGACAATAACGGCAACTCATAAGATAAACTAGTGCAAGAGAAGCGCATAATCTACTTATGCGTGCTTATTATCGAACTGCGAACGTTTGAAATGCATAGTGCGGTACGCGCGTACCTAGTGTTCGCTTTAAATGTTATTTTTCTTTATAAAATCAATTCCAAGACATTGTTTGATCAAACAATACGAAAGTGTATTATTCTAATTATGTCCTGACAATAAAATATGCTCACGGCGGACCTCCGTTTACGATTTCGTGGTGCGTTAAGTGGACCGTCGTAAAACACACCACCGTGCATCTGTCCGAGGTGTAGATGTTACTTTTACTCCTTCGCAATTTATAAAAATGTTAAATATTCTATTCGAATAAATAGATGTATATTTTATAAATATGATACAATTTATAAAACAATAACAGTAATTCAATCTTAATGTCGTCTTAATGTAATATTAGAAATTACAGTCTACCGCGTTGAATATTATATTGTAGAGTGAGTATAATATTATAGTCAGTGGAAATGGAAATTTCGCACAACAACAACAATTTATAGTGTACGAAAAAAAAGAAAAAAAAAATAATAATAATAATAATAAAAGATTCAAGTTCAGTGTGAACCAATTCTTAAATGCAATATTAAGACGTAGAAGACACGTCTCTATGATGTTATTGTGCCTATATTTTATAACCTACTTATCAAAAAGGCAAACTTCGTAATAATAATAATAATATCATAATAATACATGATGATTATGACACATACTATATAATATATAATAATAATATTTTTTTTTTTTACATACGTCAGTATATGAAACTCTATGAATCTCTTAAGATGGACCATCAGTTTTGAATCAGCAAGTATACTTAAAAATACGTTGACCGAATTCATGAAACTAAGATCACACTTGTACATAAATAATATTATTATTATTATTATTATGTACCAAGTGAGAAGTACAGATAGTTTTGCGGCCCTGAAAAGGGCCTTTTTATAATAACTTTAATTATTTTATATGCGATTAACGATCGTTTTAAGATGATGTTGTTGTTGTTGTTTTTTTTTGTGTTGTCCTCGCCGTCGTCGTCAGTTCGATAATTATTATTATATAAACTAACACAACACGCACATAAAACAATAATAAGTACACAATGTGTGCACCACCACAGATTTAACCGCCAAAACCGTACAGAGTGCGGCCCTGACGTTTAAGAGCGTAGACGACATCCATAGCGGTGACGGTCTTCCTCTTGGCGTGCTCGGTGTATGTGACTGCATCGCGGATCACATTCTCCAAGAACACCTTCAATACGCCGCGAGTCTCTTCGTATATCAGACCGCTGATACGCTTCACGCCACCCCTGCGCGCCAGACGACGGATAGCCGGCTTCGTAATACCTTGGATGTTATCACGAAGAACCTTCCTGTGCCGCTTGGCTCCTCCTTTTCCCAAACCTTTACCTCCCTTACCGCGACCGGTCATCTTGACGGACAATCACAGACGAGATAATAATAATCAAACGGAGAGAAAGAACGAACGCGCGCGCACGTCCGCTCACCACAAACCGTAGAGACTGAATAACTGTTTCGGATTTTTTTTTTTTTTTTTTTTTTTTTCGAAAGGGTCTATGCTAAGGGTCGGGTTGAGACCGCTGTAGCTAAGTCGGACTATAACTAGCCTGGTGGCTAGTTTATTTGGTTAGAGTCGATGGGAGGGTTTGACCCTCCCTAACATCACCCGGGTGATGTTCAGACCGGATTTTGGGGACAGCTACGAGTTGTGAGCTATTATTATGACAGGGGAGACGCGGGTCTCACCTGCTAAGGGGTCCGACCCCTTCCTCACTCGCTGATGAGTGAGGTTGCTCGCGCGCGGTAGCATAAGCTAGCGGCGTGCGAGTTGTCGCGATAGAGGAGCTCTCGTTTTTATCGCTATCGGTACTGAGAGGGCCGTCCCTCTCCCCTTCCGCGTACGGTCGGGATGACTCGCGCGCGTAAGTCCTAATATCGATGAGGTTCGCGGTATTGATAGAGCTCTCTATAACAATATCGCGGTCGCGGGCACTATTTAGGAGTGAACCTAGTCTACTGGGATTCGAACTCGAACTCGGGTTCGGGTCCGGTCCCGTGTTAGGGTCGGTCTGTACGTCTGTACGTGTTGTCGTGTCGGATGTGGGACCTCGGGGTAGGCGCCGGCGTCGACCCCGGTGCGATGATAGTCGCGCGGGTGCGTGTGATTTGTGTTTACGTAACTGTACACAGTACGTTACGTATTTTGTGATCGGGTCTACGGGATCGGCTAAGATATGCTTAGGCCGTTTGTACGGGTGTCGGAAGGTCTGTGCGTCGTGTTCATAGTCCAGTGCCTTTTTGATAAGGGGGTTGGGGTGGTTTTTGCCTTTATCAAAGAATCTCTCTACGAGTTCCTTGATATAGGCTTTAATAGTGACGATTTCGCAGTCCCTATGCAAGTCGATGTTACGCATGTACCAGGGGGCGCCTGTTGCCATGCGTAGAAACCGGTTTTGGACTCTTTGCAAACGGTCCAGTTGAGACTCGCTTATCTGTGCGAAAGAGACGCACGCATAAGTGAGTATCGTTCTAATGCAAACTTTATACAATGTAAGCTTATGTCTTAGGGACATTTTGCTTCGCGAATTAAGTAGCGGATATAATTTGTAGAGTACAAATTTCGCTTTTCGTAACGTGTTACTAATGTGACTCGAAAACGACATCGACTTGTTTAGTACTACGCCTAAATATTTCACCTGAGTGACCTGTGGGATTTTGTTGCCGTGCAGGCTTATAGGGCTCATAAGTTTACGGGGGCAAGTACGCCTCATTGCACTTTTAATATCAAATTGGATGGCGTGACTCTTGTCGGGATTGACTTCTATTCTCCATTTGGAGAACCAGTTACCGAGAGCGGTAACTGACTCCTGGAGGGCTTTTGACGCGGTACAGGCACGTATGTGGGAATAATAAAGGGCTGTGTCGTCCGCGAACATAGCTAATTGCACCTTAGCGTGTTTGGGGATGTCACTAGTGTACAGGTTATATAGGGAGGGCGAGAGGACCGAGCCCTGCGGCACTCCCGCCTCCATATATCTTGGCGACGACAGTACGCCTTCAACGCGGAAATGAAATTTACGGTTTTTTAAAAAGTTACTAATCAGTAGAACAAGATAATCGGGTATTTCCATTTGATAGAGTTTGTATAACAGTCCGTTATGCCAAATTTTATCAAAAGCTTTTGCAATGTCAAAGAATACGGCGCATGTCGTCTTCCTGTCGTTTTTGCTAGATATTATGTACTCCGTTAAGCGGTGTACTTGAGCGGGACAACTGTGCATTTCGCGGAAGGCGAACTGCTCGTCTGGAAGGAGTTTTTTGTCGGATATGACGTCATTGAGGCGCCTCTTGATAACTCTTTCGTAGACTTTACCGAGGGAGCTAATGAGACTTATTGGACGGTAACTACCAGGCACCTTCCGGGGTTTCCCCGGTTTGTGGATACCTATGACAATAGCTACTTTCCAAATGTCTGGGAATGAACATCCTACTAAGAGGGCGTTAAAGATGTTCACTAGGAGTTGAATAAGCTCGGACGGTAGCATTTTAAGTGTTTTGTTTGAAATACCGTCGAGGCCTGGGGCCTTTTTGGCTTTCATACACTTAATAATGTCACTGACCTCCTCCGAGTCCACCAGCCTCACCCTATCTACATCAGGTGGCCTCGAGAGTCGGCTGTCGACCTCGCTATTCACTAAGCTAAGGTGCACGGGATCAATCGGGAGAGTACTCGGCCGGCACTGTTGTTCGAAGTTATCAGCTAGGCACTCGGCCTTGTCTATGTCTTCGAATGCAGGAGGACGGTTTGGTCTGTCTAACGGAGGCATATCGCACTCCGTGTCGTTCTTGAGGGCCCTCGCGAGTGGCCAGTATGCCACGTGAGACGGTTCTAGGTCACTAAGAAGTCGATCCCAACTCTCGGCTTTGTGTTGTTTGATCTTAAACTTAACTTCCCTCTCGTAGTGACGGAGGGCTTTCCTCCACTCTTCCGACGGGTAGCGGTCATATGTGCGCTTAGCCGCATTTCGGAGTCTGATGGACTCCCTTATGTCCTCAGGGAGGGGCCAACGGCCCTTGGGGGTCGTTGGCACCTCCCTAGATGATCTCTCTATGGTCGCTACCAGGTGATCGGTCAAGTGGGAGGCGGCCTCTATGGCTATCTCTTTACTATCTATAATATCGGGGATTTTATCTAAGTGACTAGATTGGAGGACTTTGATGTTCTCCGCAAGTGATTTATAATCTACTATCTTCCTAGTACTGCAATTATTGGGGTTAAGACTACCAAGTGCAATCATAACCGGTCTGTGGTCCGAGTTAAGCTCGTGGAGGGTCTCGATATAGATATTTAGGGACACATTTTTAACTAGAGCTATGTCTATAGTACTAGGATTGCGTATGACGCCGTTGATGTTTTCATTGGTGTCATAGCGAGTGGGGTCCGTGGGAGCTAAAAGAGCAAAATTTAATGTGTCGGTTAAGCTACAAAGGATTGAGCCGTTCTTATTGTTATTTATATTGCCCCACTCAGTGTGTTTACAATTTAAGTCGCCGGCAATGATGACAGCGTTGCCTAAATTGAATAGCGCCTGCAGGTCGCTGGAATGTAATTCATTGTTACATGCCAGGTACGCGCTAACTATAACAATGGGTCCGTGACCGGACATGCTAATGTGACAAACAGATGTTTCTAAACTTAACAATGGCGGCGGCTCTAAGGGAACACAATGTAATGATTTTTTATAGTAGATAAGAGTGCCTCCGAGTCGGGATCGAGTTCTATCATTTCTGATTATTTTGTAGTTAGCTATTTTTGGGCTCCTAATACTAGGTTTTAAAAACGTCTCCTGCACTAGAAGAATATCGACATTTTGGCTGCTTACAAAATCGCGAATTTCGCTTATGTTATTCCTAATGCCGTTCGTATTGAACGACACTACGCGTAACGAGTGCGGCTTTGTCCTTCCCGAAGGCTCCATTAGATACCGTTTGTGGAGAGAGCCTTGATCTGACGGATCAAGACCTGATGGTCTGACAAAGCTTGGATGCGGTCTGTGGCCGATCCTTTTAGCTTTGTCGCTAAAATGGAAAGCTCCATCGGGTCAATAGGCCCGACGTTGCTTAGGAACTGCTGGACGAAAGAGAGGTCTGCAGTGAAGCTGGGAGTCGGAGGGGGGGTGGCCTTAGGCGCTTTGGGCGCGGAGGGCATGGCCTTGCTGGGGAGAGCGGGGAAAGCCGCTGGCTCCAACCTACTGTTCTGCGCGGGCTTGAACCATGCAGATTGGGAGGGTAGGGGGGCAGGGACGAATCTCTGTTTCGGGGGGGCACCTTTCGTCTGTGGTGCAACGCGTTTTTTAACTTTGGGTGCTTTTTTGCACCCTCTGTAGTTGGCGGGGTGTCCTTGGGACTTGCAGAGAACACAGCTAGGGGGTTCGGACTCCTCAGCTGGGCTCTTGCGGGGGCAGTCAGAGGTGCCGTGGTCTCCGAGGCACTTGACGCAACGCGGCCGGGCTTGGCAATTCCGTGCCGAGTGCCCGTAAAGTTGGCATCGGTGGCACTGGCCAGGGATGCCCCTTTTACGGGGGGGCTCCACACGGATGCCCGTAATGTGACAGATGGCTCGGATATTGAAGATATCCTTGCTCTCTGGTGTAAGGGGGAGGGTTACGAGTACCATATTGTACTCGTGTTTTTTGATTGGGTGGTACATACGATGTACCTCTAGTGCGGGATAGCCCTGGGACTTGATGTCCGCAAGTACCTCTTGTGTAGAGAGGCACTTGTCGACTCCGGTAATGACGACGCGCAGAAGGCGCTCGTCTTCAAGGGCATAGGTATGATAACCTATGCCTTTATTACGTAGGAACGCGGTGAGGAGGCGGTGGTCCTCCGAGGTCTTAACCTGTACCTTGATGCCGATTGGGGTCGTGTGAGCAGACGAGTAACGCAGCTTTTGCTCGTTAATCGCCGCTGAGATGAGGTTCCATTTTGCCTTCTCCTGTATGATTACAGGAGGAGGCATTTTAGAACGGACGGCCTGAGGGGCCTGAGAGGCCTGAGGGGCCTGGGAGGCCTGAGGGGCCTGGGGTGCCGGAAGGGCCTGGGGGGCCGGAGGGGCCTGCGAGGTTCGGGGGACCTGGGAGGCCAGAGGGGCCTGGGAAGCCAGAGGGGCCTTGGAGGCCGGAGGGGCCGATGAGGTACTAGGGGCCGCGGAGCCATGAGCCTGCACGGTTTTCCTATTTTTAATCTTAATGACCGACTTGGTCGGGGAGCTTAGGACTGGAGAGGAGGTGCCCTCTGGACGCTTCCTCTTCTTCGTCTTTTTATGTTGGACCGTAGTGAACTCCCCTTCACTACGGTCGTCTTCTTGCTCTGAGCAAGACATCTCTGAAGGAGATGATGATGATTCGTTGTCGGCCGGAATTAACGCGACGTCGCTATCGGGCGACGCCGGTGAGTCAGCTTCGTGCATGCGCACGAAGCGTTCCCATTTGGACGCTACGTCGGGGATCTCTAATTTCAAAAACTCCAGGAACTTTCTGATCATGGCGTCAGTCATGATCGGGAAGTTTATCCCGGGAGTGGGATTCTGCTCTCTTAGATTTTTTGGGGATACAGCCCCTCCCGGCGACCGGGAGGGAAGGTGTGTAGGAGGAGAAACTCCTCGTGTAGTGTGCCTAACCGTGTCACGGTACTTACAATTGTTCCTCGGGCGGGCTGGAACTCACTCACTAACGTTACACTAGACACTAGGGCGCTAGTGTTCGCGAACGAGACGCGGCGGAGCGCGAGCAGAAGGCTCGCGCTAAAACCGAGACAGACGATGCGACCGGTCGCACGCTCGTCCACACGCGGCGATAACTACGCGGCGGGTGTGCGAGCAGAAGGCTCGCACAAAAGAGCGAGACGGACGATGCGAGCGGTCGCACGAATCGTCCGGTAGGCGGCGGTCGCGGCGCGGCGCGAGACACGGTACGGCACGGGTCGGGCGGCAAAGGCGGTTGGGTGGCGCCTTGTCTCTTCTTTCTTGCTGTCTTGACTCTTGAGGCTTGAGGCTTGACTCTTGCTGTCTTCTTTCTTCGGGCTTCCTTCTTCAGTGGTACACACACACGCGAGAGTGCGATAATGCGGAAACGACGGAACGATCGGAGCGAGCGGAGCTGTTCATCGGACGGTGTCCGAGAACAGAATGACTGTTTCGGAGCACTGTATCGGGCTTATATTGACTTACGGAACTGGACGTTCGCTGGCAGCGAAAGAGAGATATACCACCTAACAAACGGCGTTTATAATGTAAAGAAAAGAGTTGGCATGCTTTTTATTGTGTACATGCGTTTACATGAGAATAATATTTAGATTAAATTTTGAAACGATTAAAACATTATTTCGTGGCGCAGAAGATCATAATAATAATAATAATAATAATTATTATTATTTTTATATTTTTTTTTTTTTTTCAAATTTACCTACATAAATAATTATTATTGTGTGATCACTTCACAACTGTAAATTTACATAATACACTTTAAGAATAATATTATATAATAATATAGACTTCCGTGTAAAGCCAAATGAAATATACCGGTGATATTATTTTAATATTGTACCTACCTACCTACCTACCTACCTACCTAGTTCTAGCACTAGGTAGGTACAAGTTGTTCTCGCAGGACATCTATATTTTTTATATTATATTCTGACCAATTTAACACTCTCTCACGAATGAATCACGATTGTGTGTGTATAACACACAACACACATAATTATAATTATATGACGTTACGTTACGACGATTTTAAACAATATGCATATTATATTATGCTATATAATATAAATGCAACAAGGACA